>ML685766.1:5260038-5367254 GCA_007922175.1 Pelusios castaneus | reverse complement strand
AGCTGTGCCCCTTCCTGCTTCTCCTTCAGTTGTTCTGAGAGAGTCATCTAAGCCCCAATGCAAAAAAAGGTAAAATTATTCGTCAAAATTATTAATAATTTTGGTGAATAAACTACTTACATGAAAAAAATTGCCAAACTTTTTAAACACCTTCGAAAATCATGCCCCTTGGCACGTAAGTCAATGGAACTTGGGTTCCTAAATGCCAAGATCATTTCTGAAAATGGAACTAAAGCTCCTAAGACTTTTACGCACTTTTGATAATTTTATCCAGACTGTCTATTGACTTATAATTCAGAATTGCAGAAGGTCTTTGAGACACAAAGAATGATACAGAAAGGCTCCATGAAATGTGTTTTGCATCCAAGTTGATTCTCTTGTCCCATTTGTTCTTTTCCAAGAAAATAACTTTTTACTCTTTCATTAAAATATACTTTTTAAGTTTTATGTTTGAGTATTACTATGTTATAGCTTTTCCAAAGCTCAGGATTTTCTGTCTGAAAGTAATAGTTAAAACTTTTCTAATATAGATGGGTAGCAGCATGTAACCTGCAGGACAGGCACCCCTGGGTGATGGAATTGCTCAAGCGGCACCCCCATTCAGTGGCCTGTGCTCTGTCTGACAGTCTCTAGTATGGACTTCATCCCCCCAGCTGAGTCTTTTTTCAGTTCCCTCCTTCCAGAGTCCAGTCCAGTCCAGCTCCCTTTACCTCAGTGGATGCCAACAGTCTTTTCACCGCTCACTGGTGGCCTGGGGGAGGCAGAAGGGACCTGGACCCACCTACTTTTCCAGGCCCTCGCCCAGAGACCCTACGCACCACACCAGAGCACCACCTCATCAACCCCCTCTACAGTTCAACACACAGTTCATCAGGTCCCCAGGCCATATCCACACCTCCCTAGGTACTTTTCATCTTGCATCAGGGTCTACGTTCCAGCTGAAACCTGGTAGTGTCCCAGTAAGCTGTCTATAGTCCTGTTTCCCACAGCCAGGCTGACAACACACCTTTCCTCAACACGGGACAGAGGAAGACTGCCAGGAGTAGGGGCTACAGCCCTCTTATGTACCAGGCTCTTAGACCCTGATTGGTCCTGCAGCCACCTGCTCCCATTGCTATGCCCTTCTGCAGGGCTTTTAACCCTTTTCTTGCCAGGGCGAGGAAATCATACCACTACATCTAAGTAGTATTTAGGGATTCAATAGTCGCAATCCTAAAATGAACCAAAAAATTGTTTACCTTTACAAAAGCCTTTCAATTATTTTTCAATTTTTGTTTGTGTGTCATCAACAAAGTAAAGTAAACCAATGATACTTTCCTAATTCTAAAACCTATTGTGAGAATTGCTAATGAGGATACGGTAGCTATTGGTAGTTTAATACGTGGTCAGCTGTAAACAAAAAGTTGTTCAGTTTTGCAATAACAAAAATGTGGTACTTCTTACTGGAGAATTCCCAAGAGCATAAATATTACGACAGGAAGTATTCTGTCTATTTATTCCAAGTCAACCTATTGATGGCAGACGGTAACCCAACAATTCAAGACAGGTAGAGAGAGGAACTTACAGAAACGGGTTTTCCAGATGAAAAAATGTCTGTCTCTTCATCTTTAATCCAGCAAAACTGAATGTCAGCAAATTGCTACAGAAAAGACAGGGTTCATCAAATAATTTGACACAAAAGGCTTGATTCTGATACCACAACAATGTAAATCAGGAGTGGTATCACTTATGACAATACAATTAGACTGGTGTGAGCACAGTCAAGAGCAGGGGCAATGTTTTCAATAAGCTCACAAGCTAATTAGGACACCAGCCTGCTGAGTCTCTAGCATTAGCCTACAAATCAACTTGCAACTTATAAGTGCAGGTCCCTAGAGTACTGAAAGCAATATCAAAAAGACCATTAAAAAAAATCTGTCTGCACCATTAGTGTGTCTGCAAGCCCTCAACAAAGCAGTAATAGTGAAAAAACCAGAGAGTCCAGCCCATAAGTTACAGACATCCCATAATTATGGACGTGACATTCTGAGTCGCCTAACATCCTCAGGGGCAGTAAACCATTTTCTTCTGCCATGTTTGCTGACAGCACACACATGATTAGTGTTAACTATAGATTCAAAATGTATTAGTATTTCCTTAAAAACTTTTTCACTGTGTGGATCAATTTAAGTTACTTGATAAAAAGGGAAAGAAAAATGAAAGCCATTTTGTTTCATACTATCATGTAATAATACTGTACTGGAATACTGAAATCTGTATTGATTTGATTTATCTACCAATTCTTGAGGAGCTCTACTTTCTCTTCCCAGCTTTTGATTAAACAAAGGAACTGTCAGGTTATATGAGTATTTTGAGTGATGCAACAAAAACACCAAATTTCTCACACTGTTTGGGCATTACAGTGAGAGTCAAAAGAAGAAAAGGGCAAAGTAAATGTTAAGTGTTTCATTGGAAATGGGTTTTTGTATTATCAGGCTGAATGTTCCATTCAGCACCAAGATGAACACACAAAAAAATGCAATCTGACCATCAAATTATAATCATTCAGGTGTTTAGAATAATACACATTTAGGTTTAAAGTGAGACTAAAAAGAACTGTCATATGGACTACTATTGCTAATCCTACTCAAGGCCACAAACACAATGAGATGATTTTAGTAAGCCAGGGAAAAGTAATGTTCTTCTGTTTGGTGATGAATTTAATGGATTAAAAAAAAATGAACAAGAGTAGCATTAACAGCCCATGTAAAAATATCAGAAAGAATCCTAAGAAAGAAAAACCAAGTGAAATTGTGTGTAGTATATAGTATTGAGCGCATTAAAAAGAGTATCTGAAGAGAAGGCAAAAAATATACTTGAACTGGACAAATACAGCATACCTAGTTATTACCTGGTGGTATACAATACAATGCAGTTACAGGCTGGTCAGATAATTTAAAATATAGATCTATATGGAATCACTATCTATATTCCACTCACTACTTACAAAACAAGATTTGCTAGAACATTAAACTTGTTTCTCTCATTAATTCTCTTTTTTATAGCATATTGTTCCCAAGCAATTGTAAGGAAGTTGAAAGTGAGCAAGCTTTTTAGATATAGTTTTATAGGAATTACATTCGAGCCACTATTGTAGAGTGGCCAAGAAATGAAATAAGGCATTCTTAAATAATCTTAGTTAGCAAAGTAAAAGATTTTGCTAGGCTGTCTTAGATCTTCACAGGCCAACTGCACTGAAGACAATAATCCTCCATGTTCATTTTTTGTAGGAGGGGCCTACCAAAATGAGGGAATTAGGAGGCACATAAATGCAAGATCTAAATTATGGCTGTTAAAAAAAAAAAACAAAAACAAAAAAAACCCACACCCACAGAACTGTGAACTAAGTAAACGTTCCTCAGCAATGGGTTGTTATATTTTAAAATAAAAAACAGTAAGGCTAAATCATTTATACTAAGAGGAACTGATTTTTTCTACAAGTGTGGGTAAAATAACTTCATATTTTTATTTGGGGTCCAATCCTTCAGTGACCGCACTTTAAAAGAAATTAGCCCATCAATTAAAGCTGGGAAAAGGGACAAATTGGAGAGAGTGAACATTTGTTATACATTTTTAACAAAAATATTGTGGCTGTATATTTTTATCCCTCTACTGATTCCAACATTCATTTGTCTTCTTAGAGATCTTTAGGACAGGGACTGTATGTGTGGATAGTGTGCTACAAATTATCATAATTGAAGAAATGTGCGCTACATTTCAAGTGAGAGAAGACAGTAATGTCATAGGTTTTTTTCAGAATGTTTCCAAGTCTCTCATTTGTGTACATACACTATCTAACACAGTGGAGCCCTGGTCTCAGATAGGGCCTCTATAGTACATCGTAATGCAAATAATTATAATAACGAGATTTAATCAAACATTCCAAAGTGAAGTCAACAGAAGATGAATAAATGTGATCAAGGAGAGAATATTTCCTTATCTTTTTAATTTGTCTTTTGTGAGAGATATATAAATGAGGTCCTGACCATTTGTGATCATTAAAGAGCCATTTGAACTTCTCATATGCAGTAGAGTGATATGAATAATTAGATTCCACTTCCCTAAAATCCCCCCTGCAGTTTCAAATATATTCTCCATTTTGGGCTCTCAACTACTATATTGTGTCGATTGTTTATCATACTATAGGTCCTTAGAGGATATTAAGATAGATAGAAAATCAGGGCCATAAAGAGACAGCTCCCAGATTTATTTAATGGGAAATCAAAATCAAAACAAAACAAGAGATAAAGGAAGAAACGAGTAAGAATTCTGGAAACATGTAGCAAGTGCACAGTGCACCTTCAATCAACAAACTGTTAGGTTCATTCTGTTTTTAGAACGTTACTTCTTTCTAAATTAGTGTTATAAAGCTACAGTCAAAACCACTTATTACAGGAGAAAATATAGATTTTTATCTGGACTGTGTCATAATGCGCAGTCATTGCCTAATGCTTGGCTGACTTGAAACATTTTCAACTAACATTCTTAACATTTTCACCCAAAGTCTTTATTCCAGTCCTGGCCATAGCACTACCTGGGGCTACCTATATCGATCATGCTGGATCCTGTAATCTACATTCCACTCTTCAGGCACAACTGACACAATTGTATGCAAAATAGAAGCAGCCCTCTAACCTCTGCCAAGTTGCCAAACTGTTCCTCAAATGCAATTCAAATGTACTTGCTTTAGACTGTCCCATGCTTTGCTACATGGACACCTTAGCTAGAAATGTATAGTACTGCCCAGCAGCACTCAAATGCAGCTCTGTAAAAAGGTACGTCTGTCACTACTCAAAATTCACATCAAACATCCACATGATGTGGCCAAACGTTACATGGCTTGACTGAGCTGGGCTCAGAATCCAACAGAGCTGTTCTGACTGCTGCTCCTAACTTCCACAGAACCCACAGCAAATGATGTTAATATCGACATACAAAACTACTCCCTCTCCCCTCAAAGTTTCTTTCCTTCTGCCTACTTTTGAAAGACTCATCAAGTGAGCACTCTCTTCCAAAATGTAATTGTTCGCTACCCTCAAACTACAAACATACATCAACTACAGCCATAGTTGAATCCAAGAGTGCATTTGAGGCCTTTATTCATATACAAAAGATCACAGAATTCAAGCCATGAGTTCTAGAAGTAAAACTTCTCTCATGGAAGTAAGCAAGAATCCATGAAAATCTGTTTCCGTTCACCTCCGCTAGAAAGCCATGTCTGTCTGGATTTACTACAACCCAAGGGCCAAATTTTAGGAGAATTTATGACAATGAACAAGCATGATAATCAGCTGGTCAAAATTATGCAGGCATATTTTGGGGTGCAAATTTTACAAGTCTAGGCAAAATAGGTTATGTCCAAAGTTCTGCATTCTATAAATATAGTAGGACCAGCTCCACAGGGACTATATTCCAACACAGGTGGAAGGAATGAATCTTCCAGCAATAGCATTGTTGGCACTGCAAACAGATGAGAAACAAGATGAAATCACTCAGAAAAACTCTCCTTCCCTTAATGAAAGACATATTTTGAAAAATGACCTGAACTTCGCAAGGACACCTATGTTTATATAACAGATGGTGACTACAATGGGCCTAAAAGGTGTGTCACTGTCTTAGTTACCTTACATAAAACCAGAGAAACTAAACAAGGTATGTTCTCCCCTCTAGCACACACTTCCTTTTCCTTCACTTCCTTTATGCGCATGCACATGTCCTTCTTTTCCAATCCTGCCCCCTTTTGGGGGAGGGTGGGAGGCTAAGCATTTATCCAAGAGCTTTTCTTCAAGATGTACTTACAGGTCAAGTTACTACCAATACCACAGGACCTCAAGGGTTATTCCTGTTAGGAATTACAGTATACCAAACCATGTGCACAGACATGCTGTTTGCAGTTCTTACAACCTCCTCCCACGCTCCTCCAAAATATATCTATGATCTATGCATTAATGGATTAATGAAGCTGTGTTTCAGTAGTCTTCAGACTGTGAAACTGTTCCAATGTTTAAAGTTGGAATGAGTTATCAATAAATAATACAGCCACAATAAAATATACCAGTGTCTTTTGCCCTAGATCCATTTTGATGATTGCCAGTGATAAATTTGTCAACAAATAAGCTATAAAGACATATAGTTAATACCTGGGACTTTCCAGTATCACCCTCCAAAAACAAACACAAGATTTACAGAACAGTATATTTACAAAGAGCGTGGACCAAAAATGCAGTGTTTCCATTAGAAAGCTGAATGCAGATGTATCTCGGTGTTTTATCCATTCTTTCCACTTCTTCTACTGACAGCATAATTCCTGCTATTAGAGAGGATTTTCCACACACAAAAAAGTTCTAACACTTGAACACAGATTGTTCAAATATTGTCAGAAATAATTAGGAACAGGATACACATAAGTAGTGTAATAAGAGCCTGTTACACAAGGGGACTGGCAAGACATTGGAGCACTAGTTCCAGCCCTAAGCTACATGACCTGAGTGAGGTCTCCAAAGACCAACACTCTTGTTACATAACACTGACTCCAACCGTTAGTTAAAAGTACCCTTTAAAAAAAAAAAGTCAATTAAAAAAATAAATGAATGAAATAAATGAATAAAACCCTAAGTGAATATAAAACATGATACCAAACAAAAGTGAACCTTAATATGATGAACTCATACCTACTGTCTCAATGCCCATAGCCTTCCAATCCCATGAACATTTCTTGTTCTCAAAGTAATTCCTTTTGCAGTGACCTGTTGAGTCACTGAATCTGTTGAGCCACCTGGAGACTGCATATATGAATACTATTCCTGGAAAGCTTCATTGCCAGTAACTGGGTTTTACTTCTCTCAACAAACCAGCTTTGACATTGGCATTCGAGATGTCTTTAAGAAATAGACAATTAGTGTCCTCCACATGTTGGTGAAATGACTTCTGTTAGCCAAATCCTTTTGGGACGTAAAAATGTATACTATATGTATAAATACAATCAGAATGAAAATCTATTCAATTTAAACAGTTTAACCTGAAAACAGTTTAACCTGAAGCACAAGCTTTATCATCATTATTTACTATTCACTCTGGATATGGATATTTTTACCCATGTAAAGAGCCAATCCCTGTTTGAAATGGGCCCCAACTGTACACAAATCTTCACCCAGTACAGACCAGACATCAAGTGTAAATGGTGAATTCTCTGTAATTTGAAGTCTTTAAACCATGACTTGAGGACTTCAGTAACTCAGCTAGAGGTTGTGTGTCTATCAGGGGAGTAGCTGTACAGGATTCTGTGGTCTGCAATGTGTAGATGGTCAGACTAGATGATCATGGTGGTCCCATCTGACCTTAAAGTTTATGAACTACATAGTGAAGGAGTTGAATTTTTTACTAATTAATTATGACAATGTTCATACCTTGCATTTGAAAGGTTTATCCTTTTCTAGATTATTGTGGTTAGCATGCAAACAAGTCACAGGAGAGTGCAATAAAAAGACAGACATACTTTAAGTAATTTCCAGTTCTCAACATAAAAACAAAATAAAATGCACTTCTCCCTATTAAAACAAGCCTTCTCCATTCAAATTCCCAGAACATATCCCCATTGCAAAAAAAAAAAAAAAAAAAAGAGCAGGAGAGTGGAAAAGGAAATTAATGTACTACATTACAAGAGTAGTTAAGTGTTTAGCTGAAACTGGTTTTCTTTCTATAGCAAAAGCACTCTTGTGGACCATTAATATTTCACTACTGTTCAGTTAGCCTCTGTTTCCATACAGATGAGACTTCTGGCTGCACAGTACAAAAGGAAACATGAGATTAGACTTTTTGCAGCTGTCCCAGCAACATTCCTAAGTATTTCCTCTGCTCTCCACAAATGACAGTCTGCACTTCAGGATCATCAGTGCTGCACACTTCATTAGAGCTGCAAGTGCAGCAAACTAGACAAATGTTCTACAGAACACTTCAGAGGGAACCGAGCCATCAGCTTTCACCTCAGGTCAGGTCAATGTTAGTATTGATCCTGCAGCCGGACAGTGTTTCTTTTCTAAGAGGACACCAATCAGGCAGAAGAAAGGGGGAAGAGAATGAAATCTTAGATTTCTAAGTGACGTGAGACATTTGCTATGAACTTTTCCACATGGGGTCGGTTAGGGAGTGGAAATTCACCTGCTGAACCAAGAGGGAGCAGTCCTCACCTTTGCTTTGATGCTTTACTTCATCCAGTGTAGGAGCTTTAAGGAAAATATGGAGGAAGAGCCCCGGGCTCCAGTTAAGTAACAGATTTAAAACAGATACACTTAAGGGTTTTAAGATTCCACATTTGTTTTATAATGGGAATATATATTATGTATGTTTTTAAAAAGTGTCCATGTACTAGTAGTTATAGCCCAGTGTAATTTATTTCTAAAATACAAATAAAATTCTGGCAGCTTTATGTAAGTCCCCTACGGGTCTGACCCTTTTATTCCCATCTCTATACCAAATGCACTGCCATCTGTTGCAATAACTGTAATGTCATTTCTTCACATTCAAGAGCAACGTTTTTGCTTCAGAAAAGTGTCATTTTTGCTTCCGTGCATAATAAGTGCGATCTGAATTTTCATCTAAAATTTTCCCAGTGGGGTAATGTACTCGCATCCACAGATCCTTAAATAAGAGTTCAAGTCACATAGGTCTCATCTGCAAAGAAACAGAGGGCCAGATTCCCAGGTGGTGTAAATCAGCATAGCTCCTTGATGCCAGCAACACTAACCCAGTTTGCGCAGCGGAGGAGATGGTCACCAGAATCTGGAAATGTGAAGTCCCAGTCCTACAGTTTATTGATTACAGACAGAGCCATGTCCCTGCATGGAATCAATGGGTATGTCTGCGCTGCAGCTGGGTGTACATGCCCCAGCTCATCTGCTAGGTCTGCTCAAGCCAGTGCACTACAAATAGCAGTGTAGCCGGGGTGCCCCTGCTCAGGTGAGGCACCTGAGTATGCACCCCAAGTGGATTTATACTCAGGTGGCTCACCCAACCCACCACTTGTGCCAAGCTAGTGGCACTGCTATTTTAGAGCTAGCACATCTGCCTACTCAAGGTGGACAGTGCACATGCAGCTGCGGTGTATATGTAAGCACATGAGGCTGCCTATGCAATCAGTTGGAGTATTGAGCTAAAATTTGTATGAGGGCATCTAGTTCATCTCCCCAGTAACAGAGGATTGTTTCCTAGCATTTTGACCTATTTTGTAGACGTTTTATTGTGCAGCAATTGAGGAGTATCCCTTTAATTGCTTAAGCACCTTCCTGTGGGCCTTCCCATCTGCTATGGAAGAAGCCACCAAATCCTAACAGAAGAACGGTGTATATATGTAGCAAGGCCTGTAAATTTGTATGGAAACCGGTTGTACAATCAAGTACGCTTATTCAGGAACAGAAATTCTGTGACGTCTCCTGGTCCTGGGAGTTTAGGACTACACATGATGAAGTCCTTGTATGAAGCACCAATTATCTGTTCACCATGAGTAGATTCTGTATGCGTTCATCATTAAATCATTCTTTTCCTTGAGAAGCACTCTTTTTCCCCTCAATAAGCCAGAACATACCCAGTACCACACCAAATAAATGTGCAGAACCTCATGAGATCTTACACAATAGCGTGTATTTACAGAGACTCACAGTGTCATTTGTAAAGACTAACAAATTGATTTCTTCATCAGTCTTTAAAAGTGCCACAGGACTCCTTGTTTCTTTTGTTGAACTGGACTAACACAGCTACCCCTTTGGAACCTGTCAATCTTGTCATTTATAACTGTTAGAGCTTTGTACAGATGACAAGGTGCAAGAATAAGTGGGATCCAACCCCCACCCCCAAATCCCCAAACAAACACTCCTATTGCCCTCCTCCTACCATCCATAACTGCATTCTTTACAATGGTCATGTTGATTTGAAAGGACGGTGGGTGGGGGGGAACAACATAGTTCAAGGGGCCTTGGGCAATATCTTGTGCATAAGGTTACAAACCACAGTAACTTAAAGGCTGAACTCGAAACATCAGGAAAGGCAATACTGAGCCAGTTTGAGCTTCTAGACACATCCATAATTTAACAATTTTCACAAGAATCCTGTAAAATTCATATATTATAAACCACAGAAAATCATTTCCAGTTCAAACAACTAAAGGAGATTCAACTACATAACATCTTTAGCTGTGCCAAGCATATAGGCATGAAATATGAGGTTGCATTTGAACAGGACACACATTAAGGAGATATCTTTTTTTTTTTGCTCAATTATAGCCAATATGTTAACAGCTGGAATGGGAATGGGCAAATGTGAAACAAAAAGTATCTTGTTTTATTCCGAAGGAAGCAGAAGTTATTCTTCTGAGCTGGAAAAGTTTCTTTTGGATTGATCATTGTTCTTGTCATGGTTCGCTTACCCTCTTCAGGGGTGCAAGAGGATGCTGGCAATTTCCACACAAAGCAAAAACATAAGATGGACTTATTCCAAGTCAGTGAAATTAATCTGCTAATAAAGGGAATCCTGGAGTAACAAATCTCTTAAATAGTCTCAAAAGCTTGGCCTCAAAAAGTTGTGTTCAATGTCTGTATGTTCAAATTATCTTTACCCACTGCAACTATATCCTCTACATTTTCTGTGAATATTCACACTGTATACCCAAACCCATGACACTTAAGACAGAATTGCACTACCTATATAGATGCCAAGATTTTTAGCACAGAGTATTCTTTTTTATGAAACCAAGTGATGTTAGGCTTTTCATTAACAAGTCAGTCTACATTAAAAATAAAAAAAATCTCGTCATTGCCAGATGTCTTTTGTCTACAGCTTTTATAACTCCCAGAAGCCTGGTCCATTTTTAAAACTGAAGAAACTGTATTTTCCACAGCTTTAGGTTAATGATAGAATTCATGTTTTCTCAGGGGATTTAATAGCATCATTGTGACGCTGTCCAGATTTAGGGACCCATTTATATTATTTTGTATTAATATTTAATAATTGCTATAATCCATAGGAACCTCTGTCAGGTTTGGCATCAATACAAAGATGGTCATTTGCTGGGAATGATTATATGGTTTATGTGTAGGAATTGCATCTGTATTAGAAGTTAGGAATATGATTGTTATATTTATATTTCAACCTGTGTGATTCTGAGAAACTCCCCAGACAGGATGTCTACAGCCATTGTCTCCTTAATGGCCCATTAAGAAAGCTCCCAGGTACAATGGGCCCAGGAAGAAACCTGTAGAGCCACTAGGACTTGAACACGTGACAACTCCATTTTGATTGGAAAGAACTGCACACCGCAGGGAGAAGGCCAGAGGTGATAAAAGGCAGCAGCCCCGACTCCATTCGGTCTCAAGTCCCCAGTTTACAGCCAACACCCATCTCTGGAACTATTCCTCTGCGACTGGCCAAAGATTGAGGCCCACCTGGGTGCTGGGTGTTTACCAGAGGAACAAGCCTGCAAACTGCTTTACATGAACTTTAAATCATTTGTATGTATGTGATTTACTTTGACCCTTTAACATCTCTCATACTTTGCTTCTTTTCATTTTATATTAAACCTTTAGTTGTAGTTGCTAACGGACTGGCTATCAGTGTGGTGTTTTGGGTAAGATCCAAACCTATATTGTTTTGTGTGATGTGGCTGGCCCTTTGGGGTCAGGAGAACCTATTTCTTTAAGGGACCGTGTGGCTAGGTGGGAGCCAGAGAAACTGGAGTGCAATAAAGGGGACTGTTTCTTTTGGGAAGATTTCTTGGTACCCAGTGTGGGGAACCAGAAGCCTGGTTGTAACTGAGAGGGAGACTGGTTTAAGTACCACCCATCAGTGTGTGGGGAGTTTGGCTCCCAATTTTGCAGCTTGCCCTGATTTTTGCACATCCAGGTTACCCCAGGAGGCCCCAGTCACATTGGCGTAGTCTTGGCAGGATCCACAGAACCAGAACAGTTGGGTGTTGGATCAGGACCCCACACTATTCCTAAATTTTATATTTGATACTGAGAGTTTTAGAGGGTAAAGTGGTCATAATGAGTAAACCGCAAGCATATAGAGCTATGGGCGGAAGAGAGCTTAAACAGTTATGTAAGGAGAGAAAAATAACTGTTAAAGAGAACACCACAAAGAAAAAGATGAGAAACCTTCTTATGAACAGTGATCAGAGAACCGGAGCCCTGAAATATAGCCAGAGTGATCAAATAGAGGAAAAAAAGTTAAATCTCCATTTGCAGGAGATGGAAGAGGCAGAGAAAGAAAGAGTTCAGGAAAGGCAGTTAGAAATAAAAGCAGCGGAGGAGAGAGCTAAGGGGAAAGCTTGTCTAGGGTGGGTAGAAGAGCTTCAGTTGAGAGAGGCTATTGAGAAGAGAACCCAAGAATGCAGAGAAGAGGAGCTGGAGTGCAATAAAGAGGGCTGTTACTATTTTGGGCAGATTTCTTGGTACCTGGTGTGGAACACCAGAAGCCTGTTTGTGACTGATAGGGAAATTGGTTTGTATACCACCCATCAGTGTTTGGGGAGCTTGGCTCCCGGTTTTGCAGCTTGCCCTGATTTTTGCACATCCAGGAGGGTATCCCAGGAGACCCCGGTCCCAATCATATGCATATATAACTTCATTGATATTGAAAAGAAATTTTGAATAAATGTTATGTGTATATAGTAATAATACTGGCCTCTAAGCTATGTTGCAATAGTAGTAGCTTGGTATGCTTCGATAGCATATGGTTATGAACGAAAACAAAGAAAAAGATAACCAATTAAATGTGCATATAACTTTTTCCCCTGTGTGCTCTGTTGATATATTTTCCTTACAATATTGGGGATTCCCCACCACCCCCTTAACTTAACTAAGCAATTCTGTTCTTCAGGAAAGCTCCTGTGTCATTTTTCTCTCTTTTCAACTGACTTCCCAAACCTTCCGAGAATGCTTCTCACTATCTAAATGTGGGATGCCTAGGGAGTTGGAGATATTGTTTATACTATGTTGTAATCATTTGGTATCACTTAATTGGTTTAAATTGCCTTTAAGATGAATCTGTCAACTCCAGCAGCTTTAACTGAATTTCTAGGCCTACTCAGACACTGCTCTCCACATCCCTCCAGGGAGTTCTTCTTTAAGACCCTGTTTTACTCCTGTGCAAAATAATAATTATTTCTTTTTCACAGGGACTGTAGAATAATCCCAAGAGGGGACCAAAACCCCTCCTTTAAAAACTACTTAATAGTGAGGATGACTAACCATTGGTTAACAATTGGACCAATTTACCAAAGGAAGTGGTGGATTTGCCATCTCTTGAAGTCCTCCTGGGATGACTGGGTGCCTTTAAGGAACAAGTGCTTTAATCAGACCAAAGTGCTTGGGATCAACACAGAGTAAATGGATGAAATTTTCTGGCTTGTTATATGGAAGGGGTCAGACTAGATGAGCTAATGTACCTTTATGTTGCGCTATCTATTACAGACTGCACTCTCTCTCCCCATCACCAGAACTGTAAAGCAGTTCATGAAGAAGGGGTAGCTTCAGAACATATTTCTCTAGTCTACTGCATTTCTAATAAATCGTCTACTTTTATCTCATCCTCACTCTGTCACACCTGCAGAGTTTTCCCTGGTTGTGCAAGCTGCTCCAGGCAAGCAGTCTCTCCGTCTTCTGCCCAGAAGTTATCCCACACTATAGGGTCTCAGACTGACTTCTCTGAGGCTCTCTTTTTTACTGTGCATATGTACTGTGTTAGGCAGCCTTTATGCTCCATTGGTTTCTTTAGTAGTATAAAATAATAAATATAAAACATGGGTCACAGCCCATTGACAGTGCTGCTTCAGTGCTTTAATCTTAATTTCTAAATTTCTTAATCAGTTAGGCATGGGCAGGTGTTACAGTTGGGGGCTGCTCTTTCCTTCTTTAGGAAAAGCAAAATGTGAGCTGAGATGAATTTTCTCTTGATCGCTCTCTCAGGAAAGAGACTTTAAAAGAGCAAAACATAGCATCCCAGCTTTAAACCTCATCTTTAGCAACTTGCAGTGACAGATGGTATTCAAGGAGATTAAACCAGTTTTTACAAAACAAAAGTCACGAAGTTTATTCATTCCCTGTAATTTTCAGACTTCATCTTTTCAGCAGTTTAACAACTGCCACGTGGTTCTCAATTTCTCACTCTCTGACACAGCTGCAGTCAGCCCATTTTTTGTTGTGGTCTTTGTCTTAACAACTTCAGTAGCAATGATGACTAAGGTCTTGATAAGCTAGCACATGTTTTCTAAAGGGAAAATAATAGCGTGGCTCTGAAAACAGACCATCATGTTCCCTGCACAAAAACCATACAGGGAACCCAGCCTGTTTGCCCATGGCAATTTTCATCAGTTAAAATAATAAGGTAGTTCTGGTTTCAAACAGTTCACAAAGGTTTTAGGCTTAAAAATGTAATCACTTACAAACACACACTGAAATAACATCACCTTGATAATTCCATGCTGCTGTAACTATTATTCTGTTACTTGATCATTTGCCACTCCTACAGCAGAAACATCTCCAAACATAAAGGCAAAAACTGGATATGGGGACACTAACAAATGACAGGAAATGCAACCAGGCTGAAAACCATTTGCCATTACTGGCTGCATTGAGTTTGCTTGGAAATCAGTGACATACAAGTCCTGTTTTAAGACTGGACAAGTTCATTCTGGCCTAGGCATATGGAGAAACCCAACAAAGCCCAACCTGACAAATGAACATCTCCAGCTGCCTTTGCAGTTCCCTCTCCAGAACCATAACCAGGGAGCAAACACAATCCGGCAACATGGCCCCAGCCAGCCAGCAAAACAGTCAAAGCTCCATCTGTTCAAATGCATTTGGCCATTTTGGATCATGTCAACACAACCTTAGTTTCTGAGTTTTCTCTGTATGTTTACTCCTGAAAGTAAAAAGTGCTCTTTGGAGTGGCTGAAGTTCTCAGCCTCAGTATTTTCAGGAATTAAATAATTTTCACACAAGTTTAGCCACTGGTTCAAATACTACTCTCACCCTTCAAATAACTTACCTCCAATCTAATCTCCCTCTACCACATACCGGTAATCATCTCAAACCTCCAATCCTTCACAGTAGTTCTCATCTGCAATCAACAATCACCCTCAGCCACCCAGGGCAGCCACTGAAATCTACCATCTCGGGTACATACATAGCATGATTTCTCCTGTGTTCCAGTTCTGACAGATGGGCTCATTATACAAGCAAAACTGAGCTTGTCAGGAAGCCCAGCTGTTTATTATCTGACAGCTGCGGATCAGGCTTCTTCTCTGGGTGACAGGGTGAGAAAAGAAGCCCACATCCTCTCCCCCAGCCCAGCTCAGGGTGGAGCAGGCTCCTGTGGCTGTTGTTGACATGATGTCACACACACCAACCCAGTGAGCATGCTGCATGAATTCCTTTCTCCCCCAAATTCCCACACCCGTTGGCACCTGATGGCTGCCCTGCATACAGCCAATAACAGCACGAGTGGTTGTACGGGAAGATTAATGTATTAAGAAAAAACAGAAATAGGGGCAGCGGGACAAGGGGGGGGGAACCTTCCTATTCCTCTTATCCTTGTTGGCCTGCTAGCTTTTTCTGGGTGGGTTTTCCTTGTTTTGAAAGGTGGGGCAGCAGCTTCTTATTTCCTTATTCCCCATAGGATTCCCAGCCCTATATTTCAGGGGTGCTGCTGCAATGAGTTATCCCTGAGATCACTCAAACTCCTCCCTCCCTCCCTCCACTAGAACGACCCTTCTTACAATAGGCCATTTCCAGCTCCATCACTCATACATATCCACCGGTCCTCCACCTTCCACCTTGGAATACATCAGCTCCTTTCCACTGACCCCAGGGGCTGTGCTATCTCTCACTCTAGGGATTCCCTGCTGGGATACACCAGTGCCACAGTGAGCACTGACTTCCTCCCCAATATCTACTAAGCCCCTTTCAGGAACATCCCCCAACATCTCTCGCCTTCCAGGAGCTCCCTGAGGGTACTGCCCCCCAGATCACTCAACTCCACCTATGCTATGTTTAGACTCTTGTGGAACCTGCCCCCGCCTTCACAAGCGCCTCCTGGGACCAGTCACCCTCTGGCCCTGGCTCCAGCCCCGTGTTCTGCTCTTGGCTTGCAGGGCCAAACTGCTGGGGAGGAGAGAGACACAGATCAGGCGCTGAAAGCTGGGGCAGGGAGTGTTACTTACAGCACTGACGTCTGCAGAGGCATGGTGGGGAGGTGATCCAGCATCAAAAGCATGCAGCAGATGGTGGTTTTAAAGCAAAGGCAACAGCTGGGGCAGGAGAGGGGCTGAGAGGCTGCCCCGCACTCAGCCAGGAACAGGATGACTAAGGAGAAAAGTTTGTGCTCCATGGCTTCACCTTGCCCCAGCTCTGGAGTCAGACTGCTGGAGCAGCTGCAGCTGCTGCACTCAAGGCACCTTTCCAAAGGGTGCCCCAGGGCCAATCAACAATGGCGGGGATCAAGTTACAGGCGGTGGTATGTTCTAGGTACCACCAGGGGGCACCCCCTACTAAAGCCTAGGCAGCAGGGCTTTTAAAGCCCGATTGGAATGGGGAGTGGGGGGTGTGAGAAAGCCTTCAGAGCCACCATCAGAGGGTGAACCGAGCCTGCATGGAAAGAGACCGGCTGTGTTAATCAGCTTCGGGTGTGGGGCAGCTCAGCTAGTGGAGCGGTTGTTTTCCCGCAGCCTCAGGTGATCCCTTTAATGAGTGAATGCACTTTCCTGGAATTGCTGAATCCAGGCAAGCCCCTTCAGACTGACATGGTAACAAACATAGCAATGCAGAGCCTGGCACTTTTTTTTTCAATCTTAGCTGCCTTATAGAGCGCCCTTGCCCATGCACAGTACTTTATAGGCCGGTTAAAAAGGCAGGGCCCAGGAGTTTGCAAGGTAAGTCTCTGTTTTGCAAAAGTAGGTCCAAGCACCTCTGCACACAGACACAAACACATGTCTTAGAGGGCCAGAGGAGGGAATCACTGCAACAGAGAGATTACTTTTTAAGGTCAGAAAAGCTATGAAAACCAGACTTTTTAGGAAAAAAGTCAAGCAAACAACCCAGTATACATTTTGGCTATCTCAAGTTACTTTGCTTAAAGCAAAGGGAGTCTTAGTAAATGCATTCCATTTTCCAACCTCCTTGAGATAACATTGATCCCATAAGTGGAGAAAAAAGAAAGCAGTCAAGCCTTTTCAAGAAGACAAACCTTGCTTCTCAACAAATTTGTTCCTCCCAGTCTCCCAGCAAGTCACAGCTCTACTTAGCTTTGTGGTGTGGGGGAGAAGGAATGAGTACTCAGCAACCTTTCTACTCCTGTCTGGATAGTTCATTCCTCTTCCTGTTGTCTTAGGCAGCCACTTTCTCCCAACTTTCCCAGTTCCTTCTTGGGGAACCAAACAAGATATGAGTGGCAGCTTCACTCATACAACCTGATCTGGCCACAGGATTGGCATCATTAGACCCGCTACACCTGCACAGAGACCCATTTAGTTATAATAATACTTAGCTCTTATCCACTGCTTTCATTAGTAGATCTGAAAACCATTTTACAGATGGGGAAACTTCACAAAAATGAAGTAACTGACCCAAAATTACCCAGCAGGAAACCCACCCAGATCTCCTGAGTTCAGTCAAGTGCCTTCCTCCAGGGCTCTCTCCCTTCTCTCTTCCTTTTGGTGGGCCATTTTAGATCTCAATTCCTCCATCCACTGAGTGCTTTCATGAAAGGACATGTGGTCTAGTGGTTGGAGCTCTGGACTACAAGGACTATTCTAACTGCTGTCAATGACTTGCTGTGTCACCTTAGGAAAACAATATCTGTGTCTCAGCTTCACCATCTGTAATATGGGCAGGGCCGTCCCTTGGGGGGGTACTGATACTTTCCCAGATTTGGAAAGTGCTTTCAGATCAGTAGATGAAACAAGGCAGGCTATAGAATGTATTAATTATTAATGTATTTATTATTATTTTTATGTATTTAATTATTCCCCATTGAGCTCCACCAGACTCAAACCTCTCCCCATCTTACCAGTATCTACTTTAAGCTACTGGAATAAGCAGCAAGGAAAACAGGGATCTATAGAACTCCCTTCCAAGAGAAATACAGTCACAGACTTCAGGACTTTGTGCAAACAAATTTCACTGGTAGAGCTGTGCTGAACCAGAATTTCTACCTTGTGGAAAATTTTGCATTTCCAAAGAAGTTATCATTTTGAATCACTGTATGTGAAATGTTCCTCAGGACAGACAGTTTTAAACAATTCCATTTTGGAAGAACTGTGGAGCCTGAGAGCTTGGGGAACTATTGAATGTATGAGCCTAACCGAGCACAGACTTCTGAGCCTCCCAGCTGGTAGGCTGCCACAGAATTGAGGAGTTTGTTGCTGGGGAGTCAGGCAGCCTGAGGACCCCACTAACTGGAAACCAACCAGCCTACTTGGTTTGAAACAAAGTTTCAAGTGAATTGACACAAAGTCATGAAATATTTCAATTCCATCAAATCAGCATTTTCCAATTACATTTTTCACCAGTTTCTCTCATCGATTTGACTTTCTTTCCCACATCAAAACTCAACTAAACAGAATAACATAGAAATTAATCATGCTGTGTACCCTTGAAAGCTGGGAAAGAATGGCCTCTCCAGTACTTCACTGGAGTGGACACACTAAGATATGATAAGACAGAGCCATGCACAATAAATAAATAAAATAAAAAACCAAACCACAAAACAAAACAAACCCACAACTTGAAAATACCGACAGGCTCCTTAATCTAGTGAAGAAAAAAGCATAAAAAGTACCAAAGGCTGGAAATCAAAGCTGAACAATTTCAAATTAGAAATGAGGCATCACTTTTTTTAAAAAAAATAGTGAGTGTGTTTAACCACGGGAACAAACTATCAAGAAAACTGGTGGATTCTTCATCTGCTGTTGTCTTCAACTCAAGGCTGGATGTCTTTCTGGAAATATGCTTTAGACAAAGACAAGTTATTGGGCTCAAAACAGGGGTGACTGGATGAAATTTAATGGACTGTGACATGAAGAGGGTCAGAATAGATTGTTTAAGGGTCCCTTCTGGTCTTAAAATCTTTGATATGGCCACAGTTAACACAGTTTGGTGTGGCAACACAGAAGGAGTTTGTGGTTCTTTTTAACTACAAAAGGGTGTACTGAAGAGCTAACAGTGCTTCTGTTACATACATGGATTTTGATTTTGCTTTCCAAAAAGACACGTCACATTAAGCTTTATCATTTGTTTTCTCTCTCTGTTTAAGAACTGATGTTGCCGACACATTTCAATTTCTCAAAATAAACTGTTGTGGGTTCACCAAACTGCCTTATGCCATTATTTCAACATATTGTAAAAAGCAACAAGACTTATTAGATTCAAAGGGGTAGCTGTGTTAGTCTAGAGAGGTCAGCCAAATAAACAAAAAGAGTCCTGTGCCACTTTTAAAGATCAACACATTTATTTATCGCATGAGCTTTCGTGGGAGAAAATCCCACTTTGTCAGAGGCTTTGAAGCTTTTTGAAGCACTTCAAAGCGTCTGAAAAGTGGGATTTTCTCCGATGAAAGCTCATGTGATAAATAAATTTGTTAGTCTTTAAAAGTGCCACAGGGCTCCTTGTTTGTAAGATTTATTAGAGTGTCCCTTTCTTGGTGACTGGGACACTGCTCAGATTACTGAAAGCATGCTGCCAAATACAATGCAACCGAAGCATATCCCAGTGAAATAGCAATATGCCAACTTGTGCCATATTCATGCTCATTCAGAACATGTCATCTTGGCTTTATTAATGAGACTTCCATCATCACTAAATGCACTAATGGAACAGGAGCTAGTTACACACAGTCAAAAGTGTGATCATCTATTGAACTGAGAAATTACAGAATTTCTAGCATGACACCTTCTCTCTCAGAGTTCTCTTGGAATTATTTGTATCGGTAGTCTCACAGAAATCTATTGCTACAGGTGCATTAGCAGAGGGAAGGACAGAACAGCACTAGGGATATTATGGTTTCCCTTATTCTAATAACACTCCTTGTTCAACTTTTGAAGAAAATGACTGTTTTTGTGATGGTTCAGCATAATCAAATGATAGTCTCAATACATTGGGTTCTTAAACAGAAGCCACAGAATTAAAAACAATTCACACATAATCATTCACTTAGAGCTTTATAGCAGGAACAGTCATTGTTCTGTATTTGTACAGCACAACGGGGTTCTAGTCTCTGAGGGTGCATCTACACTTGTAAATTAAGTCGACTTAAGCTTGCTTAAGCAAGCTTAAGTCGACTTAATTTACTCTGCGTCTACACTGCACTTTCCTTAAGTCGACTTAAGCAAGCTGCTTAAGTCAACTTAAGGAAAATTAAGTCGACTTTGTTAAACCTAGTTTAAAGTCAACTTTAGGCTTAAGTCGACTTTCTAAAGTCGACTTAAGCCAGTGTAGATGGGGAGTAGCCCTAAGTCGACTCTAAGTTGACTTAGGGCTCTCCTGGACTCCCCCACTGCCCTCCCTGCCAAGGGGGTGGCGCAGGGAGAGCCTGGCATGCCCCCCCAAAGGGCAAGGCAGAGCCCTGCCCACCCTGCCCCTATGTCTTGCCAGGGTCCCTGTCCCCCTTTGCCCCATTGTACCAAGGTACAATGGGGCAAAGGCTGAGCCCCCTGGCACTTGGCAAGGTGTGCTCCCCCTGCCACCGTGGACCTGTCTAAGGTCCCCCTAGCCCCAGTGTGGACGCTCTAGGTCGACTTTGTAGGGTCCTCCCTAAGTCGACTTAAAATTTAGGTGTGGACATGCTAAGTCAACTTAACAAAGTCGACAAAGTAGACTTTAAGTCGACTTAGCTAAAGTCGACCTAAATTTACAAGTGTAGACATAGCCTGAGAGGGTAGTCCTAGGCACTATCACAGTAAAGAAATAAATAACAATACTGACCAGATAATCCATTCTAGAGGTGCACATATTAAACTTAGCCACCTCTACATTCTCTTGCTTGGCTCAATCAAGGCAGACCACTTCTGGAGGCAATGGGAAGAGGTAATGGAGAGGAAATAACGTTGCAAAGAAACATTAATCTCCAGAGTTCTCTGACTTATTTGTATCTGTTTAGGGAACAAAGAACAGGCAATAAAAAGTGCCAGGTCAGTGTTGAAATTACAGAGTGAGTGGGGAAAACCGCACTTTACTCTGTTGCTGTCAAAAGATGGTATGAATGATTCGCAGTCAGAGCCCTGCCATGTGTCAGTGGTTTTTCCGCCTGAAAAGCCATGTGGTATTACAACATGATAAGGTATCACAGCCAATGTCAGGAAAACGCAATGTGAAAAAGATCATCCACTAAACGTGTCTTTCATTGATTTAACAAGAGCCGTTAATAGTCTTAACAGATAGGAGTTCTGGTAACATCAGGAAATACATATTTACTCAGAGACACCTGTTTAAACTATTAGGATAGATCTGGAATCCATTATGAGTGCATCCATTCAAGTTATATCAGGCCAGCTATCAAGCAAATATGTGTATTTTAGCCTCTCTGTCCTTATGGACACTCACCAGTCCTGGAGGGACCTGCCCAGGAGCATGGAAATCGTTAGACCCTCAGGCCCCCCTCCCCAAAGAAGCATCAGGTGCAGCAGAGGGTAGGTTATGGATACCCTTCTGGCTCCCTTTTGTCCTTTGTGGTATAAGGACCAGCAGTTTCTTTTCCCCTCATCCTTTGGTGTAGTTGTATTATTTTTCTTATTTGGGCTTTTGTTATTGTCTGTCGATCCCACTTCATCCCACCCTCTCCTACTACTGGAGCCAATTCAGCAGTCCAACCTCACTCTCCATGCTCATGATACTTTATTCACTCCCCTCTCTTCTTTCTACTTTCCTCCTCCATGTCCTTCTCTCTTTACCTGCCTAGCTCATATCCTTCCTCTCTTTCACATCTACTCCTTCAAACAAACCAAGAAACAGTAAGGTGATGTTTTTTGTAATATCTTAAAGAAAACAAAACAGAAGCAAATACATTTTAGAAAAAGAGAGCATAAAGCTAACATAACATATACTCACCATTGCTCTGTTCACTTCATTTTTGTATTGTATCGCTTTCCCATCTCCTTCTCGTGTTCTTTGTCTAAAATTGTGAGTTCTTCAGAGATCGGACTATAGGTGAAATCTTGGATTCATTGATGTCAATGACAAAACTCTCTTTGACTTTATAATAGAATTGGGCACCTACATGTTTCTGAGGCTCTGGGCCTAAGTATCTTAGGAGCCTAAGTCCCATTTTCAAAAGTTATTTAGGCATTTAGGAGCTAAAAGTTCACTGAAAGTCAATAGGGTGGCAGATCCTAAGTCACTTAGACACTGTTGAAAACTTTTACCTCTAATCTTTTTCTACTGCCAATTACCAAATTGGGAAGACTGATGCCTTTCAAGTATGTTGGCTCAATGATTTTTAGCATAAATTGGTATGAGTGACTCTAATGTTCAAGTATTTAATAAGATGAAAGTGCTGTTACTGTTCCTTAAAAATGAAATCTGTTATCAGTTGTACTAGGTTGGATACATTGTTCAAATGGCCTCTCAGAAAATGTTCTCCAGTCTGCATTATTTAAAAGTTCATATAACACATCTCCCTTTTAGCTGATGCTAACATTGCAACTGACTTTTAGGAAATCCCAGGTGTTTGAATTGGGCATTGAACCACAATGATGAAGGGAATGGCCCTAGATTTGTCAATAAGCAATTGGATAATAAAAGTTGCTGTTTATGACAGTGGAATTTTTCCTTTGGGCACTCATTTTTCCCCAATAAGAAAAGAAACAATGAGTACTGAGTGCTATCTTGAATTGCCCATTGTTATGTGCATTTGTGATTCATGCAACAGGGCAGCACATTTCAGATTACATGAGAAACAAATTCTGAGGCTTTTGCCGTATTATACTCATCCTTATTGTTGTATTGATATATTTTTTGAATTCAGTAATAGAAAATCCAATGGTTGTTCTATTTTGATTGCCTGCGTACTATTTGTAGTATACTTTTGTCCTGTGGTCTGCCAAGTGAAATACTTGAGGCTTTAGTACTAACTCATTTAATACATTTTTAAGAACAATGTATTGGATAGACAGACACTCAGGTTCACTGGAATGCTTTTCCTGCATAGATCTTAGTATTTCCAGCAGTATTTTACCAATGAAATATTTAGACGTACTCTCTCCTCCAATGATAAAAACTTTCCAAGTCCCACAGAAAATCTGTAGTTCTTTGACCACACTCTGGAATGGATTTGTGCACCAATTCACTATTGTTTAAATGTTATATAATGATAACCATGTTTTTCATAAGCCGACTATACTACAACCTCAGTCCAAAAAATTATCTGAAAGGAGTTGGCTGCCATTTCCAGTTACAGATCTTACTCCGTAAAATATACATTAAACCGTATCACAAAGTAGATTTTTAACAGCTAAATTTAAACTAAGTGAGCTGCTCTGCCACCATTTTTCAATAAACAGAGCAATCAAGAAACATGCCAAACCACCTCTGCCTCATAGAGAATCTAGTGAGTGAGTACCAAAACCCTCAGGTTCTGTCATCCTGGCGATAATGCGTCAATGACTACACTGCCTAAACAGTTTAGCTAGTCCATGGATGGAAACAATATTCCCTTTACACTCATCCCCAAAGGCTTTAAAAAGTCTAATCTCCTCTATGGGGAAATCCCTCTGACACCTAGAGTGTAGATACTGACTTCTCCTGGATGAGAAAAACCATGGGAGATTAATGGCCAGGTGGCATTCAGGCCTCAGTTTTGGCAAATATTTGGGATGAGGACACAAGACAATTGTATCCTTGTGGATTATACTGGAAAGGAGGATGAGCCATTAGAGTGTGCAATTCACACACTCACCTCACAGATGTAATTATGAATGTTGCATTTAGCAACAAGTGGAATAAAACTCCTTCTCCCCAAAGCTCAGAGCAATTCAGATAACTAGGTTCCTAAAGGAGGAAAACTTCCTCCCCCAAAAGTCAGTCTTGTTAATGCCCTTGGTTGAAGGGAAATTCCAACCTCCTTCAATGGGAGATTTCCAAATGGAATACAGGGTCCCCACTCCCACTGAGCTCCCAGTGAGAGCTGAGCACTCAGCTACTCTTGGCGCCTCTGAAAAATCCCCCCCCCCCCCCGCCTTAGAACTTCTTAGCCTTTTATTGGTTGCTGACTCCATCAATAAGCCAGGAATAGGATGCTCATTTAAAATCTTCTATAGTGTCTTAATATAGGAGTTTGATAACTATCCATAGACACAAAGGGCTTGTTTAGTTCACTCCTGATATGCAATCACAGCAGGAATGTGGAAGCTATTTAACAGCACATAACATTACAGAAGAATTTTGGACAGGCAAAGAATATGTTGTACTCTGTTGAAACTGCAGGGGATTTTTTGTAAATTGAAAGCAATTGCTCAGATTAGAATTGGGTCAAGACACTGACTGGTTAACAATTGTTCTCTTGTAAAAAGAGCTGTGGGGCAGACTGTAAGCTCTGTGAGGGCAGGGACTGTCTTTTGGTTCTGTGATTGTACTGCACCTAACACAATGGGGTCCTAGTTCCTGACACAGACTTCTTGGGGCTACTGCAATAGAAACAATAAAGAAGAATTTAATAACCACATGTACAATCTAGTATTTTAGCATAATAAATAATTAGGGAAGTGTTTGCAAGTTTCACAAAGTGACATCTTTTAAAAACATTTTAATGAAACTCTTGGATGCGTAATGCAAACAGTGAAATGCTATAACAAAATATATTAAGTAAAATATGAAAATCCTACTTTATTTGTTTATTTCATAACCAAATGAGCTGTGTTCACTCCCAGTCCTCTGTTTGGTAATTTATTTTTGCAAGTCTCCATTTCTTTAATTATAAACTAGAAGTTTTCTGCAACATATGGAAGCACTTTCTAATTTTAGTCTCTAAATTATACATTATGTTCCTATGATACAGCATCCACTCCTTCAGTAATAATCCTCACAAGCATACCTGTATCCAAGATTAAATACTACTGTTATAGATGCTATACAGTAACTAAGATAGAACTTGTTTTTTAAACAAGTGCCTAATTATCTTTTTCAGCATTTCCATACTGCATGAGGTCCATTTGTGAAATAGACTATTATGACAATCAAATAATGACAATTATGACATATATCCTAGCCCACTAGGATAGAAAAATATTGAAGAATTATTTCCATGCATGATTCCTTTAATTTTTATTTTAGGAATCTGGATGAGAATTTAGCAACTTTAAGATTGGTGGTCATAGCTGTATCTCTAGTGAGTTCCTGTACACAGTATCTCTGGTTCACAGTATTTTAGATGGCCATAGTGGGGACGACGATAACTTGTGAAGTATTTGGAAATGTGGTAACAAAGAACACTTTCCGAAGAAATATATAAAAATGTTTTTATAATGTTTTTGTTCATTCTGAGGCCATGAGCCATCATTGTCAACTCCAAGTGTCAGGCCTCCTAACATCATGAGATAGGATTGACCACCATGAGATTTTTAAAATGAATTAATTATGGGTTCTTTTGTTTGAGTTCTGAGGGTGAGATCCTGCCTCCTGTGCTGGTACCTTGATTTGGGCCAAAAAAAAAAAAAAAAGTCTAGAGCATCTTAAAGGCACAGCCCACCTGGAATCCTGGGTAATTACTTGAGCAGTCAGCTGGTCTGCCCTGGCTTCACTACTCCAGTATCTAAGTTAGTTAGATTCAAGTCAGCTCAGGTATGTCCACATGAACTGCTGTTACATCTGTGACTGCAGTATTGACAGATCCTGAAAGCCCAAGTTCTGGCTGGGGAGAATGCCCGACACAGGTACGGGGGGGAAGAAGCCATTTTGTAAGGATGGTTCTGAAGACACCAAAGGAAGCAGTTACAGGATGCAGCATTGCAAATATTTCAGGTAGTGCTAAGGTCCATTGGGCAGCCCAGGAAGATGTAATAACTTAGACAACCACTGGGAGCTCTCTGCATTACGCCAGGGCAAGAATCGACAACCCAAAAGCTAAGAAGAGCCATTTAAAAAAATTCCTTCAATAACCAAGTGTTTTGAGAGCCATAATGGGTGTAGCCTCTTGGTAGGGGGAGCTGGGCCAGGGCACCTACCATAGGGTCCCCTTCCTACATGGTCCCTTGGTGGCAGAGGGTTGGGGCCCGGAGCCAGGCACAGGCTGCTCACAAGGTCCCCTGATGGTGGTGGGGAGACAAACCCCTGGCCAGGGGCTTCTCCAGCCCCAGGAGCAGATCAAGATGAGGAGGGCGTAAAGGTTAATTAAATTCCACACCTCCTGTGCTGCACGTCTTAGAGGTCTGTTATAATAACTGGGCATACAAATGTACCTTAATTGTATGCAAAGTGAGGGAAAGTTCATAAAACGTCACAATAACCTATAGCAAAAAATGTTGATGGGAAAAGGTGCAAAAGGGTGAACAAATGACTGAATTAGTCTAAATAAAAGGCTGACTGATATAATTCAAGGACTGGACTTTAAGAGGAACTAACTTAACTAAGGTCCCTAACTAACCTTTTCTCTTTCCCCCTAAAAGGACAGATATTACCATCTGTTTTATTTTGTTTTTCTTTCCCTTCTAAAAACTCTCTGCAGCTAGAGGGAAAGGGAACAAGATATGGTTTTACTTACTTTAATACCTGATAATGTCAGGTAATGCTGCTTTTGGTATGCAGTTTTCATTCACAGAGCTGGCTTTAGTAATTCTACTGTCCTTTCGGCGCAGCTCTGTGTCAGCAGGTTTAACTTTGATCTTATCTGCATGGCAATACTGCCCTCTTTCGGTATAATGTGTTTTTCTTGGAACAAGTGAAATTGTTTTTGATGTGATAGTACAATGGGCATATCTTCAAGATTAGAAAGTGAGACTTGGAGATGAACTACTTTCTTGCCTTTAAAAAAACAAACAAACAAAAAAACCTAGCCTGGATATTAAAGAAGGAAGATGAGTGGAAGCAATTAAAATACTAGGAAGATCATTTCCAGACCTGGCTTTGCTCACTTTGTATTGCTGTAACCTGGAGGAAGGCACTGGCAGTAAGCTTCTGGACTCTGCTGTTGATCCAGAACTATAGCCCGGAGGCTAAAACACAAGCAACGCAAAGACGACAAGCAATCAAAGTCAGAATGCCTTAGACAGGGCAGATAAATTGCTTCTGCAGTTCAGTACAGGTACATTTAAGCCGAAACAAACAGGCACAAACCAGCCTTGCAAAGTGGTCACAGATGTTTACAAGAACCAGGAACAAAATCCATGGCAATGTCCTTTCAATTAAGATACCTGATTTTACTCATCTGGAGATGCAAAAAAATTACTTATTTAGGCAAGTGGAAAAATAGGACTTTGCAAGGTTGGAACCAAACTCCTGTTCAGGAGAGAGGCTTGTTGTAATGAAGACATGCAATGCACTTCTCTTCAATAACTGGAAGCATTTCTTCAGACTATGCCACAAACCAGTCTTTATCTCACAGTCTTTCTAGTAAAGGCCAAGATATTTAGTCAGAGCCTGATCCATTCTGCATCAGCATTTGAGCAGATGCAAATCGATGACAGCTTCCCTGAGATTCATAATGAACTGGAGACACCTTCCTTGGTCTTGTGTGTGGCTGGTTTTGCTTGGGTTGATGAAATTTCAATAGCAAAATGGCTTATTTTTCAACATACAAGCCCATGGTCTGTATTACAGTGTGCACAATGCAAATTGTGAGTATGGAGACCATTGTGTAGGTGTTTTCTGAGAGTGACAAACGCCAGTATCCAGAGCTGCATGGCATTATAGCAGTACATGCCTTTGGAAGTAGGTGTTGCTAACGCACAGTCCTCGGTGGATGCAGAGCTCCAGTAGTCTTTGTCCATTGTCATTCGCTTTTTTCCCCACTTCAAAGTGGCACATGTACAGAAGTCACATCTTGTGATCTGAGCTGGCTCTTACTCTAAAGTACCCTAGTGGACAGAGCTGCTGTCCAGGTGGCTGCTTACAGATGAAACTGTTGAGTGGATGATAAAAAAAAAGTCCTTCCCTTGGGGTACGTCTATACTGGAGCCTTAGGTCGACTTAAGGAGGGTTAAGTTGACCTAAAGAACCCTGCGTCCACATTGGGCGCTTATTAAGTCAACTTAAACACTTCCTTAAGTCAACTTAATAACACCAGCTCTGAAGGTCGATATAAGGCTTAAGTTGACCTTATTAAGTTGACTTAAGCCAGTGTAGATGGGGAATAGCCCTTAAGTTGACCTAATTTGCCTTCAATATTAATTTGCCAATTAACCAATTTAATTAATTAATTTACTATGCGTCAGGTTGGAGAGAAGAAAAAGAGCTGCGGCCATTGGGCTAGGGAGAGCCGCAGCTGGGAGATCGGGCTGGGGAGAAAAGGAAAACCACAGCTGGGGATATTGGGCTGGGGAGAAAGGGAAAGCCGTGGCTGGAGCAATCGGCCTGGGGAGAAGGGGAGAGCTGCAGCTGGGGAGAAAGGGCTCTCCCCAGCCTGATCTCCTCAGCTGCAGCTCTCCTCTTCTCCCCAGCCTGATCACGCTGGCTGCGGCTCTCCCCAGCCCGATGGCCACAGCTCTTTTTCTTCTCTCCAGTCCGACCCATAGCAAATTAATAAAATTACAATATTTCATTTTAACATTTTTATTAAACTTCAAATTAAAAGACAACACTTATGCATTTCTTTTGATTTAAGGTACTTAGGTTTGCTGATGCTTCCAGCACCACAAAAACTGTTGCCCATGAGGCACCATGCCTCACAAATTGCCACTCAACAAGTATGATATCTTGCTCAGCTGCATCATCAATTTAGAGGGAACTCTGGCCCCCTCCCAGAGTTCCTGGCCACTCCTCCACACCTGCCAGTGTGGACATAGGCAATCGACTAGAGTTTTCAGTGTGGATGCTCTAAGGCAACTTAAAGTTGCCTTGTTAAGTCTACTTAACAGAGCCTGTTAAGTCTACTTAACAGTGTAGACATACCCCTTGAGAGTGGAGGAAAGTCTGGACGCCTATGTACTGATATTGACAATGCCAACCGTTTGACCTCAAAACCCACCCCACATTTGTGACTGTCTTATTCACTCTTTTCATACCAGATGACAATGTGCCTTGTGTAGCAAGCATGCATCAGCTAGTCTGCTTTCCATGACAGTGGACACTTAGATGTCAAACTTCTACAGCTCTACAAACAAGGGCTATGTCTACACTACGAAAAGTTAGGTCAACTTTGTTAAGTTGACTTAATAAGGTGAACTTTAAGTCGACTTAAAATCGACCTTATTAAGTTGACTTAACAAAGTGGACTTAAACGTCCACACTGGGCTTAGGATGACCTAAAGAAGGCTTAAGTTGACCTAAGCAGGCTTAAGTCGACCTAATAGGCGGTTCTTATTGTCGACTTAAGTGATCATTAAGTTGACTTAAGGAATTTCTTACATCCACTTAATGAAAGCCTAGTGTGGACGCGGCTTAATTTAAGTCGACTTAAGCCTCCTTACATTGACTTAGATTGCCAGTGTAGACATAGTCTTTAAAAGTGCCACAGGACTCCATGGCTAACAAATTTATTTATTGAATAAGCTTTTGTGCGTAAAATCCTACTTCATCAGACGCATGAAATAGAAAACTACAGTATGGAAGGGAATACATAAATGCAGAGATGGGTAATTCACAAGGTCAGTTCAGATTTTTTCAGCAAGCCAAGCAAGTTGATTCAAACACTGTGGAACAACAGATAAGAAGATGGGAAGGTTAAAAGAGGGAAAAATCACCTTTTGTTATGAGACAGCCAGCCCAAATCGCTATTCAGATTTAACTGTCATGTGTTTCACATGTTCCCCTGTTGGTTTTTGAATGTTACCACCATTCTTAATATTTGATGTGTCCCCTTCTTTTTTTATTCAGACAGTCCCATTTGGCCAATGTATAAGGCAAAGGGGCATTGTTAAATGAGAACCTGATGTAGTAGCTGGTTTGGTTACATCCTGTGATGGTGTCATTTGAGTAGATATGTGGACAGAGTTGGCAATGGAGTTTGTTGCAGGCATAGTCGCCTGCCTTAGCATTTCTGCTGTATGGTCTGTAGTTGCTGGTGAGTATCTGCTTAAGGTTGAGGGGTTGTCTGTAAGCGAGGAGAGATCTGCCTCCTAAGGCTTGAGAGAGTGAGGGATCAACTTGTAGGATAGGCTGTAGATCCTTGATGATGTGCTGCAGAGGTTTGACTTGGAGACCGTAGGTGATGACCAGTGGTCTGTTTTCCTTGTTGAGCTTGTCCTGTAGTAGTTGACTTCTGGGTATCTGTCTAGCTCTGTCAACCTGTCTCTTCTCTTCTGAAGGTGGGTCTTGTAGTTTTAAGAATGTTTGCTAGAGATCCTGAAGGTGTTTGTTTCTGTGTGCGGGATTGGAGCAATTCTGGTTGCATCTTAGGCTCCTCGCACATTCTGTGAAAGACATGACAATTACAGTGCTTTAACAGAAACATTTTAAATCAAAACTCCAAACAGGAACTGCAGACTTAGAATTCATATGCAAATTTGACACTATTAAATTAGGTCTGAATAGAAATTTCAGCTGGCTCTCTCCTTAGAAAAAGTGATTTCCCCCTCTTTTAACCTTCCCGCCTTCTTATCTCGTTTCAAAATAGCTTGCTTGGTTTGCTAAAAAAATCTGAACTGACCTTGTGACTTACCCTTCTCTGCATTTATATAGATCCTTCTATAATGTAGTTTCCATTTCATGCATCTGATGAAGTGGGGTTTTACCCACAAAAGCTCATGCGATAAATAAATTTGTTAGTCTTTAAAAGTGCCACTGGACTCATTTGTTTTTCTGAACTAACACAGCTACTCCTTGGGAACTTCTACAGCTCTGTCAGTAATGGTGGTCTTTCTAGGGCCATTGATCTCCTTCAGATTGACATACCAGTCCACAGCCACCCTCTTCATCTGTGAACCTCTAGCGCCATACACCTAGGCAGAAAAAATGGAGATAGTGATAGTGTTACTTTTTTGGATACTTTTTTTTTTTTTATTCAGTTGGCTATCTGGCATAACTCACTCCAGTCAGTGAGTGGAAGGCTCCCTTGTTCAGTTGCTGAGCAGCCAGCAATTTTACTGGGATATATGGTACTAGTAACAGATCTTACATGCCTAACTTGACTCTAGTATTCTGTGAATGAGACACTGTTTAATTGGTTCTTGTTCTTAAGGTATGTCTATACTGCAGCGAGGAGTGTGCTTCCCAGTGTGCGTAGATACACACTAGCTCTGATCAAGCTAGAGCACTAAAATAGCAGTATGTCCCAAGGTTAGCACAGATGCCAGCTCAGAATAGCCATTGAGTACAAATGCACCCAGATGCCCTGGGTCTCTACTTAGCTGCATAACCTAAAATCGCCATGCTATCCCCTGGCTACACTTATTTTTAGCAAAGCTAGAGCAGTGTTTCTCAACTTTTAATGGACCGGGGAAAACTAAAAGGTATTAATTACTTTACGCAGAACACCTGATAAAAACTTTCCTGAAAAAGCGGGTATATGCTGGCTCTAATGTTTGTAATATCTGCATACTACACATTCCTGTGAAAACAACTCTGGAAACCAAATTAAATACAATTTTAAGAATATAACACGCATTTATTTCTAAAAAAATAGATAAATAATGATGATGCACACAACTTAGAACTGAAAATGATATTACTCAAGTAATAATGGGAATTTTTGGCCTGCATGTTTGAACAAAGTTCATCAAAGAAAGTCTTACTGTGGAAGTTATGTCCAAGTGATTTCGTTGCTGGAGGGAACAGTGGAAGGAAAAAGTCTCCTAGGCGTCCCTCATCTTGTTGCTCCTTACCCCCTACCCACTCACCTCCCCCGCCGATGGGGAGGGGTTGGCGTCAGTTGCTGAACACCTTCACTACGTTCACGGAGCACTGGTGTTCCACGGCACACCAGTTGAGAAACAATGAGCTAGAGCATGTCTGTTTACCTTTGTTGACACACATGCTCCCAGCTTAAAGACTAAAGCCAAGGGCTAAGATTTTCAAAGATACAGGTCTACAGCTTGGCTCCTAAATTCATATTTAGTTCCCTAAATATGGCCTGATTTTCAAAGACAATGAGTTTGACAGCAAGAAGAGCTGCTGACTGCTCAAGCCCTGCTGAAAATCAAGCCACTTATTTAGGCTTGAATATGAATTTAGGAGCCTTTTAGCTTGCAGTTGAAAATATTGGCCTAGAAGTTCAAGGGCAGTCTCTCAAAGAAAAGGAAGACTGTAACAGACTAAGGTTTAGAAACAAAACAAAACTAATTTGCCTGAAGGGGGAAATGGAAACATTTTAAACTAGAGAAAGCATGCTAAGATACCAGCTTAACAGTGCAGAAGAGAGTAAAGAGAACTGTCACATAAATTAACAGTGGTGGACAACTTAAAGAGACATCTCACAAACAGGAAAACTATAGTGGTAATGGGAGTCTAGGCAGCCCCAGGCTGTAGAACAGGTTCTGTAAAAGCTGATATTGGTGTCCAGTCTGGGTGATGAATTGAAACTAAATGCTCGTAAATGCATCCAGAAAAGACAACAGAGCTGCTTTTCTAATCCCCTGCTTTTAGCAAATCTGAACTAAACTGATACAACCTGAATTGACTGAGTCTTGATGTGACCTTTAAGCTGCAGGTCTGTTAGGCTGTAAAAGTGAGGAATGCGGTCAGTCAGTCATTTATGGATTCCTCAAGGTAACACATTATCAGAAGAATAAAAGCTAGGTGGATTTTAAGGGCTTCAGTTTGCTCCAGTAAACAGCCTACTGACCTTTTCACATCAAGTTTATAGAGAAGGGCCTCATAGCTGTGGGCACACTGATGTGAGGGAAATGTCAGCATGAGTATTGGCTCATTAAAGTGGAATTCTATAAGTGCCTCTGAAAGAATTCAGTACGTGCTCACTCTATCTTCTCCTTGTAGACTAGATCATAAGGTAGATCAGTCAGTCACAAAAAGTTAACGTCTGCAAGCTTAAATCAATTACACCAGGAAAAAAGACTCTTCATACAAGGAATGTGAGTCCATGCCTGTTGAGTAGCTCAAAGGCAGTTTTCATCAGTTTCATATGCATCTGATGACAAATGGCAGCAAAGAACTTCATGTTTTTGCATTCATAATAGACCAAAATAGGTGGCAAATGAATACTTAGGAAATAAGCTCCAAGTTGTCTGGTTGCATTTGGTTTGTCAAAGATTTAGGAATCTAATGTATACATGGAGAGATTTTTGAAAGTGCTGGAAATTAAGTCCTACAGAAAATGCAGCTGCTGAGTATATTGGAAAAACAAAAGCAGCATGATTATATGTATAAAATGGATTTAGGTTCATGGCATCAGACTTAGTCTGTTGAAAGGGGTAGATAAGCAGATCTCTCATTTTCCCCTAACATATACCAAACTGCCCACTTTTACGTCATAAGGTTAAGTTCTCCTTGTCGACTTGGATGGATTTGAAACATGTCCTCAGAAACATTCCACTTCTGTCTTTATCCTCTCAGGTACAGAGAAAGATCCTGGGGCTGGGATGCAGAAAGAGAGCTCATTTTTTTTCGGCTTTGAGTGCTCATCTGTGGCCAAATTGATGCAGCTACTGTTAACCATCAATGAAATTGAGAACTGTTTTTCAACCACTTAAGATGATTGGCATGGGGGTTAATGTTTTAGGGCATATGGTAGAAGAACTACCAGTGATTGAGGCCTTTTGTGCACCAAGATGCAGAGATTAAGTCTAAGGGGGAAATCAAATCAGTATCTTAAGTGTCTGTATACTAATGGGAGAAGTATGAAGAATAAGCAGGAAGAATTCAAAATTCTAGTAGCTAAATACAACTGTGACACAGTTGGCATTACAGAGACTTGGAGGAATAATACACGACTAGAATATTAGTATAGCAGGGTACAACTTGCTTAGGAAGGATAGGCAGGGAAAAAAAGGGAAGAGGTACTGCCTTGTATATTAAAAACATATATACTTGGACGGAAGCTGAGATGGAAATAGGAGACAGGCTTGTTGAAAGTCTCTAGGTAAAGATAAATGGAGTAAAAAAAACCAAGGGTGATGTTATGGTAGGGGTCTACTACAGATCACCTAACTAGGAAGGAGAGGTGGATGAGCAAAGGACTTGGTGGTGATCGGGGACTTCAACTACCCAGACATCTGTTGGGAAAATAAAACAGCAAGGCACACATTATCCAACAAGTTCTTGGAATGTATTGGAGACAATTTTTTATTTCAGAAGGTGGAGAAAGGTACCAGAGGAGAGGCTGCTCTCGATTTGATTTTGACATGCAGAGGGATTGGTTGAGAATTTGAAAGTCGAACGTAGCTTGGGTGAAAGTGATCACAAAATGGTAGAGTTCATGATTCTAAAGAATTGTAAGAGAGAGAACACCAAATAAAGAATGGATTTCAAGAAGGCAGACTTCTGTGTACTCAGGGAGTTGCTAAGTAGGATGCCATGAGAAGTAAGTCTAAGAGGGAAAATCAACTAAAGAGAGTTGGCAGTTTTTCAAAGAGACATTATTAAGGGCACAAGGGCAAACTATTCCACTGCATAGGAAAGATAGGAAGTATGGCAAGAAACCACCCCGGCTTAAGCAGGAGATTTTTAATAATCTAAAAATAAAAAATGTCTTACAAAAAGTGGAAACTAGGTCAAATTACAAAGGATGACTATAAACAAATCACACAATTGTAGGGGAAAAGTTAGAAAGCCCAAGGCACAACCCGAGATCAAAACATAAAGGGTAACAAGAAAACATTATTCAAATACATTAGAAACAACAGGAAAACCAAAGACACAGCATAGGACCATTACACAACAAAGAGGGAAAAACAAAAACAGAAAATGTGGAAATGGCAGAGGAACTAAATGACTTTGTTTCAGTCTTCACCAAGAAGGTTGGTGGCGATTGGATGCCTAACAGTGAATGACAGTAAAAAAAGATCAGAAGCTAAAACGGGGAAAGAACAAGTTAAAAATTGCTTAGGCAAGTTAGATGTCTTCAAGTCACCAGGGCCTGATGATATGGATGCTAGGATACTATGGGAGCTGACTCAGGAGATATCTTAACCATTAGCTATTATCTTTGAAAAGATATGGAAGACGGGAGAGATCACGGAGGACTGGAAAAGGGCAAATATAGTGCCCATCTATAAAAAAAAGGGAAAAAAGAACACCCCAAGGAATTACAGACCAGTCAGCTTAACTTCTGTATCAGGAAAGATAAACAAGTAAATAATTAAGGAATCAATTTACAAATACCTAGAAGAGAATAAGGCGTTAAGTGATAGTCAGCATGGATTTGTCAAGAACAAATCGTGTCAAACCAACCTACTAGCTTTCTATGACAGGGTAACAAGTCTTGTGAATAGAGGAGAAGTGGTAGATGTGGTTTATCTAGAGTTCCAGGGGTATCAAACTCGTTTGCTATGGCAGGCCAGATTCGACTTATATGTTCATCAAGTGGGCCGTACATACCATAAATCAAAATACTAGGGCACTCTCGCAGCATCGTGAAGTGCTGTGTATGTGAGACTGCGCTCTGCAATACCATTCATTGTGTGTGTGTGTGTGTGTGGGGGGGGGTGTCTCATGGAGCACAGTCTCGCACACCCAGCACTCCATGATGTTATGAGACTACCGCGGCATCGCAGAGTGCTGGGTATGCAAGACCACAGTCCCTTTCTCTCTGTTAGGGAGGGTGTGTGATCCTGCAGAGCGCAGCCACAGGCTGGATGGAAGAGGTTTGGCCATGGGCTGAATGTTTGGCATCCTGATCTAGACTTTAGTAAGGCTTTTGATACAGTCTCACACCACCTCATTAAGGGTGTCTACACTTGCAAGTTAAGCGTCCTTAAGTCGACCTAAGTCAACCTAAAGAACGCCACCTCCACACCAGACTTTCATTAAGTTGACTTAAGGGCTTCCTTAAGTTGACTTAATAACTACCGCTCTTTAACGGCTTTAATCTTAACGGCTAAGTCGATTTGTTAAGTTGACCTAAAACCGATGTGGACACCCTAGGTTGACTTAATTCCCTAAGTTGACCTAGGGCTGGGGAGAAGGGAGCTGCGGCTCCCTTGTCCTTGTCTCCGGGGGGGGGGGGGGGCTCCCTTGTCCCCAGGGAAGAGCCGCGGCTCCCTTCTGCCACGGAGTTCCAGCTCCCTTCCCTGAGCCGTGGCTCTCCATCGACCTAGCACCTGCATGTGTGGACGCAGGTAGTCGACAAGTTTTTAGTGTAGATCCTGTAAGTCAACTAAGGGTATGTCTACACTAGAAAAGCTAAGAAACTAGGGAAATACAGCCTAGATGGATCTACTATAAGATGGGTGCACAACTGGTTGGATAACTGCTCCCAGAGAGTAGTTCTCAAAGGTTCAGTCATGCTGGAAGGGCACAAGTGGTGTATTGCAGGGATCAATTTTGGGTCTGGTTTGGTTCAATATTTTCATCAACGATTTAGATAATGGCATAGAAGTAGTACACTTACAAAGTTTGCAGATGATACCAAGCTAGGAGCAGTTGCAAGTGCTTTGGAGAATAGGGTCACAATTCAAAATGATTTAGACAAACTGGTGAAATAGTTTGAGGTAAACAGATGAAATTCAATAAGGACAAATGCAAAGTACTCCACTTAGGAAAAAACAATCAGTTGCACACATACAAAATGGGCAATGAATGCCTAGGAAGGAGTACTGGAGAAAGGGATCTACCTGTCATAGTGGACCACAAGATAAATATGAGTCAACAGTGTAATACTGTTACAAAAAAGACAAACATCATTCTAGGATGTATTAACATGAGTATTGTAAGAAAGACATAAGTAGTAATTCTTCTGCTCTACTCCACGCTGATTAGGCCTCCACTAGAGTAGTGTGTCCTGTTCTGGGTGCCTCTTTTCAGGAAAGAAGAAGTCCAGAGACGAGGAACAAAAATGATTAAGGGTCTAGAATACTTGATTTACGAGAGAAGATTGAAAGAACTGGCTTTGCTTAGTTTGGAGAAGAGGAGATAGGGGGGACATGATAACAATTTTCAAGTACCTAAAAGGTACAAGGAGGAGAGAGAAAGATTATTCTCCTTAACTTCTGATGATAGGACAAGAAGCAATAGGCTTAAATTACAGCAAGGAAGGTTCAGGTTGAACATTAGGAAAAAATTCCTGTCAGGGTGATTAACCACTGGAATAAGTTGCCAAGTGAGGTTGTGGCATCTCCATCATTGGAAACTTTTATAAGCAGATTAGACAAACACCTGTCAGGGATGGTCTAAATGTTAATTAGTTCTGCCATGAGTGCAGAAGACTGGACTCGATGACTTCTCATGGTCCCTTCCAGTACTCTGAATCTATGCCCTACCTTAACAGTTTCCAGAGCATGGCCCATATGAGCACCTAACAAGTTATTTCTACCAGATCCCCATGTCCCAGACCATGGCTTGGAACATGAAAGGCAGTGTTTGGGAATGTTGGACAAGGTTCCTCAAAGAAAAAGCCAGAAACGTTGTCAAGTTTAGCCTCAAACAATGAATTTTTTATACTAATGATGGCAGTCTTGTTCTTGGTTCACTTCCAATATGATAACTTGATAGGTTAGCCATTCACATTGTGAATAGAACCTGTAGAAATTCTCAACACAGCTTTTTCATTGAAAAATAGTGTTTTACCAAAAGTTACACGTTTTGGAAAAAAATTGTTTTTGGGGAAAATGTTTTTCACAATTAACCTCCACAAAAGCTATTTTGAACTAAGAATGTTTGGTTTTTAGTTGAAAAATCATATGTTGTCAATTTAAGAAAGTAATCAGTGTTATTTTAAATGAAAACCAAATTTTCCAAGAAAATTTGACAACCAACTCTAAGTCTGAATGCATCTGTCCCTCACTCTAGTTACTCATTTACTACTCCCAAGCATTTTCTGAACATAGATACTATGAACCCTAGTTTTCTGGTAATGCGGTTTCCCAATTACAAATCCGAGACATGTCAAAGATTTTACCCTTCATTCCTTGAGAATCTGCAAAAATCCAGAGCCTATATCTACCTGTCTTCCTTTCAAGAGACATGACTAATTCCAGATGCAGATTTATGTATTTATTTATAGACTCAGACTTTAAGGTCAGAAGGGACCAGTACAATCATCTAGTCTGACCTCCTGCAAAATGCAGGCCTCAAGACCTCACCCACTGACTCCAGCAATAGGCCACCAACCTATGACTGAGTTATTTACCTCCTTAAATCATGATTTAAGGACCAAGATACAGAGAATTCACTGGTAGCTGAGCCCTGTGCTACGAGTTTACTGTTTGAGGTCAGATGGGCATGCAACCTTTTTTGGATATTAGGAACAAATGCCCTTTTTACACAAACTCAGTGATCAGCTTTCTCAACAGAGATTGGCTTCCCACAGGCTATTTTCCAAATACACAGTTAATTTGGGTGTAGTCCCGAAATAAGCAATTTTATTTTGGAAGGGAAGGCTAAAAAAGGAATTTTATATCCTCCACCAGATAAAAGTTGAGAATCCATTTTTCCTATACCAGACTCTTCCTTGCCTCGTTCTGTATCTTGTTTCTCTAAAACATCCATCCACAATAGTAAGGTTCTCTAGTCAGCCTATGCCTCAACACTAGACACATTAATCAGAACCTTTAAAATCCCCAAAGGTTTTTCTGCATGTGGTAGGGGAGCTTTCATTCATAGATTATAAAATCAGAAGGGACTATAGTGATTATCTGGTCTGACCACTTTACTAAAGTTAATAAAACTTCCCCAATATAATAAAAGTGTTAGAGCCCTTTGGCTACTGGGAGCCAGATGCTGAGTGCTTTGACTGTCTACACCAGATATCAAATCTAGTCTTATACAGTAGTTCTAATTCCAAAACTGCTGAAAGGATGAATTATCTGTGATCACACTGTAGATGGGTTTGTATAGCATAACTATAAGTGCAAACTACAGTAGCAGCTTGTACTTTAAAGTAAAAAAGTTGAAACCAAACACACACTTTCAGGACTTCCCCAATATCATCTGTATAAGTCTTCATTTAAATATCATTGTTTTCTAAAAAATTACCAGCAGTTTGAACACGACCAGACTGGAAATGTAAACTAGACAAAAATGAAAGCATTTCCATGACAAAACAAGTTTGAATAAGCACAAGCCACCAAAAAAAAGTTTTATTGCAATAATGTCCCATCAATTTATGTCAAAGACAATTTTGTTTCATTTTCCATTTCTACCTTTTTATTTAATGCAAATTCAAGAGTGTAAAATAAATTGACATATAAAAGCAAAAGAAACTTTCAGTGAATCCCAAAAAGTTACATACTGAATAATCATGACAAATCATCCATTGTTGTCTATTTTACCAAGTATACAGTAGAGTGAACAACAATGCAGAAAGTCTTTCTTCAAAAGCATCCTATATAAAGTTCTCTTAAAGAAAATATGTAAATTATATTTAGTAACCTCAAACTTTTGAGCAACTAGAGGCTGATTCTGAAAAGGGGAGTGAAGACAAAATTCCCAAACTACTTGGAAAGCGTTAACACATTGAATGTCAGATTATTTAAATTTTAATTCCACTTAAAACAAAATGTTGAATTAAAAATTATACTCAATAAATCCAACAGATGAGCCACTTCAATTACTCCATTAATATCATTGTACAAGAAAACATCTAAACTATTTCTTACCAGTTTTTCCTACTGTAAAAATAAGGGTGGGAAATTTATTTCCAACAGCAGTTTTATTTATTTATTCATTCATGCTGTAAATATACTGTGGGGAAAAAAACTCCACATGCTGGTACAACAGGCCTTTCATCAAACTGCCTTTTCAACATTACCAAGACATATTTTAAAATGGTAAATGAAGCACGAAATGCACAGTCAAAAAAAATCAGTGTCCAATCTGTAGCGGGATTATATATTATCTCGCTGTTAAGGTATGACAATGTTTGTATTTTAAGTGAACACTGGAAAAAAGGACTATTACACTAAATGTGTAATATCTGGCTAGGAAAATATCAACTGCAATGGGGATGATTTTATCTTATGGTTAAACGTTTGATGGATTTAATAATGAATATTACCACAACAGTAATTATATTGCACAGGAATTTTCTCTAAGAGGAATGTTTTCCATTGGGTCCAACAGACAGATGTTTCAAATAATAGGAGCTTTTATTGAATATCATGCCTTGTTCTTAAACTGCATTCTCCCTCATGGTTATGCTACAATACACTCAAAATATTAAGTGGACAAAAATGAACAAAGCAGTCTATCAAGAGAAGAAGAAAACTTCAAGCAACTTCACCTAATACGAAGGAAAAGGTGGAGGGGAAATACTCAAATGAGTACTCTGTGGGTCCCAAAGTTCACACTGCTACTCAATTTCCAACACACATATATAAAATATTATGAATATTTATTAACTAAAAATAGCTGTGTTCAGAAAGAAACATAGGGTCAGCACAACCTTGCCTTCTCAGAAAAATATTTAGATGAAATACAAAATCCACTTACTAAAGTGCATCTGATGAACAAATTCTAAATTCTACTATTACAGCTAACCAAGTAAGCATTGCAAGCTAAACTTTATTCATATTCTATTCTATTAAAGTAGTAAATAGAGCGTTTAATTCTAAATTACGATCTCTTTATAACGAAATATTGGGTGTCTATACTGTGAACTGTAGAAACTACATAATTTGTCTTAAAACCATTGAGAATGCGGAAAATGTCTTTATAAATACTGAAAATGTCATATGGAGTTAAACAAGTAGGGCTGTAGTAAGCATTTGTTTTTCTTGCTTTATAGTCAACATGATATTCCCTTAAGGCTCAGAGAAGTGGTCACTTCTCAAGATCTTTTGGCAAAAGATATAAATGCAAAAATAACAGGGTTCCTGACATTTCAGAACTTGCATTTTTATATATCATTAAAGCCAGCTCATTCAATGTCTGTATACAAATTATTGCACTTATGTATTTCTTGGAATACATTTATATCAACACAGTAATAAGGACTGCAACAAAGTCATGGTAAAATAAATGTTTTTAAAAGGCTACAATTTCAAAATTAGATGAGAAATGTCTGTGTGCATGTTTAAAACGTCATGCAGACAACTCTTAGTCAAGTCAGAATGCATTTGTTCAACAGCTATTGAGCACATATAAAATTTCACTTACCCTTCTATTAATACAAATCTGTTAAGGATCAAAAAAGATGTACCATGCCAAGTCCTGATTAGTGCTGCATACCGCTTTTGAATATTTTTCTATCAGAGTTAAAACTGTGTTTCTCAAAATTTAAAGAAAAATAGATTTTTAAAAAGGGATTCTCTACTGCTGAGTACAAGTCTCTGTAGCAAAGTTAAGACAGAGAAGTTACAATTTATCACTGTACTTCAGTCTTGTTGAAAGACTAATGATATTTGTCCATCTATTTCTTAATAAATGCTACATTTCAAGAATAAAGGAGCTATCAGTAGGCATTATTGTTTCTACTTAAAACAAGTTACTTCTCTCTATAGTATGTCAAGTATGCTTTTAAAGATTCAGGTAACGGTAGACTCATAATTTTTTCTCGCAATAAATTTCGAGGAGGTTCCTCCGGCTTCAAGGCTTCATTGTGATCTTTATCATCATCCTCTTTGTTGTCTTCTTCCATCTTTTCATCCTCTTCACTGTCTGGAGGCTGAGGAATGAGCTGATTGCCTACAAACACATAAGTGTTAACTCTGCGCCTACGGCATCTCCTGCGTTTTCGTTTTGGTGGGGGCTTTTGAGGCATACCCCTGGCTTGCATCTCATCGTTTATGAAGTTTCTAAGAGTGCGTCTAATGTAGATCCGCGCTAAGTCCTGTAGATTCCTAACAGCACATGGGGCTAAGAGGAAAAAAAATTATGCATGTCATATCAGTGAAATTGTTATTTTCTAGAAGATGGTAACTGCTACAAAAATTGAGGTAAAATGATATGAAACAAAAATTTGAAGACTTAGGATGGTATGCAAATATAAAAAAGTTTGGTAGCATTTGACAAACCACATAGCAGATCAATAACCTTGTCTGAGCTGACCTTTCTTATGGTTTTTGGAGGGTGGAATGTATCTGGAAGGAGGAGCATCTCAGCTGATGCCCTCCTTAGTCTAGCAAAGCATTTTATTGGATCCCACACACCCAAGAGGAGAAAATACAAATCCTTTCCTGTCTGGCTGGGGCACTATAGCCCAAAGTTCCCACTGCACAGAAAGAGTAGGACCAAGTTTTTGATCTGCTGTGGGCATTGCACTATTTGGGGTTGGGAAGGAATTTCTCATTGCTGTCAGACTGGCTTGGCTAGATGGTTTTTTTTCACCTTCCCACAGCTCCCCAGTGACCCAGTAGGGTGAAGTGGGAGGTAAAGTACATTTTGCCACAACCTGACAGGTGCCCAATGCATGTACCATTTCATAGTAAGCCTGCTTCCCTAATGAACCAGAACCGCAAGTGAAGTTATAGGAAGGCTTCCCCTAAAAGAAAAAAAAAAAAAAAGCAGGGAAGTTGCTCCTTACTATATCAGACACCCCTTTTCCCTCAACTCTTGAACACAGGGAGGGAAGTGGGATCCCAGCAATAGCTCATGGACCAGCTTGGGGGTGGGCTGGGATGGGGAAAAGAAGAGAATCCTGATGGCAGGGCTCTCCTGAGTACACCCTGTTATGAAAGAAAGTATGAATAGCTCATGGACCAGCTTGGGGGTGGGCTGGGATGGGGAAAAGAAGAGAATCCTGATGGCAGGGCTCTCCTGAGTACACCCTGTTATAAAAGAAAGTATGATTTGCACAGAACAATTTATTGCTGGATAGTTCTATACTGAGTTAAATAAAGTTGAAGCTGAGTTAAGCCACATTCCTGTGTTCTATCTTTCTTCCTGCATATCTGGGACAACAGAAATAGACCAGCTCCAGGCATGGAAAAATGATATGGAGAAGAGGCAAACTTGGTAAAAAAACAAAAACACCCAGAACATTTTTATATATGCTACCAATAGCAAAAATTAAATTAATACAGAATTAAATTAATTAAATTAATACAGAATCCCACAAACCCAAGGGGTCCAGTGCCTACAGATTCATTTTGCTATATATTGGCATATGTGCAATGTTCCCAGCCATTTAATTGAAACATCATTAGGCAGGTAAACAGTCAGTAGCCTGCACTGAAAAAAGAGACTGGCCGCACAGTTGCCCTGTCTTGTTTAAAATCGGTTCAGAGGTGACCACCAATGACTAGGCAGATCAAAATCTGGTGGACAGATGGGTGGGTCAGTGATGAGAGTGTTATTAATGACTGTCATTGTTGACAACTCATAGTACCAAGCAGATTCCACTGTCATGTCCTGTGGTGGCATAAATGACAATAAATTTAGTTTGTAACAAGTCAACAGAGCTCAATTAACTCCAAGCAACTGCACAACATTTTGACTTTTAAAAATTCAACTCTAGATAAGAGAATAAAACTCTAAATAAACTTCTGAAGCAGAGAAAGTTTTGGTTGGCTCAAATGGAAACCTTTCAAAAATTTAAATCCTAGTAATAACAGGCTTTGAAGCTGTATACAAAAAAATAATAAAAAAAATACATACTCCATTTTGACTCATCTATTCAACAGACAGGAACAAGACACTTCAAAGAGGAGGAGGTTACTGACCTGTAACTGGAGATTCTTCAAGATGTGTGGTCCCTATTAGTAGTCCAAACATGGATGTGCATATGTGCCATGTGCCAGAAGGTTTTTTTAAAAACAGTGTCCATTGACCTGTAGGTATCATGTATCCCTTCGTGCTTGCAGCTAAGAGCATAATAGGGTGTGTGGGTTGATGCCTTTCCAGTGTCCCTCTCACCATTAAGTAATCCCATTTGCAGCAGAGGGCAGGTAGTGGAATTTAAACAGGGACCACACAGCCTGAAGAAACCTTCAGCTACAGATAAGTAACCTTTTCTTCTTAGAGTGAGGGTCGTTATAGTTATTCCAACCATGGGTGAGTAGCGATCAAGATAGAGGGTATGAGAGGAAATTAAGTCTGTAGTATGGCGCAGCCTATAGTAGAATCTGCAACCACCACTTGGGCAATGGCGTAGTGGAATATGAATGTATGGATGGAGCACTGCATTGCTGCATGACAGACGCCTTCCCATGAGAAGTCCTCTAGCCAGGCCGATGCAACTGCCTGCACTGTGACTTCATCAGGCAGCAGTACAGTGGATAACATGTAGCATTCATGGATGCATGTGGAGACCCCTTTGGAGAGTGGCTGGGGGGACAGAGCTTGGCCCTTGGATCTGTCAGCAATGGTTACAGATAGTTCAGGTGATGTATGAAAGTCACATGTCCTGTAGACGTAAAATGCAGGTGAAATGCTGACAGTGAGGGAGCGTAGGACCCCTGCCAAATGAGAGCCATGCAGTTTGGGGTAGAACATAGGCAGAGGGATGCATGAATTTAGCTGGAACTATGACACTACTTTCAGGAGGAATTTAGGCTGCAGCTGTAAGGAAACTTAATCCTTGTAGAACACTGTGGGGTAGGGAGGGCAGGTGTTAGCCAGGATGGTTGCCAGTTCACTGACAACATCTCGTTGAGGTAACGGCCACTAAGACCATCACCTGTATGAACAGATGGAAGAGGAAGTACGTTGCCAGTGGATTAAAGGAAGATTTTCATGAGGGCAAAGAGAACAAGATTAAGGCCCCATATGTTTGTGGGATTGATTACTAGTGGGAAGATATTGAAGAGACCCATCATGAAATGGATAGTGGTAGAGCGTATAACACTGAGGGACTGTCCATGGCGGGAAAGAAAAGCACTGAGAACTGCCAAATGGACCTGTGGAGAGCTGAGGGCTTGGCCCAAAATTCTGACCTCAAGAAAGTAGTTGAGGATGAAAGGTATGGATACCGCACTCAATGGATAGTCATAGCAGTGAGTCTATGAAGTGAAGCATTTCTATTTAGCTCAGTAACAGGCCAGGGTAGATACCCTCCAGCTTTGGTTAACGATCTGTCACACTGGAATGAAGCATACTTTGTCTACTCTTGCGTCCTGTTCAAAAAATCAGGCTGTGAAATGAAGAGGTCTTGGATTGGGATGCCAGCCCCAACACCAATCTTGTGTGAGGAGATCCCATAATGTTCAGAAGTGGAGCGATGTGCAGTCTGAGGAGGTGTGTGAACCAAAACCGATGGGGCCAAAATGGGGCTATGAGTATTATGGAAGCTTGGTCCTGATAAATCTTGTGAAGCACTTGCAGGATGGAGGGAAAGGTGTAGCAAAGATCACCTGTAGAGGGGAGGAGAAGAATGCCATCCTCTGAGTCCTTTCCTATGGCTCTCCTGGAACTATAAAAGAATTAGCTTGCAGTTCTCGTGAGTGCGGAAAAGGTGCCAGTGTGAGATGCACCATTTGTGGAAGAGATATCCGAATGTCGCATTATGCTACTCGCACTCATGGTTGAGATAGAGACTCCTGCTGAGCGCACTGGCCAAGGAATTTTGGGTGCCTAAGAGGTACATGGCTTTAACATCACAGTGTATGAGGTACCAGTTCCAAAGGTGGATAGACTTGGACCAGAGAGAGGGAGACTTGGTGCCCTCCTGCTTGTCAATGTAGACAATTGCTGTGATGTTGTCAGAGAGTAATTCAATGTGGTGGGACCGGATGAGAGGAAGAAACGCCTGGCACACAAAATAGTCTGCTCTCAGTTCTAGCTTGCTTATATGCATTCTGGCCTTTCGTGGTGTCCAGAAACCCTGGGCTCTGTGGTGGTCTAAGCTGGTTCCCCAATCTGCAAGGAAGCTATGTGTTGTGATTATGGCCTGCGGGTGGAAGTGAAGGGGTACTGATCATGACCTTGGAAAGGTCAGTCCACCATGTGAGAGAGGGCAGAACTATTTGGGATAAATGAGTCTAGCCTCTAAGGGGTCCTTCTTGGGTCTGTAGATGAAAAAGAGTCATGTTTGGAGGCAATGCATGTGTAAATGTGTGTGCACTGTCACAGAGCTACAGACTGCCAACAAGGGAGAGAAGAGCAGAGCGTGGTTCATGGATAGTGGTGCAGAGCTACAATTATGGCTGTCAGCATTGTGAAATGGTCTGCCAGAAGGAAGGCAAATACTACCATGGAGTCAAGTCACACATCCACATGCAGAAATGGAGCAATTTTCAGTAGTTTGGGTGAAAGTCAACACGGAAACAGGCATCCTTCATGTCGAGACCAATGAACCAGTCCCATGGGAGAGAGAGGGGATACTCGATGCTAATATCACCATACAGAATTTGGATTTTCTGATATAGGTGATTAGTAGCCGAAAGTCAAGAATGGGGCAGTGCCCTCCGCTATTCTTTGGAAAGAGAAAGTATGGGGAATAGAAGCCTCTTCCCATAGGGAGGTGGTACTCTCTCTCTTCTTGTTCGAGAAATCATTGATGGAATGGATCCCATGGGGGATGGGAGTGAGCAGATGTGGAGGAAAAGAAGAGAAATTCCACAACAAACAACTATATACAAACGAACAAAAGTCACTCTTAGCAAAACACTAAAAGCCCAAAAGAACGGGGATTCCAACTCAGACCATGCAGAAGTAATAGGGAACTGGAGAGGATTTGACCTATACAACCTATTATACGGGGCTGCGAGAGTGAGGGGGATGTGCTACACACATGCAAGTCAATAGACACTGCTAACAAAACCTTCCAGCTCCGGCACATGGCATTCATGTTTGGAATACATATAGAATCCATCACTCAAAAAAGAACATTTAATTATCTAGTACTGAGATTAACTTTAAGTAGCTCCATGGTTGAGGTTGCACCAGGACTCTCCTTTTAGCACAGATTTTGCAGGCTTTTAGCCCTGTTTTGCCTGTAGAATGATGTGACTGGCTCACAGTTCTCCTATTATGTACTAAAGCAGAAGAGTGCAGTAACTGTCAGTACAACACGTGATGTGCCTCTCCATTTTTATATCAGTCATGTTCTATATTTGTTCTAATAAGCAAAGCTTGGACTCCTACTTACGCTTGTTTTATTATGGCTGTGACAACTATGTTTTTTCTTACTGGAATAGTGTTTGGTGGAATACATAGGATGTTTGAGGTCTTTTACAGAGTGTTTTGAAAGATAGAAAATGTTGTGTTGTGTAAGTGTTACTGGCTACTATTCCAGTCTCATGATCGTGAAACTAAAGAAACAACCTTACTTCATTCTATACAAGATCTGAGCCCATGATACTCAGACCTTGGTGGTACAGGAGCCAAATTACTAATAAACTTTAGTCAAAAGAGCCACAATACTGTGAATAACCAGGGAAATATTTAATTTTATATGTATTATTCACACAGCAAATTAGTTAATAACTTAGTGCAAGTTGATAACTGAACTGAACTCGTTAACAACTTAGTAAAAGAATCCTGATTCGTTAACTTGGATTAGTTAGCAATTAAATTATGCCATGTTTTAATATCCTGTCTTGGAAAACGCCACAGGAAAGACATTAAAGCACCAGTTGTGGCTCGAGAACCACAGTCTGGGTATCACTGATGTAAGCCAACTTGGATGGTGAGAAAAGTGCATTTTATCTACATACTTTTACTGTATTTGAACAGGTATAGCAAACTCTCCTCTTGAAACATGCGTTTTCCACAAGAATATATAAATATATTGATAAGTAACTACCTGTGATGTGTTGATTACATCTGTTTCTTCTTCCATTCCTTCTATCAATTGGATAACTTGAAATTTAAAAAGGTATCACTTGGTAGAAAATATATTTTAAAATACTAATGTTCAAAATGGAATTCTATTGCTCTGTACTAATTTTAATTTATTGTGACTGTGACAAGGCAGTTGCTCCACACTGACCTGGAAAGAGTTAAAGAGGGCCCTGAGAGAGCAGCCAAACAGGTGGGAGGGCTGCTGGGTCAATCAGAACCCAGGACAAGGTAGAAAAGCAGGCTGCAGAGGCAGACCAGGGCAGTCTCCTTCAGGCACTGGAGGGAGAAAAATCATACTTGCCCAGGAGCTTTGAGGATCAGCAACTCAGGCAGCTCCCTTTGGGCAGCAGGGTTTTAAAGGAGACTGGGCCTGGAACCTAGTGGAGGTGGCCTTCAGAGAACCCTGAGTGGGAGAAGACTGCCGGTACCCGGGCCAGCCTTCAGAGAAGTGGGCGGGCCCGGGTCCTTCCCCGCATACCACTGACAAGCAGTGGAGGACCAGCAGCAGCCACTGCACCCTAGTGGACTGCCTACATTGGACTTTTCTCCGGAAGAGGGTTACGTGAACTGGGGCTCAGGCAGAGGGCTGGGGGTCTCTGCAAAGGGCAGAAAAAGAAGGGGTTGCTTACCTATAACTTCTGTTCTTCAAGATGCGTGTCCCTGTGGGTGCTCCACATCAGATGTCATCACATCCCACGGGGAAGAGCAGAGTCTTCTTAGCAGTAGTGCTGGAGGGGGCTGCACGTGCCGGGCATGGCTCGCGACCGTTGCTGCCTGCCTGGCGCATGCAACCCCCTCTCCGCTCAGTTCCTTTTCTACCACGGAGCAAAGGTAAATACTCCGAAGTAGAGGGGAAGGAGGGAGGGTAGTGGAGCACCCACAGGGACACGCATCTTGAAGAACAGAAGTTACAGGTAAGCAACCCCTTCTTCTTCGAGCGATGTCCCTGTGTGTGCTCCACATCAGGTGACTTTGTAGCCGTTGTCAGTTATGGAGGAGGGACTTCGGTGTACAGAGGAACGCACCGCTGATCCCACTCTAGCGTCATTGCTTGAGGCCCTGTCAATCGTGTAATGGGTAGTAAATGTGTGTGGCGAGGACCATGTGGCTGCCTTATAGATATCTGGGAGCGCTATGTTAGTTAGGAAGGCTGTTGTAGCTGCCATAGCACGTGTGGAATGGGCTCTGACCCCATCTGGGGGTTGCTTTCTATTTATTCGATAGGAAGTGTGGATACAGTCCTTTATCCACTTTGAGAGATCGATTGACCTTTGCATCTTTCTGCAAAGGAGACGAATAGTCTATTTGACTTCCTAAATTGTTTTGTTCTTTCTAGGTAGAAAGATAGCGCCCGCCGAACGTCCAGTGTATGGAGAACTGACTCGTGACGGGTGTTGTGAGGCTTTGGATAAAAGGTAGGTAAGTGTATTGGTTCATTTATGTGAAATTGTGTGACTATTTTGGGTAGGAATCGGGGGTGGGGGCATAGTGTAACTTTATCCTTCTGGAAGACTGTATATGGAGGTTCAGTCATGAGGGTGTTAATTTCTCCTACTCTTCTTGCCGAGGTTATGGCAACTAGGAAAGCTACCTTCATCGACAAGTAGTATTCTGAACAGGACGCCAAAGGTTCAAATGGGTGTTTCATAAGCGTATTAAGGACCATATTCAGGTTCCAAGCAGGTGGAGGGAGGCAGATGTCAGGGAATAATCTCTGAATGCCCATTAGAAAGCGTTTAATTATAGGATGACTAAGGATTGATGAGTCATTAAGGTGGTCATGGAATACTGAAATTGCTGCCAAATGAACTTTCAGGGAGCTAATAGCGAGACCAGAGTGTTTCAGCTCCAAGACATAATCCAGGACCTGTGGGACTGAAGATGACGACGGTGCAATATTATTACGCCCACACCAGTTTTGGAATCTCTGCCATTTGAGCAGGTAAGTCTTTCTTGTACTTATCTTTCTGCTATTTAGCAATATGTGCTTAACAGGTTCTGAACATTGTAATTCGTCCCGAGTGAACCATCGAGGAACCATGCCGTGAGATGAAGCTTCTTGATCTCCGGATGGTGACACTGGCCGAGATTCTGGGTCAAGAGATTTGGTGTTGGTCGTAAGATTATCAGTTTACGTCGCGATAGAGCGAGCAGGTCTGCAAACCAAGATTGTCTTGGCCAGGCTGGCGCCAGGAGTATGACATGGGTTTGGTCCATTCTAATCTTCAGGAGAACTTTGGGAATTAGGGGAATTGGGGGAAAAGCGTACAGGAGAGATTGGGACCAGGTGATGAAGAAGGCATCGTCCATCGATTTGGGACCTATGCCTGCCCTGGAACAGAAGCGGTGGCACTTCCGATTGAGGTGAGTTGCAAAGAGATCGATCACCGGATTTCCCCATTGGACAAATATGTCTTTTATTTCTTTGTCGTCGATTTCCCACTCGTGGGTCAGAGGGAAGGTCCTGCTTAGGATATCTGCTGTTACGTTCTGTTTCCCTGGAAGGTAGAATGCGGAGATGGTGACACTGTGTCGTATGCACCAGTTCCATAGGTTGACCGCTTCTGCACACAGGGACGATGATCTCGCTCCTCCTTGACGATTGACATAGAACATGCATGCCATGTTGTCTGTCATTACCCTTATTGGGTTGTTGCGTATGACCGGAAGAAAGTGTTTGCAAGCATAACGGACTGCTCTTAGTTCGAGAACATTTATATGGAGGGTGGATTCAGCTTTTGACCAGAGGCCCTGAATGGTCAACTGGCCTACGTGAGTGCCCCATCCTACAAGGGAGGCATCCGTAGTTAACATTATTGTCGGTTGGGGTGGAAGGAATGGTATTCCGGGCAAGACATTTTGTGGTCTAGTCCACCATAGAAGGGAGTCCCTTATGTGTGCTGGAACTGATACTCTTGTTTAGGGTGTGAAACTTTGGCTTGTATACTGTTGCCAGCCAATGTTGTAGTGCCCGTATGCGGAGTCTGGCATTTGGGACCACGGACGTGGAGGCAGCCATGTGCCCCAGGAGCTGTAATACTGTACGAGCAGTGACAACTGGGGCATTCCGTAGGGTGCTGATTAGATCTTGTAGTATAGTGAATCTTTGTGGAGGCAGGGACGCAATGCCTGACACCGAGTTCAGAAGGGCTCCGATGAAAATAATTTCTCTGGTGGGATCCACAGTTGACTTCTCTGTGTTTATGCACAGACCCAACTGTTTGAATAGAGGTATGGTTTGAGTGGTGGCCTCGGTGGCCGCTTCTTTTGTTTGTCCTGCTATTAGGCAATCGTCCAGGTAGGGGAAAATCTTTATTCCCTGTGTCCTGAGGAAGGCAATGGGTACTGCCAGCAACTTGAAGAAGGTTCGGGGCGCTGTCGAAAGTCCAAAGGGCATCACCTTGTACTGGTAGTGGAGGTTGTTTACGACGAAATGAAGGAACCGTCTGTGAGAGGGATGAATGATGACGTGAAAGTATGCATCTTTGAGGTCGAGAGATGAGAACCATTCTCCTTGACGCAGCATGGGAATTATCTTGTTTAAAGTGACCATCTTGAACTTCTGTTTCTGACCTGCCTGTTTAATGATCTGAGATTAAAATTGGTCTCCATCCGCCTGACTTCTTCTGGACGATGAAGTAGCGGGAGTAAAAACCCTTGCCCCTGTGTTGGCTTGGAACAAGTTCTATTGCTCCCAATCTCAGGAGTTGTCCGGTCTCTTGATGAAGGGCTTGTACATGAGTGTTGTCCCTGAAAAGGGACGGAGAAGGGAAATGTGGAAGTGGACGGGAAGTGAATGGAGTGGAGTAACACTTGGTCACGATTTCCAAGGCCCACCTGTCTGATGTGATGATAGACCAGGCAGGGAGAAATCGTCTCAGGCAGAATTCGAAGTTCAGAGGAGGTTGGTCTGATGCTGCATGTGAAGTGGGAAGTCTCAAACCCTCGACCAAGACTTCAAAATTGCTGTTTCTGGGGCTGGGGTTGAGTATTTGAGGATGATTGGGAGTGCTGTCTTCTCCTGTATCCTCTGTGTCTCCCTCTCAGTGAGGTGTCATGGTGCCTCTGCTGGTTTTGGGGTTGAAAGTAGGGATGGTATCTGCAAGTGACAGACTGGAATCTGGATTGCTTCCTTTTATAAGTAGGAGTGTAGATTCCGAGGGTTCGTAGCGTAGCCCTGGAGTCTTTCATGGCGTGCATCGCTGCATCTGTTTTCTCAGACAAAAGGTTTACCTTTTCAAAAGGCAAATCCTCAATTTTGGACTGAAGGTCTTTGGGCAAGGCCACTGACTGGAGCCAGGAAGCTCTTCTCATAACAATGGAGGTGGCTAACGCTCTTGCTGCTGTGTCAGCTATATCTAAGGACGCTTGGAGCGAGGTCCTCGCTATGAGTTGACCCTCATTCATCAGGGATCTTTGTTGTTCCCTTCTACTGTCTGATTGGATATCTGAGATTTGTGCCAATTTTTCAAAGATCAGGTGAGTATAATTCGATAGTAAGGTGGAATAGATGAGAGAAAAAAGGTAAAGGGGAACTAGTGATGACTGAAAGTCCTCTTCTTTTCGTTCTGTCTTTCAGGTTTGACCATCTGCTAACGAGGAAAAAGAAACTCCGTCTTCACCCGAGGGTGGTTGAAAAGGAACTGAGGGGAGAGGGGGCTGCGCGCGCCAGGCAGGCAGCAACGGTCGCGAGCCGTGGCCGGCGCATGCAGCCCCCTCCAGCACTACTGCTAAGAAGACTCCGCTCTTTGCCGCGGGACGCGATGACACCTGATGTGGAGCACACACAGGGACATCGCTCGAAGAAGAACATGAACCATATTGGACACTTGGGGACAGACTTAAGCTTAATTCCCCAAATAACATCACCAGGAATGCCCGCCGGGGGGGCCAGGCTGAGGGAGTTTGTGACAGTAACCCAAAACTATACTGGGCCAACACCACTTTTTTAAAAGATTGATACCTATAAATTACAAATTTTTTTTTAAAGTCTGCTTGAATAAAATCTTTTGTGCTCCCTACACTACACTACCTCCTTTCAAAGTATCTGAAACATGAGAAGTAGGTTTCCCCCCACCTATACCTGTGGGGAGGGAAAAGGATTTGAACAAAAGATATTTATACCATAAGAATTGAAACAGGGTAGCAGAGAAACCTTGAAGAAAGTTTCTCACTATCTAGAGAATGAGTGAATTAGACTGAAAACACTGGCAAGAAGATAAAGTAAGTGCATAAAAATGGCTGAACAGAAAAGAGTAAGTGTGCACTTTTGAAAATTCCATGAGGCATCAGCATCTTTAGACATCTAAAAACCTTTAAAAATCCGGTCCAAAGTGTTGGGATTAGAAAGAAAATTCCAATCACCATTTGATGTTCATTAAGCATCTCCATTTCCCTGAAATATTCCAAGACAACCTGTAGAACACAGGGCTTAGCAGCAGCCGCCAGGCTATGGGGCTTCAAGCCCTCCCCTTCCACTCTGGGGGAGAACAGGAACTTATACAATGCTTCACTGCTCTCTGCAAGGCAGAACCAGAGCGTACGTGTATGTTTTATTTGTGTTTGGTCAAAGTGGTCTTTGCTGACTCTGAGGGGAGATATCAACAATGGGAGTTTGAAAATGCCCAAGAGAAAAAGGACAAGGGAAAATAGGAAATTCTCTGTATGGCTTTAATTTAAAATATAAAAATTAATAAACAATTGGGTACATAGAGATTTGTGTCTTAGTGATGATGAACATAACTTTAAGCCAGAAATTTTAAACATCAGAACCAGAGGGAGCTAGAGCTTTCTGAGCAGTACACATTTCTATTCTATTGCATTATGTCAATAATAATGCAGTGCCCCTACTCTGTGGGCAGGAATATCTGCTCAACTACAATAAATCAGATACATCAAAAAGGAAAAGCCACATCAGGTGACACTTACGTAGTCCCACAGTATCACGTTTGCTGTTGTCATTCCTGTTGGGTTGAACTAGTGGAGCAAATGAAACAGCAAGGATGTTTTTACTTTCCCAAGTATTCTGTCCAGTTCGCAGAATTTGTGTTAACTGCATGAAAAAACAAAAATATAAGGAAGTTCAGCAGCTAAATACATTGTTTCATCTGCCTATTTGTTTTTGTTACACCAACTATTCTTTAGTTTGAGGCAATTTATAACACTGCCATTTTAATTTGCTTCAAATGTAATTTAGAAAAAAACTGTTCTCTTGCCAAAACTGAATTTTATATACACTTCATAATGATACTCAGTCATTCCCCATTTTGTTTCACTCTGGAAAAAATAAGCACTTCTGCGTGTATTTGTGTTATTAACATTTGGTAAGTTTAAAAAAGTTCAAATGTCCAAATTATTTACATTTAATATTACTGTAAGCTAAGAAAGCAGAGTGACATTAAGATACATTTATACATCATCATCTTCATTCGCATGATCATACTTTGAAAGTCCTAAACTGCTTAGACACACCTTATATCTGGGGGTGGACACAATAATTACATATCTTTCTGTGGGAGGTATTATTAAAGATGCTTTAATGGTGTCTGGAAAATAAGAGAAATGAGCAAATACATCTACTATTAAATTAATCTAGCAGGGCTTTCTTTGGCATTGGTCCAGGATGAAACCAGCAAGTCCAAGGTCACAATAATTCTTACTTTCCCCTGTATTCATAAATATTAGCAGAGTGTACTTATATAAGCCATCAGTTAACCTTGACGAGCTTCTCTTTAATTAGATTATATAGATAAACTAAAATATTTCAAAGGAAAATTATAGAGAAAAATATTTACTCAGTGAAAGTTACACGATATGCCTATCAATTTAGAAAACACCCTATTATGCTACCTATATGATAGCATATATTAATTACACAAGTTTTTAACCAATTTCAGTGCTATTTTAAAGAAGCTATGCAGCAAATACATAGCAACTCATTTAGTGGAGTGCAGTTAACTACAAAGTAACTTGCATACTAATTTACCAGCTCAAACATTTCAATAAAAAATTGGCTATAAAGAGACAGTAACTTGAGCAAGTCACTTCAGCTCTGTGTCTCAGTTTCCCCAATCCATAAACTTGAGATAGAAAAATATTTTACTTATTATTGTAACTAGTAACACCCTAAATAACAATTAACTGAATGAGATCCTTAAAAAATTCTATTTTGTTAGCTTGTCTGTTTTGTGCTTTTGATAGCACTTCGTGTATTTAGTTAGTGTCAACCAGTTATCAGTCCTGAGTTTTCTTTCACATGACAGGGAAGAGAAAATTATTTTTAAAATTAAATACGATAGGGTTTGTTTGTTTGTTAGTTTTACAAGCAAGGCTGCTGTGAGATGGGTATGGCAAGTATTTTGGGCAAAATTCTGGCCCTATTGAAGGCAATGGGAATTTTGCTATGGTCTTCAATTGGCCCAGGATTTCACCCTTTGCCTTAAAAAAAACACCAACTGGACTTCAAGTTAATGGTGTCCTTGCATATATGGACTTTTGGGTGAAACAATCAACTAGATTGACATAAAAACAAAAGACTCAAAGAGCACATAGGATCACTTTAAAAGACTGTAAAACATTTTCACATCCCCACTGTACTATTGTAGCTGAGCAGATAAGGCTCATTAGTCAAAAAGTAACTAACTATAGTCTACATATAAGGCAAGCATTTTTGTTAGCCTGTGTGATTCTTATATCAAAAAATAGCAAGGGGAAATTGCTGCTGAATCACCTGATCTTCTATAGGCATAACCAGAATGCCTCCAACTTTCAATAAAATTTTCATGTAGTTCTCATGATCTTTCTGGACTCCAGCTCCACAATAAATCCGGTCATATTGATGGCTGTCCGATGATATCTCCAGGCAATTGCCAACCACAAAGGCAGGTTCACATAATTCAAATCTGGGGCAGGGAGGAAGAAAGGGTAAATATTTCAGAAGGGTTTTTTTGTTTTGTTTTTAAATACAAGCAAATCTAGCTAAATATTGTAAAAAACGTGTATTTCACACTTCTGCTCATTTGGAATTAACACATTTAAGGAATGTTGGCATACCAGAATTGTACTACATACAGAAACAGACATGTTTGAAATATATAAATGTTTATCCTTTCATACCAGTTTACACTCCCCCAAAATAATGATGTACTATTTTCTAAATAAAATCATGTATGCTTTGCTGAGTAATTAATAAAAAAGGTATACTAGGCACAAAAAGCCCTTTTAAATTACCATATTCATTCACATTAACGAAGAATCCATGTTATGCTTTGGGTATTGAACAAAAATTAAAATAAGTACTTGCTTTCAAATTACTCCCCTTTCAGCAACTTCTAAAATCAGCTCTCTCTCAAACAACTCCCTTCTCAAAAGGGAAAAAACATGGCAAGACGTGTTTGCCAGTGTGTGTCCCAGAATTAACCAAACAGAAGAGGAGTAATGATTTCAAGACCCCTTAATAAGAATGCCATTATACCACACCCCCCTTCAGTATGTGTTTTAACCATGAACCTAACTTCAAGCATAGGAACAGACCCTTTAAAGTTGTGACAAAAGAAAAGCAGATTTGCAATAATTCATACTCTATGAGGCCTAGTAATTGGAATGGCTACTGTTTGAACAGATTGGTTTAATTTAAGACAGGAATTCCAAGAAAAGTGAACAAGAAGCAAAATGATGATTCAAAATAAACCACACCTTACTAAATAGAGGATTAAGAGACAAATGCCTGAACTACTAACTTTAGAGCTTCTACCTCCTGTTCCTCCAACCAGCTGACAAGAAATGGGTTTGACAAATAGGGTCTAAGCCTGAGAACTGATCAGAACAAAAATTGTGACTGAATTAAAAAAGACTCGCTCTCAAGATTTAAGGAGTTCTTCAGGGAAACCGGCTGACAGACACTTTCTGTGACTGAAGTTAGGTCTACCTAGCTTACCAGAACAGGATGGTAGGGCTGTAAGCAAAATAGGTGTACATTGTTTTAAAATTCTTACTCCTAAATGCTTTGTTCCTTATGATGAACAAAATTCATTTATTTAAAGGAAGTTCTACAGTCACTATATACACCATTGGTCAGACTCCCAAAGCAGACCACAGTTGCCAAATCCAGTCGCACCATTACCTGGGTGAGCACAGTTCATACAAGTTTACTGTAGCTCAGGACCTGATCCAAGAGTGGAAGAATTGAAGAATTCCACCCCAGCAGAGGTAAAGGCATGAGGGCTGACACCTTAGGGGATGCACCTTGGGAAGCAGGAAGGGGACAGAGGCAGTGAGCTCTGCAGCCACAAAAGAAGCCGTTGCAGCAGTGACAGAAAGAACAAGAGGTGGTGTCTGAGATAATCAAAACCTTATTGTTAGAGATGGCCAAGTTAAAATCAGATTTTAAACTTCATCCAAAATCAATTTTGGCAGCTAATGCAGATCCCAGAACACAAAGTATAATATACTTATTTCAAGAAAAATGGCTTAATTAGCTCAGATGCTACTTATCAATATAAGTATCAATATACATTGAACCTGCTTTATGTAGCAAAGCTACTGTCCCTTTATAGCCAGTACAGAAGCCTAAAACTCTGAACACCCTGTCTTGCACCACAAGTGTCTGTATGCCCCCTCTTCCCTATGGGGCACCGGAGGGTCAGGCTTATATTCAGAAATATTTTCAAGTGTTCCTGTACAATAATGGGGTGGTCTGAGAAGGAGCTGCAACTAGGAAGATGTGAAAGTTTAAACCAGAACTTCGAAAGAGGGTGTCCTTGTTGCTAATGGGGCGTAAGAGGAATTCCACAGTGCCAGCCCATCCACAACTGCACCATGCTCAAAGTGTGCAAGAGAAGGGCCAGTCTGCCCCACCTACAGTTAAATGGAGCTCCTACGGTACTTAGTGCTTCTTCTGCACACCTTCAGGAGTAATGCAGCTGCATAGATTCCAAGACACCTGCCCCACATCAGAGCTTCTGTTTTCATAGGGCTCTTTAAAAGGCTGTCCCTGATACCGCATTAGCTTCAGCATCTCTATCACTTCCTGGTCCCATCTCAACTGCTCCATCAAAAGCCAAAAGTTACACAATTGGTTATATGGCCTTTGTGTAAGGCCCTGTGTAGTATTCTGTACTGAAATTTTCAAATAGAGTTCCAAGCACATGGAAGAAACAGAACTCTAAGCCACAGCTCCTTACCTAACATCCCAATATGATTAGACATATATAGCAGAACTTTCTAGTGGATTCTGACTTGGGGGCTTAGACTGATGTTCACTGAAATACGGAGATCTGTACAGACAATAATCAAAGCTTTGCAGCACCTTGCTGGTGAAGATGCATTCAAAACTATTCTAATTCTGCTTTAGATTGAAAGAATTCCAGCTACTGTTTCTTAAACAAAAAAATTGGGATTATAGGATTTAAGAAGATGTCTATAGGAAGGTGAGATGGGAAAGGCAACTGTTTTCTTCTCAGGAAAAAACATTTACGTATAAACCCGAACAACCTCATTCATACAGAAAGTACAGAGTTGATTACATCTGGAGAGTCTCTAAATCCAGTGGATCGTAACCTTCATTCACCTGTATTAAAAGTTCATAAACATCTGCAGCCATATTGTGAATATGACAGCTGACTGCACCATTATAGACAAAATAGCTTGAATTGACTAGCAACAACAGTAGACTGCTACATAACACTGACAACATTCAAGACATCATGAGAAATCAATGTTTCCTCAAATTATAAAAAGGCCTGGCAGCTTTCACTGTTCACAGTGACACGACGTGTGATACTCAAGGACTTTCCTGTTCATAGTATTCCCATAAACAAAACAATCTTCTGGTTTTGTAAATTCATAAGCTTTTGCTTGAAGAATTCGGTACATTTCTTTTGTAAAGATGGGTGTTTGATCTTGAAACAGCTCAGTGCTCCTTCCTATTAATGGCTGTATGCATAACCAGAATACTTTGCCAATTACTGCAACAGCCTTTTTGTAGTAATGTATGTCACTGCCAAGCATTCTGATATGCATTTTGATCTGAGTCCACCAGAACAGAAAACCAGGCTGCAAGCAATGGATCCATGGATGAGGAAAAGAAAGGGAAGGTGGTCAGGACTGCCTTGTCCATCTCCATGGAACAGTGCAGGCTGCACATACTATTATTCACTTAACTTCACCTTGAGGGGAAGCTGGAGAACAAGAGGTAGCTACATGCAGATCCCAGCAGGACAGGGAAACAGGAAAAAAAGCCAATGGATAACTGGATGCCAACGAATAAATTAATTAGATGACAAAGTGCTCCATTTAGTGGCAACAGGAGAAAAAAAGCCCGATTCCATGGCAACAAAACTGAAGAATCCATAGGGCCTTGATTGAAATGAATGGGACAGTGCACATCTCAGTTATTCAAGCAGTCAGCTAGGCATTACCACATTGATTTATACATAGGGGTTTTTTTTTTTTAATATTTTTTCTGCTACCATAACATCTAGAAAAAACAAAAAGGAAGAGGAAAAAAAGGGGTGGTGGTGAGAGGGCATAACTTATTAAACTTGTTCATGACCCCCGAAGAGGATCCCTTTTCTAGACCAAGGGCTCAGGGAGAAGCAGAGGTAGCTAGCCTATTTTTCATTCATGGCTTCTTCTTGCCCTTTCTCTGTGGGATCCAGCAAGCACATTACCAGACACTCCCAGCAGTAGCCTTCCATGCTTCCTGAGCTGGTAGCCTCTGCTGTCTCCTGATGCTTGTGGCAATGCTGGCTATTTTAATCTTTCTGAAATCAATAGGAAAGGGAAGTATTTCCAAAAAACAAAAACAAAAAACAAACCAAAACAAAAAAACCAATTCCAAAGGGGTAGCCGTGTTAGTCTATTGTAGAAAGACAACAGAGTCTTGTGGCACTTTTAAAGACTAACAGATTTATTAATAGCATGAGCTTTCGTGGGAGAAAATCCCACTTCGTCAGACGCTTTGAAGATAGGAAAGTTACAGAGTGGGAGGAAATTAAATGCAGGGGAGTGTATGACATAGCATCAGGTCAGGCTGTAACAGCAAATCAAAGTAGGTGTTAGGATTCAAAACACTGGGGAGCAGCACATAGAGGAGGGGGAGGTCAAATCACTTGATGTAATGCGAGAAAAATCCATAGTCCCTGTTTAACCCCAAGGCAACTGAGTCAAATTTGCATATAAGTTCGAGTTCTGCAGACTCTCTTTGAAGCTGTGATTTGTTATTCATCTGTTTCAACACAGCTATTAACAAGTCGTTAAGGGAGTGAGCAGGGAGGTTGAAGTGTTCCCCTACAGGTTTTTCAGTATTGCAGTTTCTGATGTCAGATTTGTGTGGGTAACACAAAAACCTTACAATTTTTAAAAATAATTTCTTTCAGACAAGTGATGTGAGGCGATTCCAGACATGTTTTCAGAACATCTGCCATAGTTAGTGAAGCCAATCGTTGTTAGTAACACTCTGAAAAGCTTTAGCAGAGAAGTTCCCAGTTCTCCTCCTTCTGAATATGACTGCAGAGATGAGAGGAGAGTTTCCCCACAATGCTCACAGAAATAGCTCAGATGAGCAGGTCTCCTTAAAGGCGTAATATGAACCTTGGTGTTCCTAGTGTTTACTTTTCAGGGTGCGGTGGAGCAGGCAAGCTCTGTTTTACATTATGTCTATGATATTTGCTCTGGGATCATCACATGGTTGAATCAGGGAAAAATATCAGAAACCCTTCTTATTAAGTTTGTGGTGAATTTCCACATTTTGCAACCTTTATCTATGTCCCAGAGTTGCAGCATTCATCTGAGTGAGTTGGTAAAGGCTTTTGAAAGACATGCGCAGCCTTTATGAGATGCAGAGAAAGCCATTATGATGACCTGGGATCTCCATCTGGTCCATGACCTGGTAGCATATGACCAGAGAAAGGCTGCAAAAGTCACATAAGAATTAAAATAATCATACTAATCACTTCAGTAATAGAAGTTACTCTCATTGTGAATCCACTGCTGAACTCCTGGAGTATACAAAAAACAAAAAGCTATCATCATCTAAGATGAGGCCCTGCAAAAAATAGATAAAATACCCCAACCCAGTCAGCGTAGCCACCTGAAGTGACTTGCTCTTCCTATCTAGAGATACAAAGTTAAAGAATCTGTGAGTGGAAGGATCCAGAAACACTCATTTCCTACGGTTGCCACCTCCTATTGGTGTACTCATTATCTGACTCCATAAGTAACTCAAGCATTTCTGAATACAAAGATGATAGTTTAATTCTATTTTACAAGGTGTGGAAAGTTGCCTGCAGCTTTTTTTTTTTTAAGTGATTAAATGCTCCTCAAAATCTAATTCAGTTGAACAGTTGCCTACAAGAGTTTTTATATGAACGTTTAATGTAGTACGAGACCAAGCACTGAAGGAACAAGTCTCATTGGTTATGTCTACACTGGCAAGTTAGTTTGAATTAAGGAAGCTTAATCTGAACTAACTAAAGCCATGGCTACACTAATAGGGTATTCGAACTAAAGGGTTAATTCAAACTAACTACTTCGAATTAACCAATGTGGCCATGTTAATTCAAACTCATTTCTTAGTTCGAACTAACTGGCCATTGAAATGAATGGGGATCGCTAATTCAAACTAAGCAAGTGCTATGAATGGCAATTGCGTAGTTCAAACTAAGTTTTCCTCGTTCGAATTAAGCTAATTCAAACTAACTAAAATTAATTCAAATTAGTTAGTTCAAACTAATTAATTTGAACTAATTTTAGTAAGTGTAGACATAGCTATTGAGACTTCTGATCTAGCCTCCTGGCGAGAAATGGAAATTTGTTCTTTACTATGCTTCATATACTAAACTTTAAATAGGCATTTAGAGCTCAGCTGGGTTTTTCTTTAATCAAATATCTTAGGTTATCTTTTCTCAAAAGGCCAAAACATATTCAAAATTCAAATCACTGTACTGTGCACCTCCCTGCTGTTTCCAACATAAGTAATTGACTATGAATGCAGCAACATTGCAGAAGCATTTGAAGGGAGGAAACCAATAAGTTGCCATACCCTCCTCTCCCCTCACACTAAGTTGCTTGTTTTTCCCATAGTATTCTCTAAAATCCAACACAAAGGTGACTGTAATACAAATATTCTTCTGAAATACAATAAAATGAATAAATAGTTTAAAAATGATTATTACTATGTCACATCTTTCCATTAGAATTTATTACCACAAGAATGCACATAAATTACTTTGTTTTAATGTGAAATTCAATCTAATCTCAGCTAAAAACCCTTTCACTAGTCAGATTGACAATGCACACAAGATGCCACCCCGATTAAATTCATTTCCAAAGTCTTTCGGCCATCAAAATGGATTAGTCATTCTATTTCCTTTGCTTTCTAACAAACTTTTTTATTTACACCAAGAACTCTGCTGAAAAAATGTATTTATTGTCAGAACCTTGGCACTGACAAATAAGAAGCTACTTATCAAGATGAAACATATTTCACTTAGTCATAACCCTGAAATAAAACTAGAAAAGTTTTGTCTACCAAATGCCCACCTTTTGTTAACACCTACGTGATTACCGTTGTGGTTAGAGTCTCTTTAAAAAAAAAAAAAAAAGAGTTTAGAAAAATCTCTCTGAATTATTTATATACTGTATGTTAAGAAAATACTTATATAATGTCGGTCCTATGCTATACTAATATCACATCAGTTTATTCAATGGAATCAGATAATTTCATTTTAAGTTTTGTATGATTGCCAAGATATCTGAAATTAAAATTTCAGTTATCTGTAGCAAAGGGAAGAATTTCTTGGTGTTTTTAAAAGGGACACCTGCCACAAGCACATGGCACAAAACAATTTAACACTGTATTGATTTTTCATATTAGACCACTGAGATAACAATACTATACTTGATTTTTGTTACAGTTTATTAGCAATCATTACTTTTTAGTGGAAAAAGCAAATCATTACATTTTCATAACTTGCTTTTGAAGAAGCAACATGAAAATGTTTTGTTAATTTATTCTCTACAGTATAATATGCCCATGAATCCAACAAAAACAGGATGCTCTCTCCCAGACAATTTCACTGGAAGTCAAACCCTGTTCCCCCCCCCAAACTGTCAAACCAAAGATGCAGGGAGTTTAAGAGCATTTCTCACCTCCTTTCACCAAAAAGTTTAATTAAAATAATTATGAAAATCCATATTCATGGAAAATACTCAGAAATATGATTTTCCAACAATGAAATATTACTGAAATAAAAATTAAACATTCACCAATTTGGACCAATGTCTTTACTTTAAAGAAATTAAGAGGTCAATTCTTGTTTCACTTGTATCCATACCTACCAATAATATACTATATGTATGATAGAACAAGCAAAGAGGGTAAATAAAACCAATGTTTTTATTCATGTTTGTCTATCAATCAATATCTATCAGATATCGATAACCCTCAGTTAGAGAGTGTTACAAATTGGCCCAATAACTCACTGTCACTCACTAGTCTATAGTGAGTGGACCTGATCACTGGGTCCCGTGTGTTAACAAGCCAACTGGATCTGGAAAGAGTATTCAGTAGCTCTGGAATTCTAGGGGGCACACTCTCAGATTCAGTCTGTGTCTGATGCCCTTCCTTGGGATGTGGGACGCAAAATGTCCAGAAACCAGTGTTTGAATTCTCCCGAATCACTTTAACACATGGACAGAGACATGTCACTGAATTCTCATTGCCAAAGCTGAGGTATACAGACATAAATATAAATGGGAATGAGGCCACTGGCTTCTACCTTTGGGACTGTACAGATTCAATAAACAAGCAAAATGGTGGGGAGGAAAAAGGACAGAATTTTTATTTATGTATTTAAAACAGTGAGTTAACAACATCCATCTATCAGGATTGGATTACAGGATTATTGGACTACTTTCTCAGATTGCAGTAGAGATGCGTCTTGCACAACCAAAGTTAAGACCACTGTGCACTGTTCCTTCTTATCTTCCAGATATGTTTTATTTTATCAATTGTATAACAGTTGATTCTGACATTTTCCTTCCTCCAAGAATAGGTGGACGAAGATGCAGAGAACTGTAGAATTCCAGAAGTGTTCAGTTCTCAAAAGTGGCCCCAAAGCTTTTTTTGAAAATTAAATTTAAAAAGCACATTTTAAAATCCCAAATCTCTGAGGCTGAAATTAATTCTTAAGGGGGATGGCCAGTGCAAGGCCCTTTGCACCATTTAAACCCAACATAGGAGCTGTGATGGTTATGGGCACTCCACAAACAAACAGAGGCTCCTGCTCAGTCCACTGCATGGGACACTTTGAAGGAGTGGTGATGACGACCCACGGGCAGGCTACGAGGGGGGGGGGGGGTCACATTACTGAACATTCGGTTAGAGCTATTCCAGCCTGTGGTATTTGTGGGGACTGTGCGGCAGCCCCTGCTCTTCATCCCAGTTGATTTCAGCTTACCGCCTCCTCACACTTTACCCGTGTAGAGACTGAATAATCTAGCTGGAAGAAAAGAATGCCATCCTAAGAAAACACATATGCAAGTAGACAAAAAAATTACAAAAACACATTTTAAATACTATTTTAAAAATTATTTCCTCTTGTGGAAAACCTGTCACAGCTGAGCTCTCTGTTTCACGCTGTATAGATGATACCATGAACACACAGAGTCCAGTTAGCTTAGCTGCTGTACTGCTTGAGATGTTCTTTATATCATTAACTTCAGCAGGGGAAGCACAAAAGCTATGAAGTAACGTCTCAATACGAAAAAGCCTTTCAGTGAATCTTCAAGGTGTATTTATTTGTGGTATGTAAATCTAGAAAAATTTGGGACCAAACAAGTGTGAAGATAGTTCATTTTTTCTGGATATATTCTAACTTGCCTTGTAGTGTCCTTGCTGACGCTAGATTCCAGTAAGGCTCTTACTTTAAAAAAAGTAATCTTAAAAAAATATATTAAATACACTTATTTTCAAGAGCATTTGAGATTATTTTTGTCCTTTGTACATCCAGCTGTGCCATTACCTTTCCCTTTTTATGTTCAGGTGAAGGCAGACCAATTTTTTGTGACCAAGAAAAGGAAATTAAGTTTGGTAGACAGAAAATATTTTTAAATAGCAAATTATAAATGCAATATTGATAGTCCATGGAAAGAATAACATTCTTGTCTATTAAAATATCACTTAAATTTTCAAAAAAGTAAGAAAAAAACTCAGTCTTCTAAAAGCATCTGGCAATTGCCTAGGTAGCAGATGGAAATATTTTGAATATAACGAGACTTGATTAGATTTACTTTTTCAGAATCTTACAGAGAGAAAATAAGCAGATACTGGAATTAATCCTCAGAATCTATATCACTGTTCAGCTTCTGGTATTTGAAGATGTTGACATAATCCCATAGATAGCCCTTGCTAGAATATTCAGTTTTTTTCTTCTAATATTCTATTTCTTTGCCATACATTAGTGTTTGCATCTCAACCATAAATTGTATACACTGATGTTTGAAATGATGAGTGGATCTCTCAGGATGGCTGTAAAATCAAACATAAATGTAGTAGACAATGTGGAAAAGCAACCTGATGTGCAAGAGCCTCTTTCTTGGTAAGTAATACTGAAGAAACTCTGATCTCTTGGGTCCAGAAAGGATTACCTCTTCAGCCATCTTACAGCCACAGTATCATAAGGATTTTTCTTGGTCTTAGTAGTCCACAAGACAATTAGGAGAAACATGTACTAGAAATTTTGGACATTCACAGCAAATGCTCTCAGAGCCCCTTCTGATAAGAAAATAGAGTATTGTGCTTGATCTGGTTTTGAATTAATCTATTTTCAATATCTCTGGAAGTTTGTACTTGTGTGCCAATGAAAACTTCAATGAAAACTTATTCTCTTTGGAGAACCATCTCTCAATTTAACCATTTAACTTGCATGCTGTATATGTATTTTAACTGTCAAGATGCTGAAGTAATTGCTTAATAACAATTCCTATGGCTTCTTATGGGACAGGCTGAAGTATTGCCTTCTGATATTATTAATATGTGCCTCTTTGTTAACAACCTCTGGCATATCCATGCAATTATTCTTACTTTTCTGTTCCAAGACGCTGATATGTTTCTGAATTGTCAAGAGACTTGCAGCTTTTCATATATTGCCCAATCCAGTAAGAAGTTTCTTTGTTAATGCTGTTCTTAAGTGTTTTGGGATAAACTTCTGATTGTGTCTATGAACACCAGTCAAAGACCAGATGACTAAGGAATTGAAATATCACAACACTATTCAACTTTGGACAATACTGACCAATTTTACAAGATGCACATATAAATTCTCATTTATGTTCCTCTATAAGGTTAGAAGACAAAGGCAAAAATCTTTCAGTCCATTTTCCTGTGGGTTCTTTCCAAACTGTACATGCTTATACATCTAATTTTTTAATAAAAATAGCAATTCCCCCCAAATTTGAGTTGGTCTTTATTTAACTGGTACAGTGCTTTGGGAAGCACTTACCATTAATTCTTTTTCTATAACATTTGTTTACTGTTAATCTTAGACTACAATTGCTTTTATAAACAAACGTAATGTTAAAATCTGAGATCCATCAAATGTGACATTAACACTACAATTTGGGGGCATATGTGTAAAACAAGTAAATCTGAAGTCTTTACATCCTTATTTGAGAACTTCAATAATTCAGTCTTCGGTTAGGGGTCTACCAGTAAACCCCCGATTCTCTAAAGAATCGCAAATTGGCGGGAGGGCAGCCATGCGCGCGAGCTATCTAATCCACAGGCTTATGCACGTGGATTCAGCTGCTGAGCGCGCACAGCTGTGTCAGTTATATGCGCGCGCAGGAGCTGCGTCCACGTCCCGCCATGCATATATACAACTGTGGTTTAGTTATACAGATTACAGGAGTCAATGGATGAAGTTCTGTGGCCAGCATTGTTCAAGAAGTCAGACTAGATGCTCATAATGTTCCCTTCTGACCTTAGTCTATGAGTCTTTGAAGAGTAGACTACAGTACCAGTAAACCCACGAAAGCAATTGATCCTTAAATTCTGAATGCATCCACTACCACGAATGCAATAGGTAGCATTAGAGATTAGGTGTGTTGCATCTAAGAGAAATGTTATTTACTGCATCTTGTACATTTATTTAACTTCCAACTAATGGAGTAGTGCATTATATTTTAAGAGTCATGTTAAACCCCAACACAGCTCAGAAACAACTTTGGAGTACAAGACTACATGAATAAAAACTGAGGAAACTACTGTATTGTCATGATCCATAAATACCATTTCCAAAAGCCAAGCATTTGACATTTTCATCCAATTCACTGAGAGAAGCAAAAACACACTTCTCCATATCCAATTATTTCTGCAGAACAAATCATTGTGATTCAAACACTGGTTCTTGCAAATACTTGTATCTAGACTTGTCACCCCTTCAGATTCTGTCCCAGAATCTAAAATCCTTCACATAGTGCATCTAGAACTTGAAGATGAAATAGGAACAAAGAGTTTGAAAGAATGATCTAAATTGATTCCATGTGGGCTTTAAGATTTTAAAGAAAGACAAATCTTTTCCTTCTTCATTAACTCCTTTATTGAAGTCCTCTTCATAGACTATAAGGGTCAGAAGGGACTATTATGATCATCTAGTCTGACTTCCCACACAACGCAGGTCACAGAACTTCACCCACCCACTCCAGTAATAGACCCCTAACCTAAGACTGAGTTATTGAAGTCCTCAAATATGACAAGTACTTTTTAGTGCCTCAGAGTTTTCCCAGCAAATTTTCTGACGAAAATTTGGAAAGTAGATCTTTCCACTGAAGTAGTGCATATTGTTTTAAATCTCAATGGATACATCAACATAAATGTCCATTATAAAACATGAAGCTAGTAATCTTTGCTGTTGACTTAATAGTTCGATCATTTTAAGTGAACGACTTCCTTTGGCTCAGTTCATAATGCTAATATTCCTAACAAAATTTGTAGCAGCTAAAGAATTTGATGGAATGAGTGACCCTTTTGTACTTTTCGGAGCACTTTCTACAATGCTGCTTGTAGGGTATTTTATCAACTAGTAGAAAACCAGTACTTGGGAAGATTCAGTTGCTGCTGCATCTACTTTCTGCAAGGCTGGCTCTGCTACCCACTTGTAGAATGCTACATGTTATGAGGCACTATGGTTACATATAGTCCTCCTTTGTTACATCTCCAGATGATGGGTGATAAGGAATATAAACAAGAGTGTGCCACACTCTTATAGTGTCAAAGAATTCTAATAGAACAGCCTCTTTTTCTTGATTCAGAGAAGGGTGAACACAAAGTCCAATAGCTTGGAATAGGTTCAGGAATTACTTTTCTTTTTTTGGTTTGTATGTTTCATTTTCTTTTTTCCCATTTTGACTGCTTAGACCTTTAGCCTTAATAACGGGATAATCATCTGACTGCAGCTGAATGAAAGCCATTTTCTTCTTTGATGACTCTTTGCACATGACTATAGTTTAAACTTTCTTTAAAAAGGAGAAATTAGCCTTCACAATCCCCTAACTAAAATGAACTAAATTTTACTGGAGACCATGAAATGCCGCTGGGAGACTGACAATAATAAGTTTCACTTTCCCAGTGCAGATACAACTTATTAAAAGACTTCAAGAAGAAGTCTTACCCATAACATTTATTCCAGAAGTACTACTAGAATCCTAATCACTTACCATTGCAGTTGTTTCTTTAGAAGAGTAGCGATAATGTCTTTTGATCCTGAGAAGGATGTTGATTTTTCTTTCACAGCAGGGACTTCAGCAGCGTACACACGTTTGGTTTTTGATAGGGTGCTAGAAGGTGGGCGACCTAGTCTGGCCCTGTGGCTCTCCCTCCGAGATGGATATTCTAGGTCAAGAAGCCGACTGAGAGCAGAAAAGACAACATATTCCCCTTCAATAAACAGGTGAAGCGGGGCCTGACACTTTGCACATATGTGTTTTAGATAGAGCCTTCTTAAGGAATGAGTTTCACCTTAGGTGGCATGCATTCTCGCTCAGATTTTAAATGTGGAAGTGATTCTTACCACATGTCAAATTCAGACCAAGAACATCTTTCAATTAGACCAAGAACATCTTTCAATTAATGCCTAAATAAGCTCTCCTTTACAACACAAAACATCTTTCTAAAGGATAATCAGGTTTAAGAGAGCACTTCCTATACAGTTTGCTTCTAGAGGTAAAACTATCTTGTGAAATAGAATCAAGACAACACTTTACCTCTCTTGAATTGTCAAATGACAATTCCATCTCCATCTCCATTCACAGGAGAATTAAACCTTTACAGATTGCTGGGATATGGCTAAAAATACAAGTGATTACTAGAATGATTGGCCTTTTTAAAGCAGGGATCTGTAGGGTTGTTTTTTTTGTAGGGGAGCGGTTCCAGAAGGACCCAAGTGATGGCAGCTGAACTCCCAGAAGGAATCACTCTTGCTAAGCATCAAAGAAAAGAGGTATGTTTGTTCAAATCCCTTTAGGGATGAATATGGTACTTCCATAGAGCTTCTATGCTCTGATCTAAACTTATTCACCTGCTAAGAAATTAATCTTTTTGTTTATGAATTTGCTCATTGGGCACTGGGAGAAAATGATACGTTATGCTATACAACACAGAATAACTGCATGTTTCATCTTTTATTTCTCATACGGGAGAAAAGAGTGTGTAGAACACAGTTCAAATAGCCCCTTTCGTTTAAACAATAAGAACGCTCTACTAATCATGCGGCTTTAGCTGGATGATTCCCACGCAATAGTTGCTGTGCTGGAAACATATGAAGTGTCTAGGAAACTGCCATATATATTTATTATTTTTTCCTTGGTGACAGGTTGCCAAAAGTGGAGAACCAAGCCAAGCAACAGGGTATTTCATTGCACTTTCTGAAGATGCACTGGTGAACTTCTTTGGTGGGATTTTGATATTTTTATCAAAGAGATGACCACAAAGACAAGCAAAGAAACACTGAAACTTTTGCCATGTGGAAATGTAGTCCCCCTGCTCCCATCTGGTTTGTGCACAGAAATGCACAACACTTGATAGATTATGGCTTTTAAAAAACAAGTCGCTAGAACAGACTGGAATAGTATATACCCAGCATATAACAGAATCTTTTATTAAAATGTGTATTTAAAATCTAATTTCAAGTTCTCCAAGTAGCTAAAAATAACTTAACCCAAATCTAAAAGATAATTTAAATTTACTGGGAAGTAGTAGACAGTTAGGCCCAAAGACTACTATACATCAACTGAACATATACAAGACAGGAAATAGCAATGCAAACTTCCATGCATTGCTTCCATACATTCCAGACTGTCAGTATTTCTCAAATATAATTAGCTCCACTTATACTTCCAAACAAGCTGATGAAAACTACTTTCAGTCAATATAGACCCCTTTTTTGATCAAGCCACCAGTTATCTAGAGATGAAAGACTCCACATGCCCTTCCTGAACATCTTTTTCTTTTCTGGAAGGCCTATCATCCAAGTATTGAGCAGATCCAATCTTAAATCAGAGGAGATCAGAAGTCATAGACCATAGTAGCCACAGTGTAGGTATCTCATTTATCAGCTGAAGACTCAGAGACCAATGTAACCGAGCAGCAGGAACCATAAGCAGGCCTCTTGCACAATAGTGCATTCCTAGTAGGTCTTAGAACACCATGTACCATGTCTTCAAGATGTCACCTAACCAATTTCAGTATTAATTGGGTACAATTAACTTTATTTACAAATAAAATATCCAAAATCAGGGATACTCAAAATAAGTAAGTCATCTGTTAGGTAGCCAATATTTATTTCCTTCATTTGTAACTTAGTGGTTGCCACATATATTCTTCTCTGGAAGCACTGCACACTTAACACCATTTTGCTTGTTGTTTTACATATTTTATAGCCATTTGCTTGGTTGTTTATTGTTGCATGAATGACAGCTGAGGAACATACTTTGGCATAAAATATCCAAAATTATTAGTGGGCATAAAAACTTTCTGAATGATACTTATTTTAATCCCCATGCTCTAGATACATGATGGAATACACTCAATTAATTGATTCTTTTAGCTGCAAGTGACTATCACCTTAATGTAGAATAACATTCAGAGCCGCACAACTAGAAAAAAAAAAAACTTAGTAAAGAAGAAAAATCTTTTGCTACTTCAAAGTTCACTTTAAGACTTCTATTAATATATCTCAAAACTTTACTTCAAACAAAGCATAAACATTAGTTTTTATTCAAGAATGAATAATATATTGAGTTCAAACTTTTAAAACTAAGCTTTCAATAAGGTGAAACAAAGGGACTGAAAATAAGAAAAACCCACTGTTTGACCTTTATCTAGCTCAAAAATGGCCATGTTTGTTAAGTTGTGATTTGCATCCTTCCTTTTCCTGTTCCTGTCTTCCCCCCCCCCCCCCCCATCCCAATCGCAAAAGACAGTTTTTTGAGTAAGTGATGAATGACTGAAAGCTGGGAGTTTTAATAAGCAACAGCATCTAAATCTTAACTAGGAGATCACTAACAGTATTAGAGTAGAAGAAATCATTAGTTACTACACGCTGACAGTTTTCAGTACAGATGTGTCATGGATTAATTGCTCCATAATGCTTAAAACATACAATTCTTCTGGCTATAATTCTTTTTAATTCATGCCATTTTAATGTGGGCGTCCCAAGCCTCCAATCATATAACAGAAGGTGCCTGCAACAAAACTGAAGATGATAAAAATGAAACACACCCACTTTTTTATATAATATCATTTATTCCATTGGGGGAAATAAAATATACAAAAATCCCATCAGAATGATGTTAAAGATCAGATTTAAATCTTAATAAAAGCAAGCAAGCAAATTTGGAGGTAAAGCCAACTATACCAACTTGAACTTACCTTGCTGTGTTTATCTACCTTAACAAGAATAGTCCACCCTGTCTCAGTAGGGATATAGGAGTTTTGGGGCAGACTAGCAGCAGGATAACCAACATCTGGAAGTTCAGAGGGAGGGGGAAGACGGGAGAACACATATCCAGACCTGCCAGAGCTTAGTTCCTCCTCAACCTGTGGCAATTTTTTCCTGGAGGATGGGGCGAGACTTTTCTGCCTCCCATTGATTTGGCATTGGAATATAAGGGAGCTGACTGGCTTTCATGCCCTTTCCCTAAATTTAATGCCTTCCCAGACATCAAGGGACCATCTTGCTGGAATAGTAGTGTCTGTAAGAATGGGAGATGACATACAGAGGTCTCCTCTTTTGTACCATATTTCCCCCATTTCTGAGAAGGAATAGCAAGAGGACTCAAGAGCAAGATAAATTCCAGGAGTAAAACTGAAGAGTGTCTATCCTGAGCTACTGGTTACATGGTGGAAGCCCTGTAATTCTGCACTGGATTCAAGTAAATGCCCAGTATATGAGAAAGGGAGGGTGTATAATGCCTTTCCGCACTGTTAAAGTAAACAGCATAATAAAGTGAGTATGTTTATGGCAAGAAGGAAGTAAGATAGATTTTGCCAAACACACTAACAGTAAAACACGAAAACAAAGATGTTCCTTAATTTTTTTTTTAAAAAACCTGTATTATATTTTAAACCTCCACTTACCTCACTTTAAATATGTCCCACAAACTTCAAAATGGATTTCAAATAATGAATATTAGCAAGATGTTACAATTTGCAAGATACCATTTTTTCCTTAATATTATATTTCAATAAAAAATACAAAAAGCAAACATTTCTGGTTGCAAAGTGAACTGGACAAGTGAGATACTTACTTATCAAAGCTATCACTATTTTTTATGAAGCTCTCCAATTTTTCCTTGGCATATTCTACCACATCTGAATGAAGCTCTATTCCATGATTTATTCCAAAAGGGCCTGTAATTAAAAAAGCGGTTTTATAAGTATAGTATCGTTGTATGCACTTGTATAATACTTTTCATTTAAATGGTATCATAGTGCTTTTATTAATGTTTTAATTAAATCTCCCAACACACCTATGAAAAGTGATATTTTTATATTCTCCACAGGTGGGTAAACTAAGGCACATAATGTAGAGAGCCAGGAGAAAAACCCAGGAGTTCTGGTTTGCTAGTTCCTGTTATTACCTGTCCACACTATCACAAAGGGAGGGTAAATACATTTTTTCAATTAGCCTTCATGAAAAAAGTGAATAAATCAGTAAAAGTCTGATCTTCTCTTGGCCTTTGTAATTAAACTTTAATGTGGCATATAATTTTTAGAAATAGGAGTCAGGAGCTGGAATGAAATCCATGTGTTAATGGCTATAAAGTGTTTGTAGGATGATTACCATTTGCTAAATTTAAACTACATTATACTGAACTAGAATCATCTCAATCAATGATGGCACAGGGATTCAGCACAGTACGCTCATCTCTGGACCCGTAACAATTCACATTCCTCAGTTATACAAGCTCCAGAGATGTAGCCGTGTTAGTCTAGTTCAGCAAAAGAAACAAGGAATCCTGTGGCACTTTTAAAGCCTAACAGATTTATTTAATGCATGAGCTTTCATGGGAGAAATGAAGTGGGATTTCTCAATTATGCAGTTTCCTAAATCCTTATAAGGTAATGGCCTTTACCCAGGTAGAGCACAGAAATTTATTAGAGCGCTACACAAATATTGATCAACAACAATACACTATTTGTGGAGATCTCTGATCAGACTGATCTCACTGACATGACCACCACATTAATTTCTAACGCAAGTCCTTATCCTCTTAACTGATTTAGTAAACACAGTTTAAAATGAATGTTGGTTTGTGGCAAAGGGGTTAAGTTCACCCTTCTTAGGTAGGGAGGTACAAAGAGAAACATTAAGACTGGATTTGGGGGCGTTGCTAGGATGAACAGTAGACCATGTCCATTGTGGGCATAGGGAAGTGGAATTCTGTATGTAATAGGTAGCCCTTAGCACAGAGATTTTAGTAGCCAAGCAGAGAAGAAGAAAATAAGTACATTTCAACAAAACTGCAACTTGAGATTATATTCTATTAACTCTGTAATCACTATGTCCCAAGACTTCTGTCTTGGAATTACTTAGTCCAACACATTATCATCTAATATAAGAAGCATCCTCAAATTATTATTTCAGTACCACAAATTGTTTATCCAGGGGAACTCATAAGGATATTTCCCCCTTCAGAACAGAGGAATTAAAGGGGAAAATGTGTTTCTAATGGTTAAAGTACTCTGATAAAAATAAACAGTAGACTTGCAGCAAAGCTCGTCTTTTATGGTGGAAGAAAACTAATAAATTCCATTTGGTAAGTGTGATCTAATTGTGCAACATCACAATAACTATAAATCATCAGGTTAGAAAACATTTTTAATTCTTAGCATGCAATTAGAACTTCTTGTACCCCATGCAACAAAGTGGATCCAAAAGAGGTGGTTGTTACATGCACTGCTCATAAAGGTTTCCTGCTGGCAGGCTTATAGGAGGCAGATCGTTCTACAGGGAAGACACAGGACACCTTTCAATGAATGTTGGTACTCATACATCCTTTAACAACTTAGCTCATTGCTTCCCATTGCACTGTCAGTATAAAGCCATTTTCTGTCTTTACATTACTAGTAAAATTAACTGTAAAGAGGAAATCTCTTCCTATGAAAATTGTTGTGTTTTTAAAACAAACATAACAAAATGTCAAAAACATGAAATGTCTTGTATGAAGGATTTCAAGAAATATTCCTTTTTTAGGAAAACCATATATATTTAGTCCCCCTCCGCGCCCGCCCTCCCCCCAGCTTCTGGTAAGAAAATTGCCTTTCACTCTCACTGCCAGGTGGCATAGAACACAGTCTCTTAGCCTCAGCCTTCCCCATAACACCAGGATAAGAGAAGCAGAGAGCTCAACCACTCTACCACCCTCACCTCCCCGAACTCTGGGTCCTCCACGGCCCTTCCAGCAGAGTGCTCTCTGGGAGTAGAAATGAAACTGAAAAAAGCCTTCCAGCCCAGCAGCTGGCATTCTGATTTTCCAAATGGAAAATATGAAAATTCCCAATGAAAAAAATCAATGTTCTGCAAAACTGAAATAGTCCCATGAAAAGCAAGAATTTTTCCTCAGAATAGCGTTCTAACAAAAAGGTTTCTGACCGCTTCTAATTACTAGCTAGCAAGCATTCTTACCAAAAAATTAACAGATTGCAGTGTTTTCAAAACAAAATACTTTAGAAAATCTTCTCTGGGAATCAACAGCAGGTTTTCAAATATAATTTACTTTAAATGACTTCATATTCCCCTAGCTAATCTACATTGTTTTCCTGTGTCTAGCATTTTGGCTGCACTCTTCGCTGTTTTCAATTATAGTTACCATCATTTGTTCCAAAATTCATGCAAATTTCCATACTTAGATTAATTTTTACCACTTTTCAAGACAATCATGAAAAATACCTAATTAATTTTTTGTAGTTTTGTGACTTGCTGTGATGAGGAGCATTTACATGTAATACTATAACTTTTCATGATCAACATGCTATCAGGCAGCGATTAGTCTCTGCAAGCAACAGGACAATGCAAATATTACAGTATCATGTTACATACACTAAGTATTGATATCTATTATGTTGAACAAGACAGAGATGGCAACTGTATTCTCATTAGCATTTCCAATTTAAGGATATGACTGTATACAGCACTCCAGGATGGCCTTATCAATGCATAAAAAGTGACACTATCCTAACTTTTGTGTTACTTCTCAGAGAAAGCCAAAAAAACCAAGAAGTCTTGTGGCACTTTTAAAGACTAACAAATGTATTTATCGCATGAACTCTCATGGGAGAAAATCCCATTTCTCCTTGTTTTTTTGGCTGACCTAGATCAACACAGCTACCCCTCTCGAACTTCCCAAAGAAAAATTCACTTTCTTCACAATGTGATTACACTGACTTAATTATCTACCATCATTTTCACTGCTTGCAGGGCCAATATCTTATAATACTCAACTAAAGAAATAAATGCATTTGTCTGCACTGATGTAACAAGTTACACAGACCCCTTTGTATTTAAAAAATTCCTCATTTTCAAGTCACCTGCAAATGAATGGTCACACCAACACTCACAAGATCATCAATATGGTATAGTACTTACCCCCATTACTGACGTACTCTCTACTGAAGCATCAGAGACCCAGCCACTGATACCCAACATTTCCCAGTTTCCTAATGGTACACTAACATTAACATGATACAGTACAAAAACAAAATGGAGGAAGCGTACAGGTTCCATTTATTAGAATAAATACAAATCAAAGCGTCTGACAAAGTGGGATTTTCTCCCACGAGAGCTCATACGATAAATTTGTTATTCTTTAAAAGTGCCACAGGACTCCTTGTTTGTTATACAAATCAATACAATACAATACAAATCGATGTTTTCCATTTCCCAGACAGGAGCTGCTTTTATTGAAATTAGTTAATTAAAACATCATTTTAAAAATATTTTGTTCAAATACTGCTATAAATCCGACTAACTAGGCTGCATTAAGAACTACAGAGTAGGTTGTGTCTCTTTATTTACACACTATGAAGGCCCTCTGTTGCAGGTCTCACTCCTGATGTGAAAGGGTAGGGAGGAAAAGAAATCAGTCGCTTTCTCTACTTAGTTCTCCTCATTCCCTTTCTGGAAATAGGCACAGGTTATTCTTCAGGATCAGGAACTGCTTTGGGTGCGGAGAGGTCAGGCCAGGCAGCACACATCATCCACCCATGAACCCACTAAAATTAGTTAGATAAGATAAATACAATCGCATGTAAAGAAGCAGGTGCAGAGGACCCTAGCCAATGTAATGTAAATAAATATCAAGATGAAAGACTTATTGCATCATCTTCACTCTTGACATGATCTGGAGAAATATTTATGCTTCTGAGTACAGGACGAATATCAAACAAAAAGGGGAAGTACTCTCTACTCGTACTACATATAGAATTATATTTCTGCAGCTATTGGGGAAGAACTTTTGGTTATACAAGTTGCCAATATTTATGATCTTCCATAGAGATAAAACTCCCTGTGCCCATAAATAGAGAGTTAGCAGCAGTAGTACAGTATGTTATCCAAACAACGTGGAATAATTCTTTTAATAGCATGTACTGGAATTTTGAGTTTATGCCTATGAAAGATGATTTCACCAGATGCATTATTCTTTACTGTAGTGTTTTGAGTAAGAAAACTAACTTCGGTTTCCACAAGAGGGAGCAGTGAATCAGCTCTCTGACTTTTGTTTACGTTACTTGGAAGGAATCCTACACCTCTTACAAGTTAATTGACAGATTGAGTCTGTTACACATTCTCCTTCCATTTAGAATAGTATCTGCTTCTCTTAATGGTTTTTGCTCTCTATTATCTCTATTTGTAAATGTTAATAATCCAAGACTTTAAGAGTAAGAACTCCGTATATTGGAAAATGTACACTTCATAAGATTTTTGTAGCAGTAAAAGTAGTTGCTTCCTGAACTAGAAAACAATACTGGCAGATACAAATGTTTATTTAGTGGAAGAAAAACGTGTATGTCACACTTACATCCCACTACCAAAATAAAAGAAATTCTATTGTGCAATGCAACATTATTGCGACAGGTAGAAAACATCTGAAGATACTTCTAAAAATCAGCACTAGGGCTTAGTTTCTTTCATTATGAAAAACAATGCAATATCTAAGTTGGTTTTCTAATTCTTCTATTTGGTACATTTTTGATGTTGTGTTCATCTATTAAAACATTTTGAGATCACTACAAGATTCTCTCCATCTGCCTGTGCATACGCTCTAGGATTTCCACAATACAGTATAATTTTTTATAGCTACTGAAAAGAAAGTTGACAGAACTACTAAATACTCAAAGTCAGGAAATTACAATGTTGAACTTGAATGTGCAACTTTATGCAGTATGACAGTCAATTAAATTACCACATTGTTAAGTTACTATGTATTTTTCTACAACCATGTCATCACAAGTTACTGTCTTGAAATGTTTCATTCTTGTATACCTGTACTACTTTTAGTGTCATAACAGTTTAGTACATCTTTACTGACTTGGGTATTTATAGACAGTACATTTTCTGCTCTCTACAATACGGTTTTTTAAAAAATTCAGTTAGCAATAACATACCACATTCTCTTTTCAGATGGTAGCGTAGCCTTTTTTAAGTGCTATTTAGGGGATGAGTCATAAACTACACAGCTAACTTAGCTTAAAATTCCCCAAGCAGCACAGACATGCTGGAAAATTTACTAAGGCCCGGTCTACACTGTCGGCAAAATTCGGCAGCAGATGACAGGAGTTACACAAACCACACAGAGTAGTGGGTAACGCCTGTCGTCTTCATAACTTCCCTTTAGTGTGCAATCTTCACTGTGCTGCATTGACAGGAAATGCATTTCCATTGACACAGCATTACAGCACTTGAGGGGGTGGTTATATTATGTCAATTTCTAGTTTGATTGAATGTGTCTTTAATGATGGCTCTGTCATGCCAGAAGAATCAATCTGTTGGTGGTACTGTAGACGTACCCTAACGCTCTTATTTTATTCTAGGTTATTTTATGAGGAACAACTTACTTCATGTCCTAAGCATATACATCGCTTACCAGTATGTGAGCAACAATCTTAAACAGTCATAAATGATCTTAAGAACTGCAGAAACAATTAGAAAAAATAGTTTTATATTCCCTGCTGAAAATCATAATATTGTGATTCAACATTTGGCTTGTGTGGGAGTTGTGCCAAAGTGGCTTAAGGCTTCAGGCAACTCCCAAAGTTTAATCTGTGGCTGCTGCTTTAGCAGCCAAAATATTATTTTCATTCAAATGTAATTCTTAAAAATGCTCATCAATAACAGTTTTTCTAAGAATTAGCTTGTAGCTCAAATGTTTCACAACATTCTGAAAGTACATTACATATTCTTAATTCTAAGCTTTTTCCATTACATTACTTAAAGCTATGGCACATTAAGCCATAAAACCCCTGTAAAAATGCCATCTATTAAAATCAATAATCTATATTCATTAACTAACATTTCATGAATGTTTAAAATAAAAATGAAATTACCTAATATTAATCCCACCATTGTACTTAAATATCCGGTTCCGCTACCCAGATTCAGAAAAGATAATCCTGGTTGAAGTTTCAATGCCTCCATGACTTCAGAATAAATGCAAGGTGCTGATAAGTGTATATTTCCATGCTTCCAAGCCAAGTCTTTATAAGCATTGTCCCTGTATCCTTCCAGATAATAATCACCACGATCAATTGCTCTGAAAGCTTGCTCCACTCTCTCAGTGCGAATATATTGAGCTTCTTTCAAGTTATCAATTAAATCATCATTATCTTCCCCAGCACTCACAGCTCCTCCCATGATGATTTTCTATGATCAATCAATGAGTTTGAAAATACATTAGCAGGAGCCTTTTGAACTGTCAGTGTATAACAGACTCTGTTCTTTTCCTTTCAACAGCACATCAGAAATAAAACCTAGAAGAAGGAAAAAAAATTACTTGTTTTGAATTTCACAAGGAAAAAAGACAGAATCAACTAAATAATACAGAAGTCATTTGACAAAAGTGGTAGAAATGAAGAAAAGTAAAGCTATTGGTTTGAAGTGTTTTCCAGATTAAGTTTATTACATCTACATATACGAAGATTTCCCCCACCTCTGCTCTGAATACTCACCATGTTCTACTCTATTTATGCTTTTGCACTGGTTTCTGAGTACCTTAAAAAAAAGCTTTAAAAATTACACTGGGCGAGATCTTTCAATAGAATCTAAATTATTTTCATGCTCCTAAATCACCCAGATGGATTTTCAAAACTATCTAGTATGCCTAGTATTGGTAAAATAAGTGTTCCTTTCCTAAAAGAGGAAATGTTATGACTGGGATTTCTGTTTTTTTTTATTTTCAAACGGTATAACCCAAATCAAGTTAAGTTACGTTCTTTCTGGTTTGCATCACTAGTGATTAAACGCCATAGTAACTCCAAATGCCTTAACAGTTTGGATAATGCATGAGTTAAAGTAAAAATCAGCTCAGATTCAGATAGTGGTTTTGTGTTTGGCCAACCACAGGAGTAATTGCTCCTTGTACATGGACCAGCCACTGAAAGAAAACTTGACACAATCTGGCAGTGAGTTACACATTAGCTAGACAGCAGCAGAATATTGGAGATGAGGAATCCTGGGTCCCATACTTAGCCTTGGACTGTAGTCTAGTGGTTAAAGTCAGCCAACCAAAACCCACAGAATCATATTCAGTCTCAAAGGCAGGGGGGGCTGAGCAGGTAAGACACAAGGTCTATTGTCTGAAAGATTTGTGTCCTATTCCCCAAAGCAGCCTTTTAAAAATCAGTTTCCAGCTCAAAACTTAGTAGACGTGGTCAGTTTCACAGTAACTGCACCTGTATTCCCCACTCGATGGTCCGCTCCAGGAGTGCCTGGCCACAGGTTTCCAACCATCAGCTGTATTTAGGTATAAACCATTGTTTCACTCCTTTTTGACTAGGGGTGTAAAGGCTGCACAGCCAACTGTCATTCATTGTGATATCAACAGCAAGCCAGTCTGCCTAAATAGCCAGCACACGTACCTTCCTGTTTCTTCAAGAGCTATGACTAGTGTATTACTAGCACTTACAGGTTACCATATGGCTCTTTCTAAGCAAGTACTTTTATTCTTCAGATAAAAGCATGACATAGAAAATACCCAAAAAACCAAACAAGCATTTCTATTTGCATGCTAAATGCTCAATAAAGGCTATGCAGAACTCTAGTAGGTGAACTCTTCTGCAAGGGTTGGGGCACTCTTTGGACAAAAAATGAGCCTTAAGTCAGTGTAAACTCAGGCTATTTTCCCAAAAGGCTTGTCTTTGTCCCTTGGTCTCCGTAGCATCCAGTTTGAACTAATGTATGTTACCAGGTAGGTGGTACCTCTCTGAAGATATTATAATCTTTACCACCACCCACTGTTTTGGGCTCCTGAAGGAACTGTGCTAGCTTGCCCCCACGGAGTAAAATACAAAACACCATTTATTTAATACAAAAGACCCCAAAGATACTTAAACTTTATTCAATAAGGTCACAAAAGGATGTGGCAGGGAGTTTTCACATTTATCAGACTTTTCTTTTCAGGTTAGCTAGGGATAAAAAAAAGCTACAAATATTTATATCACTCCATCACTGAAAATGGTACACACATATAAACCAAAACAATAAAATAGGAAATAACATCTGAATATGAATGTTTGCATTTTAAAATATTAGTGAATAAAATGTTAGCAGAAATTAGCCCGGCACCAATTATCTGCTAATTAATGTATGCCAATTAAATATGGGCGTTTTGCCTTGTATGGCTTGAATGCATTCTAATAGAGTATATGAGACTTCATTCACAAAACGCATACCAGCTGCTATTTTACTACCAACTATTTAGAGACATTCCAACTGGCACTTGCAGCCAGTATCATATATCCCAGTGAGATTTCAGCCTATTTTAGAATATTCTCTCTCATATACATATTCAACTCTCCAGTTTGTGCATGCCTATTTGTGTGGTCTAATAAGTCAGGAATTTGCAAGATTACAAATCAAAGTATACACAATTGTACAACCCAGTCCTTCCCAAAAATCTAATGTTAGTTTGATTAAAGTGACCCATGCAACACTACTGTTTGAGTAAGGTACTTTAAGAGAAAACCCATCATTATACATTAAACATTCCCACAATACATCAGAACTGCTGAATTTTATGACAAGAAAAAGCAAACAGAATGGACAGACTGATGTATAAAGTATTACACGATACGAAAACTATGTTGGGGCATCATTAATGCTATGAATTTAAATACACAAATATCAGGAATTTCAAGAGTTAAAATGCTTCCACAACATTAACTTGGCCAACCTTAGCCCCATTATCTTAGCATAAAAGAATTCTATAACCCTAATTTTCCTGCATGATTTGTAAAAGAAGTTACCAGAAGTTGTCTTGAGGAAAGAAAATTCATGTACTAGTAATTTGTCCTTAAGAAATTTAAGGTGATATTCTAGTTTGCCTTATTCTTGTTTAGCAGCTCTAAGAATGGTATCACTTAGCACAAGGAAAGACAACTCAAGCTGAGTTAATAATTCCCATTTTCCTCTTAAAAACAATGGCGCTCCACTATGCTGCTGCATGATGATGTAATAGTCTCATCTTTTATCATAGAGATCTATACACAATTCAGTGGTAAGATAGTGTTCATAAATTTATATGTTACGTCCTCTGACATATCATCCATACAATGTTTGGTTAAGTAAAACTCAAGGACAAACATCTGGTCACCCTAGAAAGGAGGCAAATGGGCAGATGCAACTGGAGGTGAATCTTTCAGAGACTGCTGCAGGGGTTTGTCTCTCCCAGTTCAATGGTAGGAATGTCTGTTCCCTTTCTTTGCAACCAAACTAATCTTTATTTCTTCTTTACATGTTAAGATCCAGGTGTTAGGTCTATCCTTTTTCTCTGCTTGCTGTGTACCTTTGGGTGACTAAATAATATTTTGTTTTGAAGACACTATTTTTGAGTCATTTTAATCAGCCACTGGGCACAGATTCCTGGAGGGAAAAGACTTACAGGCCCTGTTATCACAGCTGGTAAATGGAGGGGGAAAGTGTTGCATAGTTCTACTTGAGTTGGGTGAAGATAAGGAAAATTGTCATCAGAGAGGTGCACTCAAGAGAAACTAAAAAGGGCTAAAGCGCAGCTTGCTCTCTAACACAGATATATGTACTTTAAGAATGGCAGACTTGTCAATAAAGAAGAATCTATAAAATAGTGACAAAATGTTGAGGAATACATGTTCCAAATGGCTAGATTTACTTGGGAAAAGCATCTATTATTGGAGAAGTGCAAACTGCATGTTCAAATTAAACATCCATTTATGAAAATTTACCTTCCAACTTAAATAAGTAAAACTATTTGAATTTACATAATGAGGTTCTAATTGTTATATGCTCAGGATTTTCACAAATCTTTCAAAACATTAAGCTAATGAATTGCATAAGAACTGACATCCATTGCAATCTATTCATGCCCTTTCAGTTTTTACTTTACATGTCTTTATAGTCCCATGTAGTCTCTCCGTTCTCTCTCATCTCTGCTACACACTTTAAAAAAATCCAGTTTTAATTTCAGGCCTTTAAAAGCACCTAGGGTAACCATATTGGTCTTACTACTTTCCATTTTCCTTCCATTTGTTTCTGTTGTATCTTGAACATCAACCCCTTCAGATACTACTACTTTAGTTTGTGTTCATGAGACCTTAATGCTACACTTGTAGGGGCTTATTATTTATTTTTTAAAGTTTCATTATCTTTAAACTAGTGCCTTCATCCTCTATTCTTAGAACCATGTTCTTCTGTGATCCACATTACCTAAATTCCAGGGTCTCAGCCAATTCTTCTACACTGGCCAATATAAGAACTAAAATGCCCTGCCCTGATCAAGTTAATTCCAGTACAATCCAAAACAAAGTATAAGATTCTCAGAAGTGGTGTGGACATTTAATCATAAAGTTCACTGAAAGTCATAGAATCATAGGGCTGGAAGGGACCTCATGAGGTCATCTAGTCCAACCCCCTGCTAAAAGCAGGACCACTCCCACTAAATCATCCCAGCCAGGGTGTTTTCTAATCGGACCTTAAATGTTTCCAAAGATGGAGATTCCACAACCGCCCTAGGTAACCCATTCCAATACTTCTCCACCCTCCTAGTGAGAAAGTTTTTCCTAATATCCAATGTCGACCTCCCCAGCTGCATCTTGAAACCATTGCTCCTTGTTCTGTCCTATGTTACTACTGAGGACAGCCTAGCTCCCTCCTCTTTGGAGCACCCCTTCAAGTACTTGAAGATTGCTATCAAATCCCCCCTCAGTCTTCTCTTCTAAAGATTAAATAAGCCTAGTTCCTTCAGTCTTTCCTCATACATCATGTGTCCCACAAAGGGAAAGGAGCTAAGGCAAAGGTACCAGAAAGTGAAGGCAAACAGTACTGGAGTCAATACATTATCAGTACCTTTTTGTAACAAACTATATGCTACATTCCAGCAGGGCTTCTATCGTCTGCCTCCCATAACCGAAGAGGAAGAGGAAGAGGAAAAGGCAGCATCTTCCCACCCCCTGCAGCAGTGAATTAGATGGAGTCATTTGGCATTAGACAGGAAGTAACAATTGTTTTGATTACATATACTGTCATCTGTGATATACGAGTGTTCAGCCTGTATGTTGCACTTTTTTGCACATATTTATGGTATGTCACTAGTAAATTCAGAGTTATCTATAACTTGCTGACTCTTATGGTAATCGGCATGTTTTTTGTTAATAAAGTAGCACTGTTTGAAAGTTTATATTTGTGGAAGTTTGTGCTTTCTGGCATTACAGTACTCCAGTTATGCTACAAAATAACTCATATAGCCAGAAAAACTTCCATACTGCAATAAAATAATTAGATTGCATTGTCACTCTGTCTGGAGTGGCTCATGACCGTGAGTAACAACATCCAGGCAGACTGTCAAAAAAACAGGCAGACACCCCAAAGTGATGTATTCTATAATTAGATTTCACCAACACAGGAGCAAATGTGAACTCCTGAAGCACTGTAATAGTCTTAACATAGAGTCAGAGACAGTCCCCTTGGGCACTCCTGTCCTTCTTGCCACTACAGCAAGCTGGTCTTAGTCACTTACACCAAAGATCACAAAGTATTCGACTTGTTCTCAGTCTCAAGAGACCACACACTTACCTCAGGTCAATTTGTACCTCAGATATCAGCACAAAACAAATGTTCATAGCAAATCCTATAGTAAACTAAATAGGAATTTACTAATTAAGAAAAAGAAATGGGAGAATTATTTACAAGTGTCAAAGCAGGCAACGTCTATACACAAATGAGTTACAATTTATGATTCCAAAATGTGACAGAACTGTAGTAATCTATCAGTACTCAACGGCTGAGCCAGGTTGATCCTGGGACTCTTTGCTTTTATATCCTAGCTCCAGCCCTATAAATCTAAACAGCTAAGAGGCAAAGAATATTCATGTCAGGTATCTTTATTTCCTTTGTCTAGAATTCAAGCTGATAGGACAAGCTTTCTCGCATGTAGCTTCCTCATGGGTGTATGAGGGCCATTGACCCAGTCTATATATCGTGATGTTTCACAATGGCCCATTTATGGACAACGGATAGTCCCTGATGTGCAGGGGAACCATTCCTTTTGCCTGCCTTCACAAGTTCAAAGCAGGTATTTTTACAGTATAAAGCAAAACTATATGTTACCCTATAACATGGGATACAAACATGACAAGTAAAATTAATGCATGCCGCAACTTATGAACGTTTTATGTAGTCTAAACACAGCCTTACAAGTCTAACACCTATCTTAAACAGAGCTATGCAAAGGAATAAAAATTTGGCTGCTTTTGGCTCCGGCAGTTGGATCTCACTTTCCTTCACTCCTGAGGAGTTCTGGCTTCTGCCAATTATTGGAGGGACCCATGCCCTTGCTTGCCCCTCCTTATACATGCGCTGGATCTTAAACAATACTAACACAGAGATGAACTGATCTGGTTTCCAGTCATGGATCTACTAGGAATTACCTGACATCTACAGTCTTGGCAAGAGCTGGCACCTGGTCTACCAGCGTCACAGGAGCATTTAGAAGTCAATAAACCATTCCACACAGAGACATACTCCTGCATTTCTTTAGTCTAAAAATACACCAGTAGTTATTTTACTACTGCTCCCATACACTTACTGTCAGTCTTCCATATTTCAGTAAAACAATCCTTGAAGTAATTCACAGAATCAGAAATGTAGGGCTGGAAGGTATCTTGAGAGATCATCCTGTCCAATCTCCTGTGCCAAAGCAGGACTAAATAAACACAGACGATCCCTGACAATTGTTTGACCTGTTCTTAAAAAACTCGAGTGATGGGGATTTCACGACCTCTCTTGGAAGCCTATTGCACAGTTTAAGTACCCTTAAGGTTCAAGGCCATCCCTTGGGGGAGTGGGGCCCTGGGCCAATTGGCCCTGGAGGATGAGGCCGCCACCAGGGGGAACCGGCTTTGGCCCTGGGCCGGGACACTGAGGCCACCAGTGGGGGGGGTGGGAGCCAGTCCCGGCCCCAGCCCCAGAGGCCAAGGCTGCCAGCAGGGGAAACCGGCTCTGGCACCAGCCACGGCCCAGGAGGCTGAGGCCTCAGGCAGGGAGCCGGCCGCATGAGGGGCAGGCTGGCCCAGAGGCCGGGCCCCACACACGTGCTCCACACCTGGGCCTGGCTGCTCCACCCTAGGGGCAGGGAGAGCTGGCCCAGGGGCCGGGCATAGTGCTCCCAGCCTGCCCTGCACCACTGCCTTTGGCTCACTGCCGAAGGCAGCGGGGAGCAGGAGGAAGCACGGCCGGGGAGGAGGGGGGCGCCCCGTTTGTGCCCCCTCCCCCCCCCCCGGGATGGCCCTATTAAGGTTAAAAAGTTCTTCATAATATCTAGCCTAAATCTCCTTTGCTACATGTTAAGCCAAGTACTTCTTGTCCACCTCCAGTGGAATGGAGAACAATTGATCACTGTCTTCTTTATAATAGCCCTTAAGATTTGAAGATTGTTATCCAGTCCCCACTCTGTCGTCTTTTCTCAAGAATAAACATGTCCTTTTTTTAAGCTTTCCTTTCAGATCATGTTTTCTAAATCTCTTATTTATGTCGTTCTCCTCTAGACTCTCTTCAATTTATTCACATCTTTGCTGAGTGTGGAACCCAGAATTGAATAGTACGCCAGCTGAGGCCCCACCACTAGTGTCAAGTAGAGCAAGACAATTGCCTCCTGCGTCTTACATACCACACTCCTATTAATATAACTAACAATATGAGCCTTTTTTGCAACTGCATCACATAGTTGACTCATATTCAACTTCTGATCCACAGTAACCACCAAATCATCTTAACAGTTCTAACACCTAGCCAGTTATACCCCATTTTGTAATTGTACATTTCATTCTTCATAAATTTACATGCATAATATCCTACAAGAATAAACAAACTAAAATAACTCATGCCATAGGTTACAACAGTCTGTAAATACAATACGCCATGGATTACTGCATGTATCATTACATTAAAACACTGTTAAGCTATTGCCTTCTATCAATGTAAACATGCAGGGTTTTTTCAAGGGATTTTTATGTATGAAATTCCTTTATTTCAAAACAAACAAGGAGTCCAGTGGCACTTTTAAAGACTAAAATTTATTTATCGCATGAGTTTTATTAATAAATAATAATAATATGCAATAAATATGCAATAAATAAATGTGTTAGTCTTTAGAAGTGCCACAGGATTCCTTGTTTGTTTTGCTGACCTAGGCTAACATGGCTACCCTTTGGAACCTCCTTTATTTTTCATCTATAACAGTTAGTCCCTGATGCATTTAAAAAAAACTAGCTAATTATCCTGAATTAAAGTTTGAGTAGTCCAGCTCTGCAAGCTTCAGATAAAAATGCTAAATCCTTTCAGCAATCACTCATCTGATACACTATGTAACAGTAGTTTCAATGCTTGCTGTTAGTAACATGGAGAAAAAATTCTAACCTATACCCGTGGTTTTCAACTGGTCTGCCGTGGCACAATGGTGTGCCGTGAGAACTGTCTAAGTCTGCCATGATAGTTTGTACAGAGGTAATGAAAATCAATGTAAAACAAACTGTTTCATTTTAAACAATATTCTAGCCAACCAAAATTACAACTCATAAAACTTGTGAAAATTAACCAGCACATTAAAAGCAGGGTATTGGCCTTTCCATTCTAAAATGTGAACATTCTAAACGCAGGTGGCCAAAGGGCAAAATTGAAATATGTATTTTTTCCAGTGGATTTGAAGCATTAATACATTTGATTCTTCTTTAGCTTGTTGCATGCACTATGTTGCTAACCTCCCTAGTAAGACCATAACCATAGTAAATGTAAATAGATGTGAGTTTTATGAGCAACCAATTCATCTGAAAAAAGTGGGAGTGAGGTGGAATTGGTTTGTCTCATTGAAGTGTGCCGTATTACTAAAAAGGTTGGGAACCACTGATCTGTGCACTTCCAGACATCTTCATTTAAACAAAAGGATACGTTCAAAGAATCAAGAGGTACTAGACAAAATTAGGAAGTGTTAGATTTAAAAGAAAATAGGTACCCTATAGAGTGCTTGTCCTCCTTGACAGAGAGCATAGTCAGTTACTTGTTACAACATACAGCATATTGGCATCCATTAAATAGAAATTTAAGAATATAGACAAAAGGAAGAGGACACAGGGGATTCAATGGGAAATAACTGTGTGATGTAATCAGCGTGGCTCCCACTGTATTTGAATGGCAAGCAGTATCCTCCCTTGACAATGGGAATGAGGAGTTCTAGATGCAACAAACAATGATTGAAGTACTGCTCTCCTGAACTCAGCATCCGACTTGCCTGTCATGTGAAGGGCATAATATTTAACACAAGTCAATGGGTTGCTCCATGCTGTAGTCTTAAAATCTCAGAGATTAGGACATTCCTGAGGAAGCAACCTGCCTCTCTGCCTTGGTGGAAGTGTGCCTTGATGTTCAGAGGGAGATGGTTGCCAGCAATCTGATACCAGGTGAAAATTCAGTGTTTGAGCCATTTAGATTATCTGAGAAAGGATAGCATGGCCTTTGATGGTCTGTATACACTCATGAAGAAAGGTGGAAGACAGCTTGAAGGGCTTAGTATAATTACAATACTACAGCAAAGCTCTGGACTTGTCCAAAGCATGTAGCTTTGCTCCTCGTGGCAAGTGCAAGACTTGGGGGGAAAAAAAAAAACAAAGTCTGGCAAGATAACTGACTGGTTGAAATGAAATTCTAAGACCGCCTTAGGGATGAACTTACGGTTTGATTTCGATACTACCTTACATCCATGGAAGGATGTGTAATGTAGTCTGGTCAGAGCCTGGATTCACCATATTGAGGTGACAGGAAACAGAAAGACAGTCTTGATGGTCAGGTGGTATAAAAGGCAATTAGACTATGATTCAAATTAAAACTATGAGTTTTTGGACCATGTTGAGGTCCTCCATCAAATTCTGGTCTCTAACCATAAAGTAAGACTTAAGTAGGCTTTTGAATTTTAATAACATGGGATGTGAGAAGATAGTATGACTCTACCATGGTGTGACATACCAATACTGCTACAAGATAAACCTTGAGAGGTTTAAAGGATAGTCCAGTGTGTTTCAGGTACAGCATATAGCTGAGGACCTTTGGTATCAGGGTCTCTACTGGTTCCAGATTCTGTTGGGCTACCTATTTTTTTTTAAATAAAATAAAATTGTATGTTGCGGGTAAGTTTTCCAAATGGAAGGCTTTCTATTTGTAAGAGATTTTATTGAAACTCTAAGGAGAGTCTCTTTCAGTAGTCTTCAGCCAGACAAACTTCCATGCCATGAGGTGCAATGACCAGGATGAAGCATGTGACCTTGGTTGTGAGGTATTATATGTGATAGGTTGGGAAGTGTTACAAGAGGCCACCCACAATACATGACAGCCAAAACTGTCTCAGCCTGTAAGGGACTACCAGAATTATCAAAACCTTATGCAGTTTGATCTTGGATTTTATCCTGGAGATTAGGAGAATTGGCAGAAAGGCACACAGGAGTCCTTGAGACCACAGAAGGAGAAAGGCAATCTGCCTTGGCCCACACCCCCTTTGGAGCAGAAGTTCAGGTATTTGGTGTTGGTCTGTTTTTTTATTTGGTGTATGCAATCCAGTCAAGCCAAGTCACAGCATTAATATCAACTATGTTCAAGATATGAAATTGAGTCATTCTGCAGTCCTCAACATGTGTCATGGTTTGTGGCTGTCTATGCTGACATCGTGGACCGTCTCTAAAACAACTAAAATTCCACTGCAGCACAAATTTCATGTTACGAAGCCTGGTTGAAAAAGCTCTGTTGCGTTCAAGTAAATCAATCGTGAGTTAGCATTGAGTGGGGACCAAGACCAAATAATTATTTGTCATTATCTCTGAAGACTTTAAAGCTCATCGCACGTCCTCTACCATAAATCCCTCACCTGGTAAACTCATCCACAGCCGGCAACATGAGAGCAGATGATTATATGGTAGATTAAACAAATCTTTAATTAATGGTATATGCAGCATATCATGTAATTTCATCACAAACTTTGCAGAGTGAGTCATCTGATATTGGTCAGTCTGGTGCACTCCTGACAAGACCATGGCAGTTGAGCCCTACTGCAGAAGTTGACAGGTCCTTCTGTGCTGTCAATCACTGACCTCAGAGTAGAGGGTTTGCTCTGGAAGGCAATTTTGTTTTCTCTGTGACAGAGATGGAATACAATTCCTTAGGGCAGTGCCAATGTATGCTGACCTGGAGTCAGTACTGGTAGGTGCTCTGGTACCAAAGACTGCCCTGGTTCTCCCAGGACTTACTGTCCACAGTAAGCATTAACAAATAGAAATGTGCCATTGGAGAGAGATCTGTCTCTCCCATGGGCTGCTCCTTACCACCAGCTCTCACCACTGTAATTTTTTGGTGATTTTATTTCTGGAGGCCTTATATGGTTTGTCTTGATGGGAGAACATGGACCTACTTCCTGGAGTCACAGTCTACATCTGGAGCACTCCTTTTCAGTGTTGAACTTTGGTACCAGAGTTGTTGGTAACAGCTTCAGTGCCATGGATGTTGTGTCTGATTCAGTGCTGCAGGTGTTAGTGTTAAGTCTTTTCTTCATGCCATCTTCTCAGTGCTGATCTTCAGCATTGCTTGCCTGACAGATAAAGCACTGGACAATCCTGGCTTGCCCAGTGACAGAACTCTGGAGCTTGCCTCCTCAGGGTCTGATGAGACCTTCACGGATTGTTCCAGAAGACAAAGCTTTAGACTCACATCTCATGTTCTTGTGGAAAAACATCTGCTTAACATATATGTGAGTCCTAAACAGTAGACACACCTGCTACGGCTACTTTTCAGGCAAATTAACCCACTGCAGGATGGACTGAGCTTGAACCCCACAGGTCTTTAACCTGCTCTGTTAAAAAGCCCTATACAGGAGATTTTAACCATCAATATTTAGTCCAGACAGAACGATACACATCAAGGCAGTTGTATGAATGCTGTGAAGGTGAAAATAGGAAACAGAAAGGATCACTGCCACCCCACTCCTTATGTAGTCATGCACAAGCACGAGGAAATACGCATGGCACTGATACAAAACTGTTACTGAAAAAAACGTCTGGTATCATGCACAAAACCAATACACTGAGATCCACACTCACACATACTCAAAGAAAGTGTTTTCCTTGGTTTACAGAAGTGTTAGTGTTATTAGGGTCACAAAATCTGAACCCTACTGAAGAGACACATGACCATTAAACACGTACCTTGAACAACACAATGAATGAAAAAGATCTGTAGGATTTTCAATAATATAAATTTTGAAAGTTAAGTTTATTTTTTCCTCTTTATTCCACTTAGCCTGTTTTTATAGCTCTATCAATTTAGCATTTAAAGATAGAGAAAGAATCGTTCAAAAATATTTTAGCTTATTAAGCTTAACTGACTTTCCTGATGGAAGACATTTTTTAGGAGATTTGTAAGAAGCCAGATACTGCACTAAGGAAACTTTGCACTAAGGAAACTTAACACTTTAAAGGGTGATAGAAAAATAAACTATATTTTAGTATCCATTTTTTTAAAAAAAAAATGTTAACAAGCACCTCAGTTGTCCACAATCAATATTTAATAGAAGCTAACTACCTCATCAAGGAGAGGGCCAGCACACTTATGTTCCTATTAAGCTCTAACTTGAACTACCCCACTTCAAGGAGATCATTTTCATCCCAGAGGAATATTCTATTTGAACTTGCAGCACTATGCTGTAGAGCAGATTCACAAACCACTGATAATCTTTAGAGCATTTGCTGGTAACTTGCAGTGAGCTGGATAGTCATATGATGCTAGTTTCTCTTCATTAGCATCTGTGAGAAAGATCAGATGAGTGTGTGAAGTAAGGAGGACTGAAACTAGACAATATTTATCTTTTCCACTCACTTACTGCATTAAACAGCTAAAAGTGCCGTCTTGTCTTCCATGTAAGCAGTTTGTGTAATTTACATAATGGCAAAGTGACAAAGAGATGGTTCTTTTGATTCTGAGTAGGTCAAGAGATGGCCCACAAACCATTCCATTAATCGATCCATGCTTTGAAAGTTTTGAAATGACTTGTTTCTAGTGCATCCTTTCACAGAATTGAAATATTTGTATTTCAAATAGGTGGCACTTCCAACCCTAACAGGACACAAAAAAGGCTGGATATTTCTGGGAGAATGACCAACAGTAAAATCATTAACAATGATTGTATTTCAGTAGTCAAAATTAGACTTTAAAATTTAACACTCTATTAAGAACAGGAAAACTCATTTCATGCTATTATTTCAGTATGTCTGAAGTCTAAGTAATGACAGCTAAGCAGGGGTTTACATTAAGGATAAAAAAAGGCAATCTCAGTCCATGAATCATTCAATTTTGGAAAATACAACAAATTGCAGGAAACCTCTATACCACAGATTTTATATTTTCATTGTTGAAACCAGTCTGAGGTAGTATCATGGTCTACCATTATGGTCTACCTTATATTTTTTAAAGCTTTCATAGAGTCCAGAGCCAAGACACCTACAAATAAACATACTATTATGCAGATAAAAACAAAAAATGTCAAACAGTATTTACTTTGAATCTTGAGAAATATTACACAAGATGCACAAGAAATGGAGTTCGCATAAACCCAGGTAACGTGGAGATCTATTCAGAGTCAAGAATAGGATATTACACAGATTAGATTTATCACAGCTAAAAGTGGACACCTGGCCTTTTATATATTACAATCAATGCTTTTGAGCATGACTTCAGGTTTGTTTATGATGTAACTGTTGTAGCAAAAGGAAATACAAGCAACATCAAGGCTAAAAATAGCAGATGGCTACATTCTTGACATTTGAAACCTCATTCTAGAGCTGTGTATTTAATACAAGATTGTTAATCTCTATTAAAAAAAAACCCACAAGAATATGGTCAACTCTTCCTCTATTTAAAGAAAAAAAAAAACCCTGATGTCTCTGGGGCCTGATCCTTTAAATACCAAGTAAAGTGCTTCAGTAGAACTCAATGATAGTTGGCAATAAACTTGCAGTTTGGATAGCTCTTAGGATTGCAATGTCCCTCAAACTATCTGGACAACAGAGTCCTGTGGCACTTTTAAAGACTAACAGATTTATTTATCGCATGAGCTTTCGTGGGAGAAAATCCCACTTCGTCAGACGCTTTGAAGATAGGAAAGTTACAGATTTTCTCCCACGAAAGCTCATGCGATAAATAAACCTGTTAGTCTTTAAAAGTGCCACAGGACTCTGTTGTCTTTCTACAATAGACTAACACGGCTACCCCTTTGGAATTAAACTATCTGGTGTTTATCTTAATGGCATAGAGCCTAGAGGCATAAGGATCTCCATATTCATGTTTTGGTTTTTTTTAAACGGTGGAGTCTTAAATACCAGAAGACAAATAGAAACTCATATTTTATAAAATTTCATGATTTTTCAGATCTAACTCGTGATTTGTGAATTCTTGGGTTTCATAATATTGATGTTGGTAGCAAGTATTTGCTGGACTGGCTCCTCAGTAGAGAAACTGATGCAAGCTTGGTATTAACACTCCAAGACTTGTTTTTCCTGTTAGCTACAGTTTTCTTAATTTGTGGATTGCTTCTCATTTTTAACAGAACTTTGGGGTGGGGAAGTTAAGTACTTTCAGTACATTATAGGGGAATGGATGAACAACATTGGTGACTCATTTTCTGGTCCTCCTTCCCCAGAGCTGTGCTGCAAATTCCTGCTCCCAATTTACCCTCAAGGTGCTGAGACACAAAGTACATAAGGGAGTATCTTTTACTGGACCAACTTCTGTTTGTTACATAGAAAAGGTTTCAAGCTACATGGGGCTCGTCAGTCTGAGGTTAGTCCAGTAAAAGATATTACTCACCCACCATGTCCCTCTAAAATCATGGGATCAACATGGTTATACCAACACTGTAAATTCAAAATCCTGCACATCTAGCAATTAACTAGCAAGTGGCACTGAATCCACCAATACTGCTCAGTCACTGGACAGTATTGCTATTGAGTGGCAGTCTCTTTCCTTGGCCAAGAAAATGTTGTTGTTTCTAAACAATCAGTAGGTAAAAGCAATTGAATGAGTCTCCCTCATGATAGGACACTGTGTGTGTGTGTGCGCGTGTGCGTGTTAACACACAATATAGCCTACTGCCTGGGAAACTATCAAATATCATTAAGACAGCTCAGGTTCCTCTGCAAATTCAATCCCCTTTACTAAGAAAGTTGCTTGATGTCTAAAACACGTTAAAAAGGGCTTACCCTTCAAAACCTCCTGGAACGTTCTCAAGTTTCAACTCAAAAATCTATGCTTTCACAAATATACTTCTTAACCTTATGCTGCAAAGCAAGCTAGACAAATGGGAATCAAAGTAAGTAAATGCAGTGATTTCTAAGCACCTATCCATGTAGCCTGAAACAATAACCAGATGAACAATAGTATATTTATTTAAATGAGATTTTCATTTTTTTTTTTAGCTTAATACTGTGAGAATTTAAGGGCCAGCCCGGTTTTCGTTGATAGTAAACACAAAGAGCACAGGAAAATATAGGTACTTTTTTTCCCCTCTCCATGTTTAAAGAGGAAACCACAGAAGCAATTGGTAAACTACTTAAAGGGACATTTAGAGGCAACACATTAATTGTAATAAAGTCAAATTTCAAGAAGTGGTTTAAGTAGTTTCAGTTATAACTGCTCCTCCACTTCCACCTTTAATTTTTATTTTCTCTCCCCTCACCAAAGTCCACACATGCATAAGGAAATATTCACCACACTCACAAAGGAGCAAAACTAAACTAGAGAAAGTGCTGTCAAATGGACAATAGACTAAATGCTATTAGCAAGTAAAACCTAAGGTCACAAGAACACAATTTAAGACAGAAGAACTGTTTTTGAACTGATGATGACACTTTGAAATTTTTTTGTAGGACAACCAATGACTTCTACCAGGTAAGGGATTGAAGGTTTTAGGCATACAAAATAAGAAACTTTAACTGTCCAAAACAACAAGGAGTCCTGTGGCACTTTTAAAGACTAACATTTATTTATTGCATGAGATTTTGTGGGAGAAAATCCCACTTCCTCAGAAGTGCATCTGACAAAGTGGGATGTTCTCCCACAAAAGCTCATGCAATAAATAAATTTGTTAGTCTTTAAAAGTGCCACAGGACTCCTTGTTTGTTATGCTGAACCAGACCAACATGGCTACCCCTTTAGCTGTGCACTATCTGCTGCATATGCACACGACCAAATATGGACGCACACTCAACTATTTAAGCACAGATGGCTTTTGCACATGTGCATGGTATCATGGTCACACAAGTAATTACATAAAAAGCCGCAATTGTTCAAATGAAGGCGAAAGTAGGACTCCTTTAAATTGGGCTCTTGGCTTGGTTGAGACAAAATTCTAAAACGAATTATGGCTTCAGAACTGACTGGTTTATATATGTCCATGGAAGAGTACAATCTCCCTTGTTTAATAGTGACCGTCATAAAATTAAGGATACTGTTCAGATGCCCAAATTCCACCTTGTATAAAATTTATTCCATCCAGCTGAATTTCTCCATGCAGTTTCAAAATTCTCTCTCTCCCCACCCTGCTCCCACACTTTAGACACATGCTTTCCCTACCAAAAGCCTTGGCAGTGCAGAACTGGCCTCATCAGTGCTAAAGCACCAACACTGCAAGTGAATATATGTAGACAAACCCATGCACAACCAATCATTAGACTGGGGCCTAAACACACTCTTAAATTGCTGGAGAGATCTATATTAGTTTCCCGTTATGAAAAGAAAAGTTAGGATCAAGACCAAAAAATGAGACCATAAAATGTGAGCTTTCCAAGGCTTTCCCATGTAACTATGCAGGCTATCTAAAGTAGAAACAAACAAACAAAAAAAGTGTCTTATTTCAATTTTTTTTACCCTAAGCTTACAAGTGATATTTCTGCTGCATCTTCTGACATTGCCCTCTTTCAAACAATAGTTATTTTTGCCAGTTTTCAATCTTAAGACATTGTTTTCAAATCTACTGAGGTTTTAAAACTGGCCTTCAACTTTCCTTGACCACATCACAGCAGGTATTTATTCTTACAAACTCTGCAGCTCACTTTACTCACAGCAAACTTTTAAAAACACAATGAAAATTTAAATATAAAGCCATAAAGGTTAACGGGGCAAGCGTACTCTCCTACATGAAGTTACTTTGAACATCAGAAACCTGAGCTAGACCTCATATTGCTGGTTTGCCTTTATTATCTATATCAAAATGATTGATAAATTCTATTGCAGTAGTGACCGAACACCCCAAACAGGATCAAAACCAATTGACACCAGTTGTAGAACTATATAAGAGATTGTTGCTGCTTTAATAATCTAAGATGACCTTACAATTTTAAGAAATATTTTAGCCCTACCTATATCTTAGGTCCTAACTTACTGTTCATTAAGTTTAAATAAAAAATCCACAACACTTTTTCCACTGTTTTGGTTTGTAAAGTAGTCCACAATTCTTAGACAAAAGATGGTATGGCAGATAAAAAAAAAAAAAGCACACGGGAAGTTCTTTGCAGTCAGGAACAACAACAACAAAAAAAGAGGGTTTTACATCTAAAAACAACAACTTATACTTGTCCCTGACAGATGTTCCCCTGTGCCAGTTTCTGTCTCCCCTGTTTGTGTGGCCACCCCTCCCAGGCTGCTCATGGGAATGGCCCTTTTCTTTCAGCTTCTTTTGTGCCATGGCCCTGCCTAGGGAGGAGGCCCCTTAACTACTGTTCCAGCCCTGGCTCGGCGTAGGGTGGACAATGCCCAGGAGTGCAAGACCAATATGGCTCGTTTTTCACAAAGGGCATGAGTCACACACCAATACCTGTGACTATGAGTCACATACCTGCAGCCCAGGACTCTGCCCGGACTTGTCCTACAGCTTTCCCTGCCCTCTCTCCGCCCCTGTAATTCAGGGAGCCTATCAGAGTTACTGGCGGGAAGCTGCCTAAGTTTGCCTTTAAAAACCAGACATTTTGGGGCCAGCCCCCAGAATAGGTTCCTGCACTGCCTCCTGGCCTTTCTCCCCTCCCGGCTATGTAATTGAGCGTACCCCTGTTTTAAACCCCCCCTCCCACAAACAACGAATCGTCTCCTGAACCATGAACCCCGAACTACGAGAACTGAGTCCTCTCTGCACTCATCTATGCTGCTGCTGCCTCAGTTTCTGTCCTTGCTGCTCTCCTGGGGATTGGTAAGATTCCCCCCTCTCAAACTCTCTCTAAATTTACCTTGGAGTCTGTAACAGAGACCCCCTCCTGCTCTGCGGTTCCCTTGCTGCTTAAAGAAAAGCCTGTGCTGCTGCTAAGCTCTGCCTCTTTATGCTCTGTCCTGGGGCTCCCTGCTTTCAGCTGTTTCCACTGCTGCAGCCACCATCCCCTAACCCCCTCAGGAGCTGTATCCTGGGCTCACACCACTCTGCCCCTGGGACTGCTCCCCCTGGTCAATAGGGCCAGTATAGTAGTTTTGTTAAGCTGTATTTTTACTAGCTTGTATAAGCTGTAGTCCTGTTAGAATTGTATTTTGTGTCTGTGTTTAGTGGTAGTTAAGTGGGATACTTGTTTGCCATTACCTGTTATATTGTGTGGCCATAGTTAAGCTAGGTTAAAGATAATTGTTTTACTGTATTACTCCTCTCCTTTTTGTTTTTCCTTCTTTCTGTTGTTCATTATTAGCATAAGTTGTATAGTTGCTGTTAAGTTGTTAAATAAGTGCCTCTGTGTCTTCATCTCTCCCCGAACACCCCAAGTCCTCTGCTGCTGTTTCCCCCTCTCCTTAAACTTCCTCTGTGTTTAGCTTACAGGCTCCTGAAGACTGCTCTGAGCCTCACCCTGCAGGGCTTCAGTGCCTCTTGCTGAATCCCTTGCAGCTGTACTCTTCTCTCTTTCTCTGCCACTAATTACTCACCCCACCCCCACCTCTGATCCTTAACCCAGCCTCTAGGTACACTCTTACAGACTGCCTCTTGCTGCATCCCTTGCAGCTGTACTCTTCCCTCTTCCTCTGCCACTGATTACTCACCCCACCTTCTGAGTGTGCTTCCCTGGTCTGTTCCCCTGCTCACCTCTGCTCCAATCACGCTCCGTCTTCAGTGCCTCCACACCTGGCCTACAGACTGATTCTCTCCCTGCAGGTCTTCAAGGCTTACTGCAGCCTCTGCTACTGCAGCCTCTGCTGCTGTGTTTTCTTTCCTTAACTCTCTGCTACTGCCTGCCCATACTCCCTGGCCATTTCCCTTAACCTCACTCTCTCATTGATACAGTTGCCTTGTATGTTCATGCTTGTAAAAAGCCCCATTGGTTTATATTAATTTACATTGGTTTATATTAAGCTATATTGTTTTATATTAATTTACATTGGCATATTAATTTACACTGGTTTACATCGATTCCACCACTGTGACACTATACTGTTCAATAGAGAGGCCCATCTCCCAGTACCCCCTATACACCTCACTTCCCCATTCCATTTACCCTTGTTCATCCCCAATAAAAACACTTATTAATTCAAACCTCGCTAGCGTGTGTGTGTGTGTGGCAGCTGCTCCCCAAGATCCTCTACCTGCTGGCAGGGTCAATACTACTTTGTAAAATTCACAGTTGTGCCAGCACAAAATCTCTGTAAATTGCATAAGAAAAGCAGAAGATGGACTCCAACTAGCTACACTGCATATGTTGATATGACATTTTGAGGTTTACGCCATGAAGCTACCACAACCATGAATTAAAAACTGGACATGGGAGAAAGATTGTTTTATGGTGCATGAGATGCTCCAATTCTGAAAAACAGACAAGAGAACACTTATGAAGAAGTGTGAGCTTTCCCCAGGTAGATCATGAGAACTCTGGTCATACCCTGTTGTGTAACCCACCTCAGGATGTCTACAATGGGGGAAATGCAGCAAAATGGTCTCCTGGAATTAACTGAATGAAATGTTCAGAAAGAAGTTTTCTATAGCACAAAGGATCAAGTGACTGCAAAATATCTCTTGAAGTAATGATGGGCAGAGATGGTCAACACTCAGTGCTTCAAAATTCTCCACTTTGGAAACTTGAAGTCATGAACTGTACTTTATAAAAAGAGAGCTCAAAAACAGCATGAAGGACAAGTTAATTCAAGTCATCCATTGAACCACTGTCATAAAGGCATTTAAAATACATGGGTTATAGTTCCATGAAGGACCATATTTTGGGGGGCAAATTTCTGCATCAGAAAGTTCCAGAGTAATTTGTAGACTTGAAAGGCATGCCACCATAAGGCCCCCAAATATAAGTGAGATTTCTACCAATAGGATTCAGATTGCTGGTACCACAACTTTTAAAAAGTCCTTCCATAGAAACCTGAAGAGCAAGTAGAGAGTTACAGTGGACAAGGATTTCAGATCTGCATGGCTGCACATCAAGAACATCCTCCAAAGCCATTCAGAAAGAGGTACTGACTGGGACAGCAAGGGGGGGACATGATGTTAATTAATTAAGTATTTTAACTCTTCATTTTCAAGATTTAAAATGACCCGATTTCTATTAAATACAACTTTAGCTCTGAATTCCCTGTATTTCTAATCGTCAGTTTTGAGAACTGCAATGTGCAATGATTTTTTTTAACCTTAACTTATTTGTATGTGCTCTTAAATATAAAATTACCATTAATGCAGATTTCTTGAGTGGGAATTAAAATTTAAGCTCTGAGTCAACAGATCACAGGAGGGAGCAGGCACACCCAGAATTGAACAGAAAAGTTGACAACTGGAAATCAACTCCTTCAAAGTCAAATTGGTGACAGTAAAAAGCACCTAATGCTATTTAGGATTACTTTAATCTACGAAAATCACAACATTATGATTTTACTTGAATTAGCTGTTCTCGGAAACCAATATCTTACATGTACTAGTCTTGTGAATTCATGCTTTCAGCAATGTTAATCTACAGAGTTATGGGGACTTCTCTAAACAGACACTAATTGTGATTTTTCTGAAGGTATAGTTACCAAATCATAACCCCCAACTGTCAGTTTTTCCTGATTTAGACTCAGATAAATATTGGCTTACACATGATGGTAGATACATGAGAATAGTTCAAAGAAAGTCACCTAGCTTTTTAAAAAAGGAAAAAGAAACTAAACTATGAGACAGTCACCTGGTAACATTTTAATCTCCCTTGACAATACTTCTTGCGGACACATGCCATGGGATTTTTTTTTAATTTTATTTTTTAAACAGGATCATCATGAAGTCTTAATCCTCTTCCAGTATTATAATTTGCTAGGCTCTCACCTGAGGGAATAAAGTTTTTCACTTGCATCGAAAAGGGTACATGCCATTTACATGACTTAGTCTATGACAAAAACTAGTGACTTCATCACAATGGGAATTATGTGTGCTGATCTCTTTTAAAAAGCTCTCTCTCTACATGTATTGTATTTTCCCTAAAAATAAAAACTTGGAAATAAACTCCAGAATGATATTACCTCATAGATGAGGTTCCCCCTTCATTCAGGGCTTGTACACACTACAGCCTTATTGCACAGTAAGGAGCTTTACCGCGCAATAAGGCTGTGAGCGTACACATTACAATCACACTACAACAGTCCTCTTGCCGCGCCACAGGTAAACCACCTAAATGAAGGTTGTTAGGCTTACCGCAGAACAGCTCGAGTGCCAATTGAGGCCACTCTGGGACACCGGAGCTGTCATACTTGTCAATTTCACTGCTCTACCAGAGCAGTGAAATTGATAAGAAGTGGAGCTCCTGCCCCAGGCGCTCTGCTGCTGTTGGAGCCACCAGGAACCCTGGTGACTCACGGGGACTGGCCACCCAGGCTGGCGGCTTCCGAGTGGGAGCATCCAAGCCCCAGTGGCTTCAGCCCCGCTGGCTGCTGCCAGGGCTGGGGGCTCCCGAGCACGACCACCCAAGCTCAGGCGGCAGGCAGCTCGGCTCAAGCCACCTGTGGTTAAGGCTCCCGAGGGGAGTCCCCAAGCCTGGGCAGCTTCAGCTGGGGCTCCGCTGCCACCCAGGAGCCAGCGTCTGGAGCCCCGCTGCCCTGGGAGTTGCCGGGGCCGGGGCTCTGGGCGGCTGAAGCTCCGCTGCTCTTCGGATTCCCCAAGGCAGTGGGGCTCCAGCCATCAAGAGCACCGGCTTCTTGGTGGCAGCGGAGCCCCAGCCCCGGGAAAGTCCTGTAGGAGCAGGGCTCAGCTGCCACCAGCGGCTGGAGCCCCACTGCCACAGCCGGGGCTCAGCTGCTGCCAGTGGCCAAGGCTTGGCAGCAGCTGAGCCCCAGCTGCGGGACCGGGGCTCAAGCCGCTGGACACAGTGCAGCTCTACCCCCGGGGAAGATCCAGCCCTGTGAGGGAATCCCCGGGCAGCCAGCTGGGGGATAGGTGCCCACTACGCACTGCTCCTTATAGTGAAAATTCAAAGGAGCGTGTGAACGCTCCCTTTTGTTACAAGGAGTACTGTGTGGACGGGGTAAAGCGTTATCGTTATAATACGTGCTTGTCCCGCAACAACTTTATTGTGGGATAAGTCTGTAGTATGTACATGGCCTCAGAAAAGAGGAAATGATGACAAGTGGTATTTTGATTACACTGTAAAGGACTATACTACTACAGGTTTTTGCACAATTACATATAATGACACATCATTTATCAAATGATGTATTATATACTGGACATAAAATTTCATAATGACTAACTCACATCTGCATCTATCATTAATTCATAGATTCATATGTTACCGCCAAAAATTGACCATTTAGGTCATCTTATCTGTCCTTCTGCCAATGCCAGACTTGTCCATATACCACAAACTCCAGTGCTCTGCTTGTTACCAAATTTCTGAATAATCAAGTAGCAAGATTTTTCAACATGGCCTTACTTGCCAATGTCATACAGAAAAACCTTTGTGACACGAGAACAGCGACTTCTTAAAAAACTTGGTGCAGGACAAAATGTTTCAGTTATGCAGGCAGCTGAATCATTACACATTTGCATCATTTCCAAGTGTTTGGTTCCTGTATAGTTCTCATATTTTAGATGCTGATTGTAAAAACAAACATTTGTTGCCACAATTAACTGTAAAAGCAACTTGCTCAGAAAACTGGTTGCTTCAGGTGTGAGCATCAGCTTAGAACAACAGTTCTCAACTTTTTTTGTGTTGCAGCGTAACCAACCGTGCATGACACAAGATGCCCCCTGCCGCCAAAAAAAAAGAGCAGCCACTTCAAGCGTCAGCGGTAGCTCAAACCGCTGCCGCCAAAGTCCCTCGCCACTGTAAAAGAGCACTGTTGCCAAAGTGCCAGCAACAGCACACAGAGACACACTGAGCCGTATGCTGCAACATACGGATGTGCCACGACACAGTAGTTGAGAACATCAGCCCTTGCCCTCTGCCATTCAACAGCAGAGTACTGTGCTCCTCTCTGGTGTCGCTTATTTTACATGAGGATGGTTGATGTAGAGTCAGGACTTCCTGTGCAACTCTATTGCCATGGCTCCCAATATAACAGAGGAACACTCCATATTTGCTGTGAGGGGGCCTCCATCATGCTCCGGGCTGAGAACAGCAATTTGCCTCTGTACTCAGACCTCTTCAACTACCTACCAGTTTGTCTGTCTTCTAGATGCCCTTATAGTCACTTATGCCACCGCAGGATATGATAGTATAATCTGGTTGACATAAGGAGTCGTCAGCTACCACAGTCGTTAATCACTCTCTCGTCACCGACCCAATCATCTGCCCCTCTGGTTTTAATGTGCTAAGGCACCTCTGGTCATCCCTGAACCAGATTTAAACAGGACAGGGCAATTGTGTGGCCAATCTCTTTGAACAGTTTCTCTCTAATGATGCATGCAGATTCAGTCAACTTCGACTACATCACATATCCTTGACAAATGCCCACTGACCTATTTCAACAGTGGGCTACCAGCTCTTCACTTGATTGATGCCGAAGCTATCAAATGGCTGGGCACACCGCACACATGCTGAGAGATTAAAGTTGTCCTTATCTTTACTTTCGACAGTTGCTGATACTGCTAAATGGATTTATGCTGTTACAGCTACCCTTTGCCCTCTTGGCATGACTGTTCTGTTGCTTTAAATCATCACCTTTTTATTTTAAAATTGAGTTACTAAAATTTATAATGCAATGTCAGAGTACCTATAAATGGATAATTAAAATAAATTTGTCTCTGTCTTAAAAAAAACTAGTTTAGTGGTTTTAAACAGTCTGAATCTCACTACCTCACTTAGGACTGCTTTTCATGGGAAATAATCAGGAAAGTTAAGTTAAATCAGCTAAAGCTGTGAAGTTACTCCTTATTAAACTACCATGTGGGTCCTCTTATTTAGAAGTAAAGTGGCCACTTTACTTCTGAATATGTCTCCACATAGAGGTTTAGCAGGCATTAACTTCTGTGTATCAGCTTCACCCATTTAGTGGCCTCCATGTAGTCAAATTCCAAAGGGGTAGCCGTGTTAGTCTATTGTAGAAAGACAACAGAGTCTTGTGGCACTTTTAAAGACAAACAGATTTATTAATCGCATGAGCTTTCGTGGGAGAAAATCCCACTTCGTCAGACGCTTATCTCCCAGTGTAGACAATACAGTGTCCTCAAGCTCATTGTCCCCAAATGCAAAATAAGAGGAGTCTTGTGACACCTTAAAGGTTAAAAAAAATATTTTTTACAAATTTATTTTTGCATAAATTGGCATACATTTGTTAGTCTTTAAAGTGCCACAAGACTCCTCTTTTGTTTTGCTGAACTAGACTAACATAGCTACCTTTTTGGAACTTGTCAAATGCAAAATGTTTGTCTCATCCTCAGTAAGCAAGTCTCCAACAAAAGCACATAAGCGTATTCCTAGCTTTAAGCATGTGGCAGTGCTTTTGATTTCACCAGGTCCTTGATTACTACTGTTTATTACTCCGTATAGCTATGCTCACCATCAGCAGATGAACTAACAGATCCCGGATGGGCGAAATTATTTTCATTGCATGCCTGGCTGATAAGCAGTTGAATCCCTAAAACAAAGGTGCTTTTTTCTAAAGCTAGTGTTTGGGAATACCTCAAAATTGTCAGATTTACCTAAATACCGGTACTAGCATTTTAGGATTAAAGTGATAGGGTAAAATTTCACCCATTTTCTGACAATAGTTTCTAATCAGTACATTTTTGTAGATCTTTTAGTTTCTTTGCACATTCCTTCAGTGGAAAATCGGAACACTTCAATGAAGAAACATCTCTATTTTTTTGAGTTGCAGGCCAAAGACGTAACAGCTAAAAGAAAAAAGTTTAGTATAGTTATTGCTACCTCTAACACACTAGGCAAAAAAATGTATTACAAAAGCTTTATAAAATATATGATGATGATGTATGGCTTCATGGCTGAGATTTTCAAAGGGGCACGAAAGACTTTTAATGGGAGTCAGGTACCTAACTCCCTTAGATCTCTTTGGAAATTGCTCCCACAAGGTACCAAATTAATGTTTTGTATTGAACTTGATTTAACTGAGAATTTTCAACTATTTCATTTTTTTTTCTAGACAATTTTACATTCAGTGACAGCTCCTCATCAGGAAGTCTCCCACAAGTAATAGCTCTGTCTTTAACACAAGAACCCAATAAAGTCACTTTTAATTTGTTTCACATCCACACACTCTTTTCTCCCTTCTAAACTCAGAGACACCACAGATAAACTATCAGACACTCACTTTATTTAACAATTCCACATGAGAACAAAATATGTAGTATTTATGAGAACAGAAATGAATGCAAAACAAAATCAGAAATGAAAATGTGAACTTTACTCTCATAAGCCACTTAGACATTTAAAATTTAGAAGAACCACAAATAGACATCCTATTTGACATTTTGGACCTACAAACTATATAAATAGATGTTTGTGGTTTTAGTATCCCACATCATCAAATTGCATCTTCTCGAATGAGTTCTTTAGCCTTCTGTGGCTATACAGTATGTGAAATATGATACAGAGCTCTCCAGTTTTTCTTCTTAAAAGATGTTCTCTGAAGGCCAAATCCAATCTTTTCTGGAGAAGGCCAACTGGAATAACAGATTTATTCCTGTCACAAACTAACCTCCCTGCTCTAAAACTCCACCCAGAAGTATAAAGGAATGCAGCCTGAGTTGCCATGGTGACATCTGATGTCACTTCTAGACTATTTTAGGGCTGTAGAGACTTGTTTTTATTAAAAGCTACTTTGAGAAAACTTAAAAGGTTACTTTCTGTAGACCAATTTTGCATAATCTGTAGTTTGTGTTAATTTTCAAAAGTTTGACATAAGTCCTTCAGATGTTATTTCTGTACACCTTGCAATCACAATGTACAAATGATACACTGCGATCATTTTCTAGAGACTACTTCCAAATTTATCTCCCTGGATGCATGACAACCCTACAATAATATTTATCTCTATTTTAAAGCCTGTTTGATGTGCAGTTTAGCAACATAATAATCAAGCTTTGTTTTTAACAACCACGTGATCCTCAGACTTTATACAATTAAAAGAACTTTTTACTTCTTAGAGTATACGTTTCAATAAAACAAGTATTAACATCTACCACACTTCCAGGGCTACAAGGCATCAGCTTCTACGTGAATACACATCCAATTTTGGCAAATTGGTGTCTCATTTTCAAGCATACAGAATTTGGCTCTGCGTACAGGTTCTTCGCCTCAATATTCCTAATGCTACATTTCAAGTTGGCTGCTGAGTAGGAAATAGTCACCTTAGCTCTGCGTAATTTGTAGCCATCTAACATACCTTCAGTCTACAGAGAAATTTACCCCTTCTTCATAGCTTTAAGATGAAAGCTGATTTTTCTGTACAACGCAAGTATTTCTCTGACCTCATGAAGTATTCCAAGTTCCTCTGTAATAGTGTTGTAACTAGAGAACAGATATGAACACATGAGCTTTGTAGAAATAGTCTTTCTCCAAGCATTGATACTCCACTCACCATTGTAGTATCTGAACACCTAACATTACTACTATATTTAACAAAGGTTTACAGGAGAGGCGGGGAATGACTCATGCCTCCTTAACAGAAAAAGCATCATGAAGAGAGAAAGAAAAAAGGACAGAAAATTAGATGAAGATTACACATAAATCTGAAAACATTTCCTTTACACACCCACAAATGTATTCTCTCATCTCAAGGAGGCTGATAATGTCCCATTGGAACTGACTGGAGTAGAAGGTCCAATGGTCTGGTCACAATAGAGATTCCTGCTCTCCAGTTTAACTTCAGTGAATGAAACACGCTTATCAAACTGAAGGAAAGCTGACTTCCTGACTAGTGGAAAAGAAGGCCCTGCAATGCTTTTAAGACCCCTCTGCTCTTACCAAAGTACAAAAGAAAGGAGGGTGAACTTGTAGTGAAGACACTGCACCAAGACTTGACAAATCTAGGTTCAACTTCCAGCTTTCCAAAAGACTTCCTGAGTGGTTTTGAGCAAGGCATTTTAGTCTGTGTCTTAAAATGGGGATGATACTTCTGTTCTTCCACCCTATTTAGACTGCAAGCTCCTCAGGAGCAGAGACTGTTTTATACTATATGTATACACAGCACTCTGCTTTTGATTGTGATTTCAAGGCACTACTGTTACACAAACAAGTTAATAATAGGCGCTGGCTGAATCCAGAAAATCACAAGCAGCTCCGCAAGGCAGAAGGCCTTTGAGAACAGGTGAAGAGAACAGGTAGGTGCCAATGTAATAAATTCCAGATGAGCAGCCAGAGTTAGACTAGTTCAACAAAACAAACAAGGAAGCCTGTGGCACTTTTAAAGATTAACAAATAAAGTACTGCTGAACTCCTTGTTTGTTTTACAAGTGTGAAAGTTAACCCTGAAACACTACAGGCAGGGCTAGTAGAGCAGCCTAGTAAGGTTACCCAATACTTCCAATAAGCCTATATATAACTTTGCCAAACATCATTAATTT
>ML685766.1:5192131-5255038 GCA_007922175.1 Pelusios castaneus | reverse complement strand
CCCCCCCCCCTTAATCTGGGCACCGGAGCGGCCACGTCATGGGCTGCTGCTCCCGCGTCCTGCCCTGACCATGAGCATGATCTAAGCATGCTCAGGGCGGGAGTTTTAAAAAGACTGTCTTCCAGCCGAGCAGGGGCCGCGGGCCCGGCAGTGTTCCCTGTGTGGGTGTGATGGCCCACACAGCCTACCGAGCCTGGTGGCCCCTGGCGCCCCAGGTGACCACCTAGGTCGCCTCTGGTAGGAACGGCCCTGGCAGCGGCAGAGCACAGCTGCTGGCAGTGCGGCTGGATGGGGCCCAGGCCCAGGGTCCAGGAGAGTGCGCAGACCCTTCGGGCTCCTGCGTAGGTGTGCGACGACCACTGTGCGGCCACGCACCAGCGCAACTTACAGGGAACACTGGCAATAACAATCAGGGTTTGGGGCAAGTGGAGGTGGGGAAGGAAGGTCTTGTTCCAGGTGCAGAGGGCTGTAAGTAGAGCAACTGATACAAGAAAAGAAAGTTGGTGCAGTAGCATACCGAGGTTTCTCTGAGGGTCAAGCATACATGTGCACACCCACACCCAACGTGCAGGGTAGGAGGTAGGCTGGCAGGGCACCTCTTACTTTTCTATAAATTCCCCACCTGCAAAGCATCTGATGAAGTGGGATTTTCTCCCATGAAAGCTCATGTTATAAATAAATTTTAGTCTTTAAAAGTGCCACAGGACTCCTTGTTTGTTTTGCTGAACTAGACTAACATGGCTACCCCTCTGGAACATTCCTGTTGTATGTCACAAGTAGGGCAGCTGGAGAGGGCCTGCATTTATCTAGGGAAGATGGGATGGGTTCTCAAAAGGCAATAGGGTCCAATGGATTAAGCACAAGCCTAACCCCTGCAAATTCCCAAATTCTAATCCTGGCTCTGCCACTGATTCTCAGTGTGGCCTCAGGCAAATCATATTAATATATATCTCTAGCTTTACCTGTGATGGCAACCATCACTGCGACTTGCATTTGGACACGACTGAACACTTGCCAGTTGCAATAGTGCAGTGCATCCATAATAAATACAGTAATGTGGACGCAGGACTGACCCACATCCCTATAGTACACCCCAGGCAAGCATTTCAGGAGCATTGCAGTAAGACATATCCCCACAGGTCTGAACCTATCCACTTGCAGTAGGTACATACGTGATCGAAATTCACTACAATTCAATTGACTAGAGTAAAATAATTGTGCTACATCCTGTATTACACAACTGAATCTTTGTTAGATAATCCTATATATAATTTTGTGTTTGGTTGCTAGTCCTAGCAAATTAGTCCAATAATGTTTACAGTTTACTTGGGTGAGGCTCTGCATGTGCAGGCCTTAGAGTAGACTAAAGTTATGCTCAAACCCTGCTTCTTGCAGCAAGATGTCTAGGGAGCCTCTGCAATTCCTTTCCCTCCCCCAGTTGACTAGCACCTAGGAATATATTTTGCCATCCACCAGTAACATGTAGTTTGCAGTTACTGAAAAAGTTTTTTTTTTTTTTTAAATCTCATCATGTATCTCTTGTTTGCTACCTAGGATTCAGAGAAGTGTGTTCTGAGAGCTACAGTATGAGCAGAGCAGTTCTCTTTGAAAGACTGCATGCAAATTCATTTTCTCTGTATGGCAATGTTCCCTGCAGGGACTGTTACCACAGAGGTGAGAATCTGAAGACTTCTTGACTTTGGGCAGAGTTGGTTAAGACTAGTGATTTCAGTATATCATTAGTTGATGAAGTTCATCCTCTGATTAACTCTATCAGAGAGATGTTAGGAGCAGTCGAGTTATCTCTGGATCCCATAAAAACACTTCTGAAAAGCAAATATTTGCCTTAGGAGTGTCCAACATGCACCAAATGAAATCAGAATGCAGCTAACAGTATGGTGTTGGTTGCTAGAATACAATGTTTTGTTTTGAAGTCTTTCCTTGGCATTTATAACCTTCCTATACTGTTATATCCTTTGCTTTATTTACTACACTGTACACAGTTCCAGCTATCCCCACAATTATTTTGCTTAGCTGACCTCTTTTGACCTATCAGAATTTGTCTAGTATTTATGAAGAGTTTGAATAATGTATCTTGCATGCCCAACCACCCATAATTTTTTTTAAAAAGGCAATTTCAGCACAATCAATCATGATCCTCAAAGCCAATGTGTCAGTTGCTTATCCATGTTAGGCAACTCCAGCAGAACCATATTTTTGTCAACTCCAGTCTTATGAATGACTGGTTACATGATCCATTTTTCCCCAACAGGAAAATATAAAACAAAAGTGATGTTGAGGAAGCACAAGTTGGCATCTCCTCATCCCTATTAGTTCATAAAGTGGGGTTCTTCTGTAGGCAGACATTCACAATACTATAATATTTTTCCGAGGGTATATATACCTCCACTGTTCTGGAAAATCATTCTGTCTCAAATAGTTTCTAGTGAAGTCAATGGCAAAACTCTTTGCCTTTCAATGGAAAAGGAAAGAATGAGACCTCAAGTGTCAAACCTCTGGAAATAACTTCTAATTGGTGTGACTGCTGTATTTCAAGTGCTGGTATCAAATTGTAAAAAAACAAAACAAAAAAACCCACACCACACCTTCACTGTATTGTGACAATAAAAGCTGTTATAAAACCACACTTTATTTAGAGGTGGGATAAAGAGATTATGTGTATGCAATGAGGCCTATCTGAAAAACTAAAGAAAGGCTTCAGATTCAGAATTACTGTTTGCAATTGACTCTTTCCTACCTGACATAAAATGGAAAGACCTATTTAAGATTTTTTTAAGCAGTATCTTATTTGTGGCCTTAAACAGAAAACAGATAAAGTCTGAAAAGGACAGCCAGCCATGCTTTTGAGGAGGGTAATACATACTATTCTTAAATATGGGAAAATTATCATGTCTGGTTATCATTTTTTTCCCTAGTCTAATTATGTCTGTCTCAGTCTCTTTACATGGGCTACCTTCAGGCCTCTCACAGCGGTTAGAGAAAAACAGTTCAAGGGTTTCTCCATGGTTTACCATGACAGGCCTTTCAAGATGACTATCCTGAACCTTTTGTACCAACCGCAATAGACTTTTTCCAGTGGTTTGATTGACTCTTAAAAATCACTCTTAAAAATGACTTGCCTAAAAAGGGAGGAGGATTATGTAACATTGGGAAATAATCAGGAAAGACAGTAATGTGAGCCAGCAGACAAGACATATTCATTATCTTTAGAATAAAATGCACTAGAGTGCTCTATATTCAATGGAGTAGTCAGAAACCTTTTTTAAAACCCCCATGATGTTAAGATTTTATCCCCATATTTCACTAATTTGATTTTGATGGAAGTATTCTGATCACCTCTCATTTTTGTGATGTTATTTAACACATTGGCAGGTTAATATCAGTTCCATTTTCTTCTATTACAAAGTGAATGGACATGGGATAGGATGATTACTCTTAGTTTAAAGATGAAGAGAAACTTCAATGTTCAAATCAGTCAGGAAATTCTAAAGTCTCAAACATGTACTAGTCTACAAATGTAATACAAACCCTGTCACACATCAATTAAACAGATGCTTGATGCATATTCTCTCATATAACCTTGCCTATATAGAGTCTCTGTACCTGGATCTGAAGTATATTAATTGCGGTAAAATAATGTGATCAAATCAAATTATGTGATGAATTTGAGATGCAAATAGCTTGTAACATGTTTCTATATATTTGAATGGAAGTTAGCATCCTCAGAAAATCTTATGGCACATTAAATATTAAACAACAGGATTATCAAAGCAATGGTAAGTCACTTAGGGTGCTGCACACAAGTTGATTGAGTTCAAGATCTGAGTAGTACACTATATGAGATCTCCCAAGATCATTGAAAAGGTTGTCTTCATTTCAGCCATCATCTAATGAAAGGATATAACTAACTACTCTACACTCTTCCTCTTCCTCTCTCTCTCTCTCTCTCTCTCTCTCTCTCTCTAAGGTCTCACCACAATGTTACAGATCACACCTCTCAGAAAATCAGCACTCTGACAATGATTTTAACTAATCTTGTTATCAGAGAACAGAAGCAGATGTTTCCCTGTTTTCCAGAAGTGCTTTGGAAATTGGATGACCAGATGACCCGATTTTATAGGGAAAGTCCTGATATTCACTTTTTTTTTTTTTTTTTTTTTTTTTTAAATATGGGCACCAACTCCCCTCCTCTCCACCCACCCATGTCCGTCCTGATTTTCACACTTGCTATCTGGTCACCCTATTTAGAAATCTAAATAATGTGTGTTTGGTGCTTAGATACCTTGTGCTAATTGTCCACTGCCTTTCAGCTGGAAAGCACAGAATAAAACTACCAAATCAAAACAGCAACATTTTATAGCCATTTTGCACTGTCATGCATAATTACAGAAGAAGTCAGACCTATAGTACTAATTATCTATTTAAGGAAGGGTTTCCATTCTTTTTAAAAATATGAAGATTTACTATGGTGCTCTCATTGAAATGAATGTTGTTGACTCTGTCTATGCATAATTAAATGAAAAGCAGCTAATATATGCACCGTAGATAACTTTCAGAATTTAATGTTAGTTATTATTCTCAAATATAAAAAGTTTAGTCATAATTTAACTGGCTATCACATTTCATTTTATTTTTAGATAGAGCAATTTTTTCTCTCAGACTAAAAAAGTAGCACTTGAACTTACAAGTATCACCAATTTAAAGGGAAGATGTAATCAACATTCTTTTATCTAAGTGAAGAACATTAAGTGACAGGTTAATTCATGTTGCATTTATTCTTTGCACTTATCTGTTTAGATCATGAAAAAAATCAACAAATTCAGTTTCACTTTTGTTTCACGTTTACTTGCTCCCGTGTTCTTAAATGCTGCAGTAGTTTCAAATAGTTTCAAATTCAAATACTGCAGGGAATATTTACATTTTAAAACTGTTTTCCTCTTGAAACTTTATTAGAAATGTAAATGTTGGACTAATTTAAGTTGACAGTGTGCCTTTAAATATTTGAGGCTCCACTACTGAAGATGTCTTAACTTTTAAGTTTTTGAATTACAATGTATAGCAGGTTTCCACTATTAGTCTATTGCACTAGGAATTTATATATTCTACTCCCCATAATCAGAGCAATAAGTAATGCTGTAGCTGTGTTGATCCCCGGGTATTGGAGAGAGAAAAGATGGATAAGAGTAATATCTTTTATTGGACTAATTTCTGTTGGTGTAAGAGAAGTTTTCAAGCTACACAGAGCTCTTCAGGTCTATGTAAGTAGTAAGCAGACATTAACAATGAGAGGAACAATTAATACAATTATGAATATTTATACCCTTTCTTTATCTCACCTTATGATTGTGCATTTTAATACACAGTATTTTTGAGAAAGATGCAAAAATATAAAATGGATCATTTTAGAATAGATGAATCTTCTTTCCTTTACTAGATTTGATATATTCAAAGTGCAGGCTGAGTTCTACTAATTTTTTTTTATTATTATTATTTCTTACTTTTTTGAAATACTGACAGAGTGCAAACTGGATTTGACATTGTCACATAAGGGTTATCTGAACAAATGCTGAAATTACTCTTTAATCAATCAGTGATAAAATTTACAAGAAATAGATATGTGTTCTGCTGTTGATTATACTTCCATTTGCTGTCAACACATCTGAAAGCCTCATGGAAGAATTTTCTGAGCACATGGACAATATTTAATATCCATAACTATCTTTGGGGTGGAAAGTTCTGTCAATTTAAGGGAGGGAAATGTGATTAGCAAGAAAATAGTGGTATGTCCCAGATCTAAAAAAGTCAAATTGCTTCTTATTTTTTAGGAAGTTTTGTGATTATACACAGCTTTGTACAGTAATGTGGACACAACATTAAGGTAGCAAGGTCCATAGCCAATGTTAAAAAAATGCTAATATTAGTCTCATAATACCATATTAAAGCCTCAATCCTAAAAGTAGTTATGAGCTTGCATAACGTTAAGTATGTAAATAGTCCCATTGATGCCAGGACAACAACATGCTTAAAATTAAGCACATGCTTAAGTATTTATAGGATTGAGACCTTAAATGCCTTGTAGCAAGGGGAAGGAGCCTCCCTCTGAGATTGATGGGGAGGGATTAGGGATGGGCAGATCCAAGACGGCCTTATCTACTTTGCCAGAAGCAGAGAGGTGTAACAAGTAATGTAAAAGGCGGGTCCTGCAGCTCAGTTGTGACACTAACCCACAGCATGATAGCTGCGGTCAGGCTAATGGAGGACTTCCTGGTTATTGAAAACCCTGTGTTATGCAGAGCTGTGGTGGTGGCACAGAGCAACAGCTGTTTGTCAAGACCCAGCCCAGTACCCTGCAAGCTGGCTCCTAGTCACTGTGGAGAAGCAAAAATATTTGTATTAGTTTATAGGAGCGTGGTTGAAGTCATCTCATCTCACTCTTTTTACCAGACTTAATTGCCTCTGATTTTTCTCCAATATTTCTCCTTATCTCTCTTCTGGTCAGGAGGCTGTTAAATGTAACTAAAGATACTATAGTTATATTTTATGATGATGTTTTTATCCCTATTGAGCCATATCACCCAGAAATTTAGCCTCACTAATTAAATAGTTGAACTCTCATACACTCTGTCAAGATCTAATCATGTGCCCAAACAAACATTACCAGACTAATTTTAGGGCATGCTTAAAGCAAGTCAGCCAGACTTCAAAATGATGGGAAGATGGAACCCTTCTGCCTTCTTTTAGAGAGAATGGGGCAGTGGCATACAATTTCCTTCTTTCCCCAAGAAGTGGTAGCTGAGGCCCCTTCTGCCCCAGCTCTGATTACTCAGAGCTGACAACAGTATTTATCCTAGCATCCAAGACGTGTCTGATTGAGTAAGTGGGCCAGGATTACAGTACTCTTCTCCTTCTGCCTTTGGGGTGGGGTTGGTGGGGCCTCTGAAAGCAGTGGGGCTTGGAATTAATGTTCCATAGAGATGCATGGGGTATTGCATAATTCTCAGTTATTAATTTAGGCTGTTAGGCATAAGTCACTCTATGTACACACGGCAGATTTGTCCCACAATAAATTGTTGTGGGACAAGCAAAGCGTTATAACTTTGAAATCTTTCTAATGCAAAGGAGCGTTCACACACTCCTTTGCATTTTCGTTAGGAGTGGTGCATGGTGAGCACTTATCCCACCATGCACTGCCCAGCCAGCCTTTAGGCTAGCTGCGGGGCTCTCTAGTTGCAAAGATCTCTTGACAGCAGGGGAGCCCCAGCGGCAGTGGGTCTCTAGCCACGGGGAGTCCCTCAAGCTGCCTGGCTTCACTGCTCCTGGGGAGGCGGCTACCGCCCTGAACCTGGCAACCTGGGCAGCTGGTTGCTGGGCTCCTGGCTTCAGGGCAGCAGCTGCCCCCTACCCAGGAGCTGGGAAACCAGGCAGCTTCAGGGAATCCCCCTGGGGATCCTGGGGCTCAGTGGAGCTCCTGTTCTGGGGTTCCTGGAACCCCAGCGCAAGCTACTTGTCAATTTCACTGCTCTGCTAGAGCAGTGAAATTGACAAATTTGACAGGTCAGGTGTCCCAGAATGGCCTCAATTGGCACTCTGGGACATTTCTGGAGGCTGTCAAAAGCACAAGGACTGTCCATACACACACTGTACCGCAGAACAGCTGTTCTGCGTTAAGCCTAACCCCCCTCATTTGGGTTGTTTACCTGTTGCACAGTGTAGTAGGTACAGGCCCAGTACAAGGCCCTTAGCAGTTACAGGCCCAGTATAAGGCCTTTAGCCTGAACCAAAGTAATTTCAAAACATTCCTAAACCAAGGTACGTCAGGAAAGTTGGCAAGAAGAGGATAAATGTTACAGAAACATAACTAAGCACATTCCATAAACCAGGTCCCTTTACTTAAAGTCAGTCTCTTCTCAATTTTCCATCGCGCATTTTCCAACTTCAGGTGTGGAAAGCGTTGGGTTTGGCTGCCATTTTGGATTTTCCATTCCCATGCCATCTGAATCGGAAAGGGCAAAAGCTGAAAGATGTGTCCCACTTGTTGCTTGCCCTGAGTCTCGCAGATTAGCTTTAGCATAGTTCCAATAGGGTGCTGCTGAATTTGGAAATTCAGTTTTGCTGCTTTCCATCCATCAGCTGTGTCCGCTTTTTCGACCCGACAGGTCGGGTGTCCCAGAATGGCCTCAATTGGCACTCTGGGACATTTTCGGAGGCTGTCAGAAGCACAAGGACTGTTCACACACTCTGTACCGCAGAACAGCTGTTCCGCGTTAAGCCTAACCCCCCTCATTTGGGTGGTTTACCTGTTGTGCAGCAAGAGAGCTGTTGCCGTGCAACAAGCAACATTTGTGTGTGTATGCTCAGAGCCGTACCATGCAATAAGGATGTAGTGCAGAGGTCAGCAACCCCCGGCACGCGTGCTAAATTTGGCAGGTAGGCTGATCCTGAGTGGCACACAGCTCTGCTCAGGCTCCCCCCGCTGGCCCTGCCTACCAGCAGGGCCTGGGGCCACATGAGCCATGTGCTGCGGCAGGCCTCTGCTGGCCACACTTCCCCGTTGGGGAGCAGTGCCTGCCGTGACAAAGAAGCCGCGCCGCGTGGGGCCAGCAGGGAGGAGACGTCCCTGGCCTCGACCCTGGCACCTGCTAAGGTTGAAGTGGGTGGGGCTGGCAAGGGGGCAGCAAAGGTTGCTAACCACTGCTGTAGTGTGTACAAGGCCTTAAACTTTTCTTCAAAATCATGAGTGACAGAAACAATACTTTTGAATGAAAGCTTAATGTCTGATGTAATCCCAGGTTGCTAGAGGCCTAGCTATGAATCTAGAGTGGTTATGCCCCTAAGCCATGGATCTCAGCCTGTTTCCACATCCAGATCTCCCCTTGACTACTCTTACATGCACATGTATTCCATGTCATCAGTTTCAACTTACTTACAAATGCTTGTTTAACAACAGTTCATTGCAAGGTAGCCGTAAGCTTAAATTTTCTGCTTTTGGAAACCTGAGACCAAAACAAATTTTTACTATTCTTTAAAAATGTTAGCAAAATCAACTGTTTTGAAAAACAAAGAAAATACTAACAACAGGAGCCAAGGTGAACTGTAATTTCCCTCTTGTTTATATGTCTTCAGGTGGGTTGCCTGTCTGGCACCAGTAGTATAGTGAAAATACCTTATTTCCCTGTAAATCCATTAAAACTGATTTGGTGTGTGTCTTGACAGAGCAGATTAACAACATGCTGTGGTGTTAACAATTATGACAGTCTGTCAGCAGTCTCTTTATCCCAGCACAGTCCTGATTTTAAGGTACCATTAGCTTATCCATTCATAATGATGTTATATGGAATTGGTAGTACAGGATCTTTTGAGCAGTGTTTTCTCCCAAAGATGATGACGGCTCACATTTGTAACACATTCTTTTTTTACCGACTCACTGAACAAAAGTAAACTCTCTTTACCTGGCTTTTAAGCAATTGGTTTAACTAAATTATTTGTAGTTGTACAGCTCAGGTCCGTATTAGTATAAGACAAAGACAGCAGCAGAGCAATGACTTATCTAAAGCTAGACTTATCTTGTATCTTATCCATTGACTGCAAAATACAAGCATAATGCAGTCTTTCAAGGTAAAAGAAATGATGATTTTCCATTTGTAACTGATAGCGGGTCAACACAATTTGTTCACATCATTCCAGTATCAAAACAATATGCTTGTGCTAAATATATAACATTTCCATTAGAAACAGCATAATCCATCGGACCAAGCAAAATTATACCCTCACAATAATTATTACTCTGAGATCAAGCGGTTTGTGAGCCTGTCTTAATGATTCATTGTTAAAAGGAAGCTACTGTGTTTTGCATTTTAAGTAAGTTAACGTTTAGATCGGAAATGGAGGTAAATGCTGCTGATTGATCAATACTCGGTATGCTTTATTTTGGTGATCAGACATTGAACAACATTTATAGCGTAGTTAATATCTATGTGAGTTTGATGTGACAACACTATTTGTAGAGCCTCTCCCCATACTGGTTGATAATCTCAACCACAGTAATTATCTGAAGCTGGATAGTCAAGTGGTCTGCATGTAATTTGTGAATACCCCCCGCCACCCCAAGCAACTGGTTTGCTAAAACTGCAACTTCAAGGAGGAAAAATTTCCAAGTTAGCAAGAGCCCACATTAAATCAATGACTTTTTCTTTCCATAATTATGATGTTGGTCTGGATCATCACTACTGTCATTTTGTGACAAATCTCTCTCCATCTTTAATTTCCTTTGTAATAAACATGATACTAAAACTTTTCTGATAAGACCATTTTTATAAAAGTAACAAACAAAAGATAGGTCTTAATTTACAGCACCTTGTTTTTTAAATGGAAAATACAGTTCAAACAGTCATTAGTTGGGAGTGGTAATGGATGTACTCTTTAATGAAGTTCCTGGAGCCTTTCTCTAAGTTCTGTCATAAGAACCACCAACCAGTGAATACTGTATTGTGACTGGCAGGTACCTGGAATTACACCCCAAGCCCGCTGTATATCTTCTGGCATTGTTGTAGCTGAACTTCAATTATTTAGACTAAGGCAGACTTTCAGCTGGGGAAACAATGACACAAAAATGGCCATAGTGAGCGAGATCAATGCTCCATCTAGCCGGTATCCTGTCCTCCAACAAGGACCAATGCCAGGTGCTTCAAAGGGAATGAACAGAACAGGTAATCATCAAATGATCCACCCCTTGTCATCCATTCCCAGCTTCTGGCAGACAGAGGTTAGGGACACTTCAGAGCATGGTTTTGCATCCCTGCTCCTCAGGGCTGGATTAAGGTTCCCCCAAAATCTGGCCTTGACCTGAGTGGCTGGCTGCCACTGGTTATTTTCAGCATGCCTACCAGCCCCCAGGCTGGCTCGCCTGCTTCAGACCAGCCAGCCAGGGTGCAAGGCAGGAGTGTGGCAGACTGCAGCCTCTGGCCTGCCCCCTCACTGCAGCACCGGCCCATGGGGCCAGCCCGCAGCAGGGGCCTGCAGTTCCGTTCCTGCAGCCCCTCCACAGTAGCACCAGCTCACAGACCTCCTCCGCTGCAGGCCTGTGCATGACTATGCCCCACTGCCCCCCCCAACAGCACTGGTTACAGTGCCCCCAGCAGGAGCGCTGCCCAGCTGCATCCCCCCAGATCTTCTCTGCAGTGCCAACTGGTGCCCCAGATTCCCTGACCCAAACCCCAGGACAGCTGGGGGGGGGTGAGTAGGCACCCCCAAGCAATGTGACATGGCAATGGGGGCTCCACAAGGATAAGCAGCCCCAGGCTCCCCCTGGCCTTGATCCAGCCCTACTGCTCATCCTAGTTAATAGCTATCAATGGACCTAGCCTCCATGAACTTTTCTGTATCTTTTCCAGTTCCAGTACATCTTTTTTGAGATGGAGGTGACCAGATCAATTGACAATTTATATCAGCTAAGGATCTACTGCTATATGCTTTCTCAAAAAAAACCAGGAGAGCCACATACACACTTATTTGTTGCAAATCTTGTCTCTTTTTTTCTTATGATTTCAATATTCAATATTCAAAAAAAAAAAAAAAAATCAACTGATTCGACCCTGAAATAAGGCGTCTGTCAGCCCGGACAGTACCCTCTGAGGAAATTATTAAAATTGCACCAATTGTTAGCAAAACCAAGATGATCAATTTATTGTAACAAACACAAGATATATCTCGCTATAGAACCAGAGTAAATGTTCCCAAAAAGGAACCCCCAAATAATAGCCAAAACCTCCCTCCCACCAAAGGGCCCTCAGAATTTACAGCTTTTCTTCTCCCTCCAGGGAGCTGGGGCACCAATCGTCAGAGATAGAAGGGGAATGTCCAAGGGTCGAGTCCAAAGACCGTTCTGTGTTGGTAACAGTCAATCTCGTCTGCTTCTGGATCCAGGTCCGGAGTCCACCAAGCTTGGATCGTCCATTTCTCGGCCTGGTCTGATGAGTCTTGGTGCGTGGTCTGATTATACGGAGCTGGGCTGCCTTTCGAATGGACAGCAAGAAGTCTCTGCAGCTTGGGTGATTTATTAAGTTCTCCAGCCAATCATGGCCCTGGGGTTTCCTGCCGTTCGAGTCTCTTTTGCACCCGGCACCAAAGCTTTTTGTGCACACTGCTCGTTTTTGTTGTGCACACGTCCTGCTAGGGCCTGTTGCTGGGCAAGCTTTCCTTTCCCTGGCCAGGCTTGGCAGCCTGCCAGTTGCCTCAGCCTTAGCTGTCAATCTTCTACCCTTGGCATCCATTTTTATAATCATCAATACCCAACATTGAATTCTAACAGAGAAGTAAAACATTCCTAACAGGCAAGAGGTAGCACTAGACTAGACTAAGAGCGATGGGAGGTCATTTTTACATGGAAGATGTGGCTGGATGGAATCTCATACATATTGTAGTCAGCATAATTATAGAAGTTAAAATGGAGAATAGCTGTAGAAGAGGAATTAAGTAGGGAATAGCACTAGAACTGGTAGGCTCTCTGGAATCAGAATCAACCTAAGTGTAATTACTTTACCTATGTATGAGAGGAGATTTCCTGAGCAAAAACTAGAATCAAGAGATATCGACTTCTTTGGTGTTTTGGCTTATCTGCCGAAGGAAAAAAATCAAATAGCTAGCAATGCAAGAATGTAGAAGAAAAGGAGACCTGAGGCAAAATACCCAAGATTCTGGTAGCAGGAGCTGTGGGATTGGGCTCTTGTATATTGCTAAAAAGAGCGCTCCTGTGATGTGCTGAATGTCTTACCTCTCATTATCCTTTTTTTAAGACAGAAAGTTGAAGTCATTGCTGAGCACTTCACAGTTGTAGGCCCAAACAAAGCTTTTACATTATTTGACAGTTTGAGGTAGGAGTTACTGCAGGATATTATTGCAAGCTAGCAATTTTACTGATTAGTATTTAAAAGTATATCACATTTCACAAAACTACTTTAAAAGGTCAGAATTAATAATAATTTCTCTTAATTAGCCCTTTTGTAGAAGTGATGTCACTGCATTGGCTGTTGTGTTAATAAACCTATTTATTGCGGTGTTGTTGCAACCATGTTAGCCCAGATAGTAAAGAGGCAAGGTAGGTGAGGCAATCTCTTTACTGGACCAAATTCTGTTGACGGAAGTTATAAGCTTTTGAGCTATACAGAGTCTTTCTTGAAACCCATGGACTTAACAGGGACAGATTTTATGGCTCATTACCACAATCTGTAACATATGACACTGCCTGCTATACTTAGTTGCCCACTTCTAACTCTTTGTGCATAATCTAATCCACAATTGTCCATTTCCATTGTCCATTTGTCCAAATGTCCATTGTCCATTTCATTTCAAGTGACTTCCAACAAGCATTACCGGTTCTGCTTAGCCATCTGTCTAAACTTGTATTTAGCTCAGACATTCTGGTTTTGAGCTACACTGATCTTCCTTCCAATTCCTCAGATCTTCCACAACAGAAGTAGGTCCAATAAAATATATTACCTCATCTCTCTTGTTTTGAACAGGTTTATGATCTTTTTAATTTATTTGGCTTTACCTGCAATATGTATTTCATAGAATCATAGAAACATAGGGTTGGAAGGGATGTCATGAGGTCATCTAGTCCAACCCCCTGCTAAACGGAGGACCATTCCCACTAAATCATCCCAGCCAGGGTATTGTCTAACCAGACCTTAAATATCTCCAAAGATGGAGATTCCACCACCTCTCTAGGTAACCCATTCCAATGCTTCACCACCCTCCTAGAGAGAAAGTTTTTCCTAATATCCAACCTCGACCACCCCACCTGCAACTTGAAACCATTGATCCTTGTTCTGTCCTCTGTTACTACTGAGAGCAGCCTAGCTCCCTCCTCTTTGGAGCTCCCTCCTCTTTGCTATCAAATCCCCCCTCAGTCTTCTCTTCTGCAGACTAAGTAAGCCTAGTTCCTTCAGTCTTTCCTTATACGTCACGTGCCCCAGCCCCCTAATCATTTTCGTTGCCCTCTGCTGGTCTCTTTCTAATTTGTCCACATCCTTTCTGTAGTGGAGAGCCCAAAACTGGACACAGCATTCCAGAGGTCGCCTCACCAGTGTAGAAGAGGGGGAATAATCACATCCCTCGATCGGCAGGCAACACTCCTACTGATGCAGCCCAATATGCCATTGGCCTTTTTGGCAACAAGAGCACATATGTTGACTCATTTCAATGTGCAAAACAAACAAGTAAACAAAACCTCTGTTTATGTGAAATCTTGAGTAACTCCCAAAAGCCAGCCTTTTCTCATCACCAAGGATTGTTAAAGGTGGAAGAGCTCACTGAACCAAGCTCATTCTACATGCTGCTACCTGACTGAATATATTTTATACATCAGGAGGGCTAAATACCTGTCTGAGTCCTAACCCTTTACATCAGAGACACGTTATAAGGCATCATCTTGATGCGTAAACCTGAGAGCTAATTATTTATCATCCTAAAGAAATGTTAAACCGGGGCTATAACTAACAATAGAACAATTCTGGAGCTCAATTGGAACTGGAATCTAAATATTTATCTTTTCTGGTGTTACTTGAATGGGACTTGGTATTTGGAATTCATTAAAAGAAAGTAGGTCAGTTGGGCTTCCTTAAAAATAAAAGTAAACAAGATATATCAACAAGGAAAGTTTACATAGCATCTATTAAGTTAATGGGCTAGAATTTGCCCCTCTTGACCATGTCCAGTATCCCTCATTGAAGTCAGTGAGTGCATGCACAGTAAGGTGTGGCTTATGGAAGAAGTGGCAGAATCTGGCCTTATCTGAATTAGAAGCTCAATGTAGAGAAGACAAATCCCTATCTTTCTGACATTTTTCTTTTGTGGCTTTTGATCACTTACCTGCTACTAGGAGAAATCCTGAAGGTGACTAGAAAAAGCAAAGACCAAATCAATCCATGCCCTGACCAGGAGGAGCTGCAAATGGATTTTTCCTTCAAAAAGAGTATTTTTAACAGCTGACCAAAGTGAGTTACATGCTGCAAATTGATGCAAGTTTTAAGCATCATATTTTAACTTTTAACTAATGGAAATGCAGAGTCACTTTACAACTTTAGCATGGTTATACTTTTAAGTTTTTGAGATACAGATACATTTAGGCATTATGGGCCTGATGTCTGGTCTGCTCTAGATAATTAGGTTGGTTTAACTACCTGGGTCAGGGGTGTGAGGGAACAAAAAAAAAAAAAAACCCACCACATCTCTGAGTTAGTTAGATCAACTTATATCTTCAGTGAACCCAGCTACTGCTTCTTGGAGGTGGATTACCTGTGCCAGGAGAATCCCTGCCATTTGTGTAGGTAATGTCTACATTGAAGCACTACAGCAGCATAGCTACAGAAGCGAAGCAGTTGTTACTAAAGAAAAAAAGGTACCAGAGATCACCAAAGGTTAACTGTCCTGGAACAGACGGGCAGGAAAGGGAACCAAATCATGAACAGGTACAGTGAACAAATAAGCTCTCTAGGTATCTTCTTTTTTGATCCAAGGCAACAGAAAGTATGGGCTTCCACCTGGACAAAAAGCAACTTCCATGGGTGTTGTGCATCTTGTATACTAATTGTCCCAGCCAGTCCAACAGTCCCATTTTCTTACCTTTTCTTTCACTCCACTGATAATGCACGTTATCATAATATTATGCAGACAACAGTACAATTTATGCGAATAGCAGTTCAGCTAGTCACCCATCCTTTAAGGATTGTGCACACAGCTCATAAAAGTTCAGATACCCCATGCCCTGATCTACCTTGTAGAGTATGAGAGTCAAAGAGTAAAGGTTACCAATTAGTATTTGTGATCAAGCAAGGTTCATTGCATGTAGGGTTTCCAAGACTTCTAAAAATCAGTTAACAATGCAGCATTTTAAGTCCAGATAAGCCCTGCACCACCACATTACTACAGTTTTATGCCATTGTAGACTATGACATCCAAGCTAGGACCTACATATAAACTTAAACTATCAAATGTTACTAATAAGATTAATATTGCAAAAGTACAGTGGTAGCTGTAATCCTTTTTGAAAAGTAGTGATTGCTTCTTATTGTACCACACATTTGCTTCTATTTTATTTTTTAAGCATGTCGGTATTTTACCAGAGTAACTGCCTTTCCTATGATGAATGGCCTCTCTTGAATGACCAGCCTCCCTAATGAAATTGTATTCAGTAATCAACTCATCTATACCAGTGGGTCTGTATTTCTCAAGGATTCCTTTTGATCCTATCTTCTGACGGATACCACCTCAGGTATTAATCCATTTTCATCTCAGCAAGCCCCAATCCCCTTATGTTAGGAAAGGGTGGAACTTTGTGAAAATAAGTGCTGGAATATTGACTAAACTAATCCAGACAGTTGAAACCTTTTGAATTGAACCAAAACATTTAGGATCACCCCCCCCCCCGGTTGTTTTTTTGTTTGTATTTCCTTTGTTTTCTCATGTCATTATCAAAAATGCTTTGAAAACACTAAATTTAGGATTATAAAGAGGGAAGAAATCCCACGAACAAGTGTGCTGCAAGAGTGAGAAATCATTCCAGACACAGAACTGTCATCTCACCCAGCTTTCTTCTGAGACTACAATCCAACCTCTCGGAGAAGCTTTCAAGAATTGAAACCATTGCCTCCTGCCTCTCTTGGGCTGCGTCTACACTGGTAAATTAAGTCGACTGAAGCTTGGTTTAAGTCGACTTAATTTGCCCTGCGTCTACACTACACTTTGCTTAAGTCGACTTAAGGAAAATAAAGTAGACAATGAAAATTAAGTCGATTTTATTAAACCACCTTTCTACTTGACCTAAGGCTTAATTCGATTTTTTAAAGTCAAATTAAGCCAGTGTAGCCCTGCAGTAGCCCTAAGTCGACTTAGGGCTACCCCACGACTACACCAATGCCCTCCCTGCCGGAGGGGGGACACAGGGAGAGCCTGGCATACCCCCAAAAGGCAGGGCAGAGCCTTGTGTGACAGTGTGGATTTAGGGAAGCATTGATATCTCATAAATGCTATAATCCACAGGAGCTATGTCATGTTTGGTATCAATAGAAAGGTAGTAATTTGCTGGGAATGATTATATAGTTTATGTCTAGGAATTCTATTTCAATTAGAAGTTAGAACACCATATTCCTAACTTCTAATTGAAATAGAATTCCTAGACAAACTATATAATCATTCCCAGCAAATTACTACCTTTCTATTGATACCAAACATGACATAGCTCCTATGGATTATAGCATTTATGAGATATCCATTGAAAATAATATATGACAGCATCATAACATAATTGACAACATAAATGACAGCATCACACACAGGGCTCTGCCCTACCACGGTCCCTGTCCCCCTTTGCCCCATTGCACACAAGGGGTGCCCCCCCAACCACCACTGTGGACTTGCCCAAGGTCCCCCTAGCCCCACAAAGTCGATCTAGAGCATCCAGTGTGGACGCTCTAGGTTGACTTTGTAAGTTCCCCTTTAAGTCGACTTTAATTTTAAGTGTAGACACACTAAGTCGACTTAGTTAAAGTCGACTTAAGAGTGCAAGTGTAGACATAGCCCCGGTGAGGAAAACTGCTTTTGCAGCTAATATATACACCGAACTTTTGGTTTGGAGTTTTGTGAGTATAACAATTAAAGACTCTCATTACCAAGCAAGTTTCATGTCAATTTCTGAATGCATTAATATCAGATGCAGTTGGTCAGGTAACACCATTATAAATACAATAATGCTATAAGAGCTCAGTGCAGTTTTATGTTGGTATGACTTAAGTGGAGCTACACCTGTGAAAAACTGAAGTAATGCAGTGTTGACAAAGGCCCAATAAAACTACTACAGGTTATTATGAAAGAAGTAGGTCATATCTTTATTAAAAAAAGGAAACAGTCAGCAGAATGCTTTCACAGTAGAATTGTACAGTGTTTTCCCAGATTGAACCAACTAGGCATTCATTTCAGATCTTCCCAATAAAGGCCGAGTGCTGCACTAGTTTCTTAGGCAAAACTTGAATCGGAATATTACATGAACTCATTTAGAGCAGAAACAAAAACATTGAGAAAATAAGCAGCGAATTTTTAACTCTCATACTAAGGCCGCAGAGAGTCTGACTAATACATATGTGTGTGTGTGATATATATAGAGAGAGATATAGATATAGATCTATATATATAGATGGCTTATAAACAGCTAATTCAATCCTCTGTTGATTCCACGTTTTGTTCAAGTGCCCATACCCATGGATCCCAATTTTTTTCTTATGTTCATCCTTTCTATTGCCTCTATCACAAGCAAATTATAGTATGTTATTGCAGATCCCGTAACTATGTTTTGAGAGTTTTTTTCTCGCCCAGAAGACAGAAGTACATGTTTGTATTTATTTAGTTAATCCAAGTACTGAAGTTTTGGGAAAGTGCCTTGAGGGAATAATTCAGAGGCCACTCCCCCAATCACACAGTTCCCATGATTACTATATGGTGATTGGTACGAAGAATTCACTAGCCGCAGAGGAAAGATGGCAGCAGTCTAAAATACACATTTCCTGCCCATTGACAATATCCTACTATTTCTTTGAATCAGTAATTCTTGAACATTTCCTTCCAAACATTTTTATTTCCATTTTAAGAATTAACAGTTTTTACAGGAATAAAATGAGAAAAATAGGAAGAGGCAAGAAATCCCAGGAATGTGTGCATGTCTCTGACATAAGGTATTCTCCTGCTAACTCCATTTTCCTGACTTGAAAGATTGCAAATAAATTTTTAATGACAGCCACATGCAAGCATCACTTGATGATCACCACCATCCTCATACTACAAGTTGTAGAGAGAAAAAATTTCTTCAGCGCTGTCTTAGTTCTATATTTGGGGGTAAAAAAGTCCTTGCATTTGTCTAAATCCTTTATCTATGAATGTGTATGTAACCCATATGCCTGAAAAGGCTATCTCTGAGAGACCTGCTGAGGGTGGGTTACTGTTGTTGGGCAGATTAGTGACCCACAACTGGAAACTTCCAGTAGCAGGGAGTGGTAGCAATTTGAGCATGCTCCATAGTGTACCCTGCTGGTGTGATGTGATGTTCTCAGTCAGATGACTGGAGAGCAGCAGCCTGAGCAGACAGCAGGCAGGAGCTGCCTTGGAAGGAGACCATGTGCTCAGTGTTCTGGAGAGGAGCTGAGCCAGGAGTGAACAAGATGTTTTCTCCATGTAAAGGAGTCATTTGCAACAGACCTTGCAGACATGCATATGGGACTGAGGGCTGGTTGCAGAGGAGAAGAGAGATCCTGCATGTAATGCTACAGAGGATCCCAGCAAAGAAAGAAGAGGACAGCTATTTCTTGCCTCTCAAGCTTCCACACTGCAACAGAGACTGTAGCTGAGAGTTGGGTGAACTCCACACAGACTTTGGGACTCTTGGGTATCTTTCATGCAAGGGATTGTTCTTGGTTAATTGTAGTTTGTTTTCTTAGGTTAAGGTTCATTTAGTTAGTAGTTAATAAAGTTCATTGTTATGTTTAATGTAGTAGTATTTTAATGTGTGAGTGTAGCTCTGAGCAAGCTTCGCTGTAAGTCCTGTACAGACTGGATCCTGGGTCTCCAGCTGCTTTTCTCCACAGGGGTTGGGGTGTATTTCTGTGGGGCACTGGAGAAGGGCAATTTAATTAATTTTAGCCCACCTGAAGGTTACATGTACACACAAGAACACTCTTCTTGAGGCATCTAGCACATAATTCACTGTTGGAAGACAAGATACTGGGTTAGATGGACCACTGGTCTGACCCAGAATGGCCATTATGTTCCTTGTTAATTGTATATGACTGTAGAAACATAATTCAGATCCCACTTTAAATTGTGCATCATGAATGATGACCAGGGGAGGTCTTAGTGATTTCAGGTCCCCAGCAAAAATCAAGGACGGGGTCCTCCCACACCACATCGGGGCCCCCGTCCTTGAATTTGCCTACCTCGAGGGCCCAGCCAGTCCCTCACATCCCCCAAGGGGTCCTGGTCCCCTGCCGAGCTCCTCTGCTGGCTCCCCACCCTCCATCAAACCCTGGCTGTGGTTCCCCTCCCCCCACCCAACCCCTGGCCAGCTCCCCTGCCCCCAGCCAAACCCCCTGGCTGCAGCTTCCTGGCTCCCCACCCCCCGCTGACCTCTTCCTGGCCTGGCCCCAACTCTGACCTCTGCGGGGCCACTGCCAGGCCCTTGGGCCCACTGCCAGCCTTGCCGGGGCCGGCACAGGGCCACCCACCTCCTGCAGTGGGCCCCCGGTACCCACACTGGCTTTGGTGGGGCCATTGCCAGGCCCCCAACCTGCCACTCCAGGGCTTCCCCGGCCCCCTGGCCACCCTCCCATGGCCCACCTCTCCAGGGCTCCCAATGCAGCCCCCGGCAGCTGTGGCTTGGAGACCTCCTCAGCCGGGGGTAGTTGCCCTACCTGCCTATACGCTAAGATTGCCTATGACGACACCACTGTCTACTTCTTTCTAACAAAGAATATTCCACCTGATGTTTTAAAAAAATATTTCTTCTGATTAAACAGGTCTAAAAGAGGAATTCTAATATTCAATTCAATTAAGATCTTTTTCTTTAAGAGAATGGATAATGCCTTACTAAAATTTGAATTTGCATGTTTTACCATAATTTATTGTGGAGTGGTGGTATGGCAAGAATAGTCTGTTTGCTCAAGCATTCAGATTAGGAAAAAATAAAGTCCTTCCGCCCCCCTCTCTCCCCCCAGTCAGCTCATAAAATCTATTTAGATAACAATAGGATCCGAAAGAGTGTTTCTATCTTGACAGCTTTGCTAATGGTAACTATGGAAATTTTGTTCTTTTCTCCAGCTGTGCAATAGCAGACTCATGAACAGTGAAAGGATACTACCATTTAACTGCACAACATATACGTTGTCCTTTGTTATATGCAGTATACTCTTAGCTATTGTTATCCTTCACAGATCTTTCAAAAGGCTGATTTTTATGAATGCATAAATATATATGCAGCCCTTGCTATGTCTGGATGAGACCCACATGACTACATCCAACCATATTTATACATTTTGAGGCTACTCCTGTCCAAACACATGTACAATGAATGGCAGCAATGGGGAAATTGATGATTTTCATGTTAGAGTGCGCCTATTGATCAATCTTCTAATCATTGCAATTAATTTCTGTGTCTAGCTTATTTCTCAGTTCTTCAGGTAAAATTTTTCCTGTTAAACATTTCTTGTATAATATTTCCTTTCCACAAATGTTACACAGACTGTTCTAACAACTTCTTTTCCCTTACTCCTCTGAAAAAGGTATAGTACTTAAATTGTCAAACAATAGAAAATGGTCAATGTATAATCAGAATAGAACTTTAAGAAAGTGGTGCAATCTAAACAGCCATGGGTTAAGTGGTATGCACAGAAGATCCTCTTCACAGCCATTAAGTGCTGGCAGTTACAGAGGCAGGTTGATTGAGGGGTCTTATTGACACAGAGGGGCTATGGGCCTTTGGCTTTCTGGGCCTCATGTCCAGAGATACATGTTTGTTTTTATTTACTTAACACAATTATTTGAGACCCTTCTATACCCATGTGGTTTCCTCATATGATTATTGTTGCGCAAAGAGTAAAAGACACAACCATAATTAATTACTCACACTGTTTTTGCCTGTATAGATCTTTTACTATTCAAAATGCTTTATAAATGCTATGCTCTAATCCCCATATGTTTCATGAAGTTAATGACAAAACCTTCTAGTCGGAGGAAGGGTACTCTATTCAAAAAGAGATTGTGGTGCTCAAATGGATCAGACACAGTATGGTTAAAATAAATAAAAATAGACAAGGATCTGTGATTCCCTACTGTACCTCGCCTCAAATTTTCAGGAGGTAAAGGGAACTAAAAAAAAAGTATCTAAAAATGGACTTGAGAGGCCACACTGCACATTTTAATAGAAGCATTAAAAACTGTTCTGAATAATTTCAAATGACATACTTACATTCCAATTTAAGAGTTTTTCTTCTTGATATAAGCTGTTTTAGACACTGATCAACACCACTTATTCTCAGGTCATTACAAACTTCTCTTAAGCGTCTTGTTTACAGCTCTAGGCTCCTTTAGATTTTATATCTGGGTAGCCTCAGTACTTTCTATCAAACGTTTATGCTGGATCAATAAACACAAGAGATCCAGCAGTTCTTTTCATGGCCTCCTATCCTCCATTGTCTCCACAGTCTGTGTCTATGTTTAAGGGTGCATCTACACTTGTAAATTAAGTCGACTTAAGTAGGCTTAAGTCGACTTAATTTATTCTGTGTCTACACTTGAGTTTCCTTAATTCAATTTAAGCAGTTCCTTAAGTCGAATTAAGGAAAAATTGGTTCAAATTAGTAAAACCTCATTTTACTTTGAACTAACCCTTAATTTGAACTAGTTAGTTCGAATTAAGTCAGTGTGGCCATGTTAGTTCAAACTAACCGGCACATTGACCTTAATGCAACTGACTAATTCGAACTAAGCAAGTGCCATGCATGGCACTTGTTTAGTTCGAACTAGCATTCTAGTGGGGCCATGCTAGTTCAAATTAAGTTAATTTGAACTAACTAAAATTAGTTCCAATTAGTTATTTTGAATTAGTTAATTTGAACTAACTTTGGTAAATGTAGACATAGCCTAAGTTAGTATTTCTCTGTTCCAACATTCCAGTGAAGCTCCCCTTCACTCATGCAATATCATGCTGGAGGATGCTCTCTATTGGTTATTAAACATTCAAATATTATTTAGTCCAGTTTATATAACTGGAGGCACAGTACTACTTATAGAACTTGTTTATTTCAAAGACTAGTCTTTTAATCTTTAGGCTAATATGTAGATATAATTGTTTCTTGCCTGTGTTTCAGTTAGCAGGGGAGGTCTAGTCAATTCTTCACTATCAGAACATTCATCTAATTTGACAGTGTTCAATATTTGGCATATGCTGCATGGATTTATTGGTTTCTAGAGATCCAGGCATGCCACAAGGCACCAAAGGTCCAGGCTGTTATTTGTGTTTGATTTGTGACCAGATGAGTACGGGAACAGTATCTGAAGACATTCATAGTCAGCTGACGAAATATACTATGTCTGTTAACACAGTGAGGTGTATTAATGACTCATTTAGCAGAGTATCTACAGCCCTCAACTATGCAAAATCTGTAGCAGACCCTCATGGGGAAATGAAAGTTTGACCTGATGTAGTCATCTCTCAAAATCTGAAACCAATCCACCCTATACAAAATGTATTATAGAGCCACTCAGCAAATAGAACGCTCATGCACGTATCTTCCATACCTTCCACTATTCAGCACCTATGATTCTCGGGACCATTAATAATGTGTAGGTACGTGAAGCCCACACTAACACAAACACAAAAACACACTAACACAAAAATTCTGTAATAATATCCCTGCCTAGATTTTAGACTAAGTTCTTTGAGGCAAGGGCTTTGTATACCACAGAGCACACTAAAATCCCAGGCTGGTTGACATCTTGGCATTACTGCAACACACATTAAGTACCAACAGTGTAGTTTTGAAAATATTTATTCAATTAGAACAGAGGAGTGGGAAGGGAGATGGGTTCTAGGCTCAACCACCACTAACTTGCTATGGGACTTAGGGCCTATCTGTAAACGTAACTTTATAAGGTGCTTAGACTCACACATTATTATTGCTAGATTTATCATGGTATCAAAGCAAGTTTAAGGAGACCTTCTAGAGCTCTCTGAAGGGTAATCAATGCCCTGCCCCAATCCTCCTATCAGTGTGAACATTAGCTTCAGGTGTACAGCCTCTTAATAATTTTTCTCCTATATTGAGGTTAGTTATTCCTACTCCTACTGTTACAGTGTTCAAAGTACTAGTCAGTGACAGGGAAGAACCCACAGTAAGTAAGATGTCCTCTACCTCCCCCTCCAAACAGCAGTTAGTATCCACTACCCTCCAGGAATCTGCAAGCTGATTTATGCAACTGGGCATCTTTACCCATATAGATCCCAACTACTTCAATGGGGCTCTGCACCTGTGCAGGAGTCTGTCCATTTGGATCAATTTACTGCAGGATCGGGGCTGCAGTTTGCTGTATTTTCAGTCATGTGCAATACCAAAGGTGTTCCAGAGCCAGGATGAAGACTTGAATCTAGCTCACCCACTCAAGGGGGGAGGGGGGAACCACTCTCCTTCCCCCACACCCATCAACATGAAGTACTTTTACAAAAGGACCTTCTTAGTTTTCTCTGATGCAGTCTCATTAATTAGCTCATCCCAGTCTATCATCTTTGCTTCTGAGTTCTCTTTAGAAATAACTGCCAAATTGCTTAACCTTTCCTGTCCCCCAGATATTCTTAGCTACATCTTGATTAATTTTAGCTAGTTGAAGTGCCTTTCAACAACAGCCACAGTTACAGGAAGACAAAAAAAAAAAATAAAAAAAAAGAGCAATACTGTGTGTGTTAGGGAAACTCGCATCTACATCTAAAGCCCTTTTGTGAGTGTAGCTAAGGAGATCAATGGGCGCCTTCATTTCCAAGTCATCCTTAAAAATTCAGTTGCAAAAATTGGCAAAGAGCTCAGTTTCATCCTCAAAAAGCTTGGTTTAAACCCTCAGAGTAGCTGGCTATTAAGGTTCAAATGTGCCTCAAAGTCTTCATGAATAAGAAACTGAAAAGTCAGTCAAAAAAAGCAAGCCTTTCTCTAATAACATACTTATGCCTCCTACTGTCCAATTATATTAATATTGGATCTAAGATGTGGTTTAAAAACTTGCATTCAAAGATTTTCAGGATCTGCTAACCTTTTGTTATTTTCAAGTTTACCTGTCATATCTGAGATAGAAATAGGGTAACTAAAATATTGGACACATGGGGACAGGCAGAGATGGCCTTTGGCTACTGGGGGCCCTAGGCGAAGGCCTATTGTGGGACCTCCTATAGGCACACAGGGGTCCCCATCTGTGACCGTGCCCCCCCCATTGTGGGCTACCCTCACTGCCCCCCACCAGCTCCGCTCACTGGCTACCCGACTCCACCCCCATTCTCTGCCCACCAGTTCCCTGACTCCCCTGGCCCACCCTTCTTACCTGGCCGGAGCTGCAGGGGCAGCCAGAGTCCTCCCTGGCCAGGTTGCTCCTGCCCTGAGCATGCTCAGGGCAGGAGATTTGAAAGGCCCCACTCCACCCGCAGCTTTGAACTTTGAACCTGCAAATAGGTTCACAACCCAGCCCCAATCCAACCCACAGGGCAGGCCCACTCCATCGCGGGGGCCCGATCCATCCTGGGAAGGGGGAACTGATTTGTCTCCCCAGGACCAGAGCAGGCCGGCAGCAGCCAGGTGGGCCCCAGATCCATGGTCCCAGCAGTGGTGTGTTGGGCCACCGGTGGTGGCTAGGCCCCACATCCCTGCCATTGCCAGACCCAGGGCACTGGGACTAGAACTCAGGGCATGTGCCCTGCGTGCCCAGCACCAGTGACACCACTGGCAGGAGAAGCAGGCGACGGCCCTGACCACTGACGGGGCCCCTTAGTGCTCGGGGCCCTAGGCGGCCCCTGCTTCGCCTACCCCAAAAGCCGCCTCTGGGGCCAGGTTGCCAGACAGTCCCGGAGCTACTGGGTCACTCTGATGGTGGCCTGGAACTGAATTTTTACATGAATATTGGGACAAACGGCATCCCAATCGTACGTTAATTGGAACATAGGACAAAGGGTTAAATATTGGGACTTCCCCAATATTAGGGAACATTTGGTTACCCTAGATAGAAAAATTTCTAGGCAATTCAAAACAAAACTAACTTTTTTGCATGGGAATCATGAATTTCTTTACATGCAATGAATCCAGAAGACCATAATTCCAATAAGTATTTTGAAGGCCACTAAGTAACCCATGAGCCATTCAAATATCAAGAGCCAGCCAGCCACTTTTTTTCCTCACATTAGTTTATTAGATAGCATAACAGCTTAGGCAAAACAAGAAATGAAAACTGATTTTTTTAATATTAGCTTCCAAATTAAGTTCTGATGTGAGATTGTATGTAAAGCCTTGATCTTATAGAAAGTGAAAAGAACACCCTCAACCTGATTAGAAAGATTGTCAGCAAGGGCAGATGCAATCTTGTCATGCTTTGGCATTTTAATGTGTTCTAATGTGCTTCAATAAATCTCAACTAGTAGAAGCAGAAAACAGCACAGGGTCATTGAATAGTTCCCAAAACTAGAACAGCTCAGGGGAACAACCATTAGAGTAATTTCTCCAAAAAGATTCAGTGAGTGGGATGAAAGACTCATTGATTTACCCACCACATTTGATTTTGTATGCTGCAGCTACAATATCTCTGTCGTCATAGCTTTGTCCCCTGCAACTGTCGTTCAGATTCTCTAAAAAAAGCTTTTAATAATCTCCCTATTTTGGTGCATGTATCAGTGAAATCTGCACGACTTGAAATGGGACATTGGTGACATCATTTGGGGTGTCAAACAGACTTTTAGGGACCCATGATAGAACAAAACAGCAAAAAATTAAAATATAATAATCCAAGGTCTGATTCCATTGGAACTGTTTGAACCCTTCTTCCCCCCTCCATGGCCCCTAGATACTACAGCAAAACTGGAAGTATCAGATACCAAGAAAATAAAGGAACACAGCAATAATTAATTCTATACATTGCTCTAATATTATCATCTTCAATATCAAATATGATCAGTGGGACTGTTTTTCAATGCAAATTACTACTTGATTATATCATTAATAAAGGAATCCTTAGCTAGAGAACTAATCTCCACAGAATCTTATTGGGTACATATGCTAATACTTCATTACTCTCCCTATTTTAAGGAGTGAACATTGTGACATAGCAAGATGGTCAGTCAAAGGTTTCCTGGCTCATAGTTCATACTCTGATCACAAGACCATTCTTCAGCAAGATATTTGCTATAGTATTTTTAAGCTTATTATATTGTCAAGAGTTTAACCAATACATGGTTTGCTCATGTGTTTGTCTATTTGCTTGTTTGGAGCATGTGCAAAGGAACAATTTTGATTCTACAGCAAGACCAAGATTATACAAATAGTCACTAATTAGTTGCCACAATTCTGGGGTCTGGAAGTTGAAGTCAGTGGAGGTATTCAGCCCTCAGCACTTATGAAAAAACAGAGTACAAGTGTCCCCATTTGGGCAACTGAAAAATTGACAAACTTAATGGACATTTCTGAAAAGTTACTCTAAAAATGGGTGAGTATTCCTAAAGTGAGTAGGAATGCACAATCCTGACATTTCTATTTAGATATGTCTTTGAATACATCTAAATGTCAACCCCCTAAAAACTATTTTCATGTGTATGTGCAAATTTCATCTATAGATTTTTTTTTTCCATCTCCACCAGGCAGTACAACTTGTTGCTAGAAAAATGACAACAGTTGTTTGGATAAAAGGGTATTTTTGTGAAACTTGACTCCAGGTAGAAACTCACCAATTTCTCAAACAAAATGTTTTTATTGAACTAAAGGAAAAGGAGGAAAGAGGTCTGGCCCAAGAGTCAGCTCCTGCTTTTGAAACTATACAATTTTTGCAAACCTTGTCCTATTTATATAAGCTGGTAAAATTAATATCAAACTAGTGTTAATAGTTATTCATTTGTTGGCTATAGTCATTTTTTGAATTACTATGGTGTAGCAAAAATAAAATTACTTGTACCATAATCTTTTCTTAAGTAAGCCACAGCATGATCTCATCATACACTTGTGCAATGGCTGTACACACACACACACACACACACACACACACACACACACTCAAAAAACCACCCCTCTTCCTTTCAAAACCTGGGAACTTTAAGCTAAATTGCACTCTCTCAGATAAAAGGAAGAAAGCATATCTCCCTGCACATCTAAATAGATTCCTCTATAGATGCTCCATTGAGATAATTCGGGGGCAACCCCTACTCCTTCCAAAAAGTGACAAGTTTTTTGCTGTCAATGACTTCAGAAAGTTTCAAAATAGTCTTCAGACCTGTCTGTTACTTTCTGATATTAAGTGTTGAGAGAATGCCTGATTATATGAATCAAATAATATAGTCCTTGTTTTAGAAAGCTTACAATCCTTATTCATAAAGGGAAAGGATCATGGGAACCCAGTCCAAATTTAGAAAAATATTATTGTAGACATCATACATAGAGGATTAAATAGTTTTGTGGTGCAGGGATTTTTATTTTGATAATATTTGGATGGATTACCCTTTTTTGGAATGAATAATTAGAAGGGGTTTGGAAGAAGAGGAAGAGGGAAAGAATTGCAGCCACAAAGGTGGCAAGGGAGATGCAAAATAAAGCACAGGAGGAATGTATACCATGGGAGCATGAGCTAGAGGAAGTGAGTGTAGATGTACAGGCAGCAGGAAGACTTTTAAAGGCCAGGATAAGAACTTTGAACTTGATGGTCAGAAGCCAGTGAGGGATTCACATCTGGAAGAACCTTCTAGAACAGTGGAGGAAGAAGATTACTCAAAATGCTGCTGCTGAACAAGAGTGGGGGCAGAGAGAACAGGACAGCCTGCTAGAAATGCTCCTATGAAGGCTGGTACACAACATGCCTATATAGTCTTTACTGAAGGTTGCACTGCAGTGCTTCAGTGTTCCTCTTGCTCCCAAACTCCTGGGAGCATACAAAAAAAAAACTTTCAAAAAGTTGTGCTTACAGACTTAGACCCCATATTTCAGCACTTAAATTGGCTTGGTTTTTTAATCACTCAGCAGTTCCCTTTGCAGATTTGCATATCAGCAAACTGAGATGCATACCATATGCTTTTTGGCTGAACCCTGCTACTGCTGACATGTGTCACTTTTGTGCCAGGTACACCTTCACCAAAGTCAGGTGCATAGCATTCTTCTGTATATATCAGTACTGGAGCATAAAGATGGTCTCAATATTTTAGACTATCTTTACTTTTGAAATCTGTCTGATTTCTTTTTGCGCCTGACTTGAGAAATATTTGGAGCACTGATATAGTAACATAACAACAGGTGTAAGCACAGAATGAAGCTTTTTACCCAGCCCACCCTCCTTTGCTTTTCATTAGCTCAAGTGAGGCCTGTAGGGTGGATGTTAATATAGTTCTTACTAATGGAACTTCTGTTCTCAGGTTGTTTTTATTGAAAAACCAGGAAATTACACCTAACATACTAAAACACTAAGGTTGCAAATTCAAGCACTAAAAAAAAGAATTAGGAAATGCTAGAATTAAGATGGTTTGTGTGACCTTAATTCAGCAATGTGTGCAGATGAATTGTGATACTTTAATTACATCCTCCTGCCCCCTGCTGACCTACCTCATCTAGGATGGAGGATGTTCTAGGGATGAATCACACATATAGGATCCCTGCCTCCCCCACTGCAGAAATTGGAAGGGTGTGCAGAGAATGAAGCAGAGGATTACAGGCTGAAGATCTTAGAAGCTAGGCCCAGTTCTGTTGGAACCCTTCTTGATTTCCTACCAGCTCCCCCATCCAGTTCCTTGATAGATGCCAGGCACCTACTAGGTAGCTCAGCCTTCTGTGGCTCATGGTAGCCTACCAGGCAAATTGCTTAAGTCAGGGACCCCATCATTTCCAGGGTCTGTGGCTCTGGCATAACCTGCTACCGAAACTGTCCAGGAGCTGGGGCTCCATTTCCTTTCATAAAGAACTTCAACATTTCTGCTGTTTCTTCTGAATCTAAACCAAACCAAGTTTTGAAATCTTACGTAAGAGAATTACCTTTCTCTGTGCTGCTCAGCTGTAAACACAAAAGGGGTTCCATGCACCATAGCTGCATCTCCTTGTGACTGAGTCTGGGAATTAGAAGGGGTCACCTGATGCTGGAAAAATTATCAGTTCATGCTGTAGCCCTCCTCCCTTGCGACTCAAGGTGCTCCCTTTTCCTAAGATATCCCTCCAGTCAAGTCAGTATGTAGTCTTTCTCCATTCCCCTTCCATTGTAACAAACTTCCACTAGACTGCTGAGATGGCATGTGAGTGACAGGCTGCTCCCAGAATCTGGCCTGGTGTGCCACGGTGAGCCTCCTCCCCAATCACCACTCCTGAACCCTAACTTACCCTGCTTTGCCAGGTGACACTCACTGCTGAGTCAATTCACACCAGCCTCCTGTGTGTAAGTCAGTCCCAGGCAGTGGGTGTGTGCCCACTAGCCACCTATGAGAAGGTCACTGAGTGAGCACTACCAGCCCCAAATGTCATACCAGGAACTTCTGTCTTGCAGGGACTGGGACCCCTCCCCAATTGTCATAGGCTCAAGTCTGTCCATTTAGCACTAAAATAGTATAGGCCCAGCCAGACTCATTCACACCCACTAAACTCCACACAGCTTTAGGTGAAACTATCACTAGTTTATTACAGTACAATTTTAAGTGAGTATATAGCAAATCAATGCACATTCATTTAATAAATTAGTCAGGTGTTCCCAAAAAAAAAAAAAAAAAAAAAAAAAAAAGGATATAAATCACATACTAATCTCATGACACTACCTAGGATCACACTTCAGCTTATTGCTCTTACCCACAAGACTGGCTGTTTGGTGGAGTTTAGCCAGCCTAATCCCTTCTGATCACGCGGATAAGCTGAGTATCTTGCATTTGTTTCTAAGCTAGTTCCAAAGGTGTATCCATGTTAGTCTAGTTCAGCAGCCCCCCCCCCCCCCCCCCAAAAAAAAAAAAAAGCCACAAGGAGTCCTGTGGCACTTCTAAATACTAAACAGATTTATCTCATAAGCTTCCATGGAGAAAAATCCCACTTCGTCGGACACTTGACGATGGGGAACTCACACAATGGGAGGAGATTAAATGCAGGGAAGTGCAAGACACAGAATCAGGTCAGGCTGTAAGAGCAAATCAAAGCACATGTTAAGATTCTAACACTGAAGAACAGCATATAGAGGAAGGTGAGGTCAAATCACCTCTTGTAATGAGAAAAAAAAATCTAAAATCCCTGTTTAACCCTGAGGCAATGAAGTCAAATCTACATATGAATTCCAGTTCTGCAATTTCTTGTTGAAGCTGTGATTTGTTATCCATTTGTCCGAGTACAGCTATTAACAAGTCATCAATGGAGTGAACAGGGAGATTGAGGTGTTCCTCTATTGGTTTTTGAATGCTGTGATTTCTGTTGTCAGATTTGTGTTCATTTCTTCTTTTGCACAGACTATCCTGTTTGTCCAATATATAAGGCAGGGAGCCATTCCTGGCACATGATGGCATAAGTCACATTGGAGGATGAGCAGGTGAATAAGTCCTTGGAGTAACTGGCTTGATTAGGTCCTGTGATGGTGTCTTGTGTAGATATGTGGGCAAAAAGTTGGCAACATGGTTTGTTGCAGGGATGTGTTCCTCCTTTAATATTTGTTTGGTCTGTAGTTGCTGGTGAGTATCTGTTTAAGGTTTGGGGGGGCTGTCTAAGTGAGGAGAAGTCTGTCTCCCAAGGCTTGAGAGAGTGAGGGACATCTTGTAGAATAGGCTGAAGATCCTTGATGATGTACTATAGAGGTCTGATTTGTGAGTTGTAGGTGATGACCGGTAGTGTTCTGTTTGTATTTCTTAACTACACTAGGAACTTGTATTCACTGCCTTGCATGTTGACAACTGTTTGAAGTATAAATCCATCAGCTTCATGAAACAATGCGCACAGATGGACAGACAGACATCTTCCTTTCCAAATGCAAAAAATGTGACATTATACCTAACAAACTGAAAGTAAAAAAATCCATTACAATTTACATATTATATAGACTACAGAGAGATTGTGCCATATACACTCACAGAAACTAAGAAACTATCTGATCAGCATCCTGTACAGCAAATAGAAGAAAGTTGAAAATGAATTCTCAATACAGATTAGGTGGCAAATTGTAGTCTTGCTTTTCTAATATGGTTTGAGGTAAAGGGATGGTTCTCTCAAGTACATATTATTTATGTCAGTTTTCAGGGAAATTATACAAAAATGTTATACCTAATCTTTCCCAAAGAACTTGCAAGCTAGAATTAAGGCACAGTAAATTAATATGGGAAGACCTTTGGATGCTACCACAACATAATGTTTACTTAGTATTTCTAATATAAATATTAACATTGCAAATTCAAGCACTTCAATTAGGAAATGCCAGAATTAAGATATCTATGGAACCTTAATGCATAAACCTAAGGGAGATGAACTATGATAGAGTCTATAATTCCATGATTACAAGATTTTTTTTCTCCCCCCTGCCACAGGATCTGGCCTCAGTCAGCATACAGGATGGATGGTGCTCAGGTATTTAGCAATTTCATAGAACCATAGAATATTAGGGTTGGAAGGGACCTCACGAGGTCATCTAATCCAACCCCCTGCTAAAAAGCAGGATCACTCCCACTAAATCACGCCAGCCAGGGTTTTGTCTAACCGAGCCTTAAAAATCTCCAAAGATGGAGATTCTACCACCTCCCTAGGTAGCCCATTCCAATGCTTCACCACACTCCTAGTGAGAAAGTTTTTCCTAATAACCAACCTTGACCACCCCAGCTGCAATTTGAAACCATTGCTCCTTGTTCTGTCCTCTGTTACCCTCGAGAACAGCCTAGCTCCCTCCTCTTTGGAGCAACCCTTCAAGTAGTTGAAGGTTGCTATCAAGTCTCCCCTCAGTCTTCTCTTCTGTAGACTAAATAAGCCTAGTTCCTTCAGTCTCTCCTCGTAGGTCATGTGCCCCAGCCCCCTAATCATTTTCATTGCCCTCCGCTGGACTCTTTCTAATTTGTCCACATCCTTTCTGTAGTGGGGAGCCCAAAACTGGACACAGTATTCCAGATGTGGCCTGACCAGTATCAAATAGAGGGGAATTATCACATCCGTCGATCTGCTGGCAATACTCCTACTGATGCAGCCTAATATGCCGTTGGAATTTTTGGCAACAAGGGCACACTGTTGGCTTATATTCGTCTTCCCGTCCAGCATAACCCTCAGGTCCTTTTCTACAGCGCTGCTACTTAGCTGATCAGTCCCCAGCCTGTAGCAGTGCATGGGATTTTTCCATCCCAAGTGCAGGACTTTGCACTTGTCTTTGTTGAACCTCATGAGGTTTTTTCAGCCCAGTGTTCCAATTTGTCCAAGTCTCCCTGGATCCTGTCCCTGCCCTCCAGAGTACCTACCATTCCCCCCAACTTGGTGTCATCTGCAAACTTACTAAGCACGCAGTCTATTCCATCAAGATCATTAATGAAGATGTTGAATAGAACTGGCCCCAGGACGGACCCCTGGGGCACTCCACTCGTTACTGGTTGCCAACCAGACATCGAGCCATTGATTCCTACCCACTGAGCCCGTTGATCTAACCAGTTTTTGATCCACCTTACGGTCCACTCGCCCAACCCATACTTCCTTTGTTCTCTCCTCATTGTTCAATGTATGGTAGTGATCCTATGCCTTATTTACTGAATACTGAAACTCTGCTCTGAAGGCAAAGTTATTAATTTCCTTATGGTTTTTTGAATGGTGCTCATCAGTGAGCACTTTAAAACATTAACTTGTTTTCACAACACCCCTATAAGATGACTGGGTATATTCTCATTTTATAGATAGGGAAGTGAGGCAGAAATTAAGATCAAATGTGTGCATTGTGTGGGGTACTCCAGTCAGACATTTGCTGCTGATAATGCTCAGCTGTTCTTCCATTGAACCTCAAGGTTGTGAGTTTTCAGGGTTTCTGACAAGTAGTGACCATGTATAAAAAGTCTGGGTAAACTGACTTGCCCAGTGTTACGTAGTATGATTTGTTGCAGATGGAATTGTTAAAGAATTTAGCTGCCAGACACTAACAAGTTTCTATTAAATAATGAGAGATTGATTTGTTAACTCAAACAAAGGTGTAAAACTCAGCCAAATTTAGGCATTATTTTTCACAGAACAAATTTGAAGACATTGATAAGCACAGAGGTGCTAGAATTTCTCAGTCAAGTATTTGTAAGATTTTTCTTTTAAATCTGTGTAAAAAGTACTTTTACTCATTTTTCAGAAATGCTGACCCATTTGTTGATACTTTCCAAACAAGTTCAGTCTGAGGCAGGTGACTATCTCTGAAAATGGCATTGATGAGACAGCTACTGAAGAATACATACAGTTTTGGTGTCCACATTTTGAAAAAGGAAGTTAAAAAAATGAGATGGTTGGAGAAGAGTCACAAAAAATGATTAAAGATCTGGAGAAATGCCATACCTTGAGACTTGCAGAGCTCAATGGGTGCATTTACACTTACAAATTAAGTTGACTTAAGGAGGCTTAAGTCGACCTAAGGAAAGCCCAGTGTGGACACGAAGTAGTTTAAGTCGAACTAAGGAAAAGTCAAGTCAACCTACCACCACCTCAATTTAGGTTGACTTAATGCTTAAATCGACCTTATTAGGTCAACTTAAGCCAGTGTGGACAGGGACTAGTGCCTAAATCCACCTTATTAAGTCACCTTAAAGTGTTAAGTCGACTTAATAAGGTCAAAAAGGGGCTAAGTTGACTTAATAAGGTCGACTTAAAGTCAACCTAATAAAGTCAACTTAACTTTTCAAGTGTAGACATAGCCAATGTGGTTAGCTTTTCAAGAAAGAAGAGACAAGCATGTACTAAAGGATCTTATCATGGAATCAGAAGATTAGGGATGGAAGAGAACTTTGAAGATCTAAATAAAGCATCTAAGCAAAGGAGAACCAACCCCAACTAATTCCATGTTTACAACATGAATCTATGACTAGAAAATAAAGTCAAATCAATTTACATTAAAAATAGAAACTCCACCACTCCCCTGGTACTTCATTTCATTTGTTAATAACCTTTGCTGTTAATATTTGTCTAGCTCCTGATGCCTTCAAATCAAGAGTGCCTTTCTGGAAGATATGGTTTAGTTAAATACTAGTTATTGGCCTCAATGTGGGGGTAATAGAGTGAAATTTTATGGCCTTTATTCTATAGGCAATCAGACTGTATAATTTAATTGTCCCCTCCTCTTAAAAAGGAAGTTGTGGCAAACACAATCCGCTGCTAACAAAACTGCCGTTTTTTGACAAAATAAAAACCGCCACCAAAAGGTGAGGGCTTTTATTAGCAAAGTTAGGGTAATGCACTGTCAATGTGGACACTCCATCTGCTTTCATCAGCTGTGGGGAAGTTGGAATATCATTCTTGTCTGCTGGAGTGGTGAAATTGACATAAAAGCCCAACCTTGGGCAGTTGGTGCCCTCCCAGCTGGGATCAAGAAGAGCAGGATCTTTGCTCTCAGCTAGGAGCTAGGGTCAGAAGTCTGGGCCCTTCTACACCTGCTCCCTGCTCAATCAATTACATGGCTCAACCATGTAACTGCCCATTTTGGAGGAGCGTAGGGAATGAAGAAGTCCCATGTGGCTTCTCCTGGCAGGGAAAGGGAAGGGGATAAGTCCCTGGCAGCCCCCAGCAGTGACCATTGAGTAGGAGAGCAGCCCAGAGACTCTGAGCTTCCAACAAGGAGCGGAGAGATGTGGCTCAGCTCCACACTGCCCCTTAGACCAGTAGAAGTACTCCATCAAACACAAGGAGGGCAGTGTGAACATAAGGCACCATGAAATTACAGCAGTGACTAAATCAACCTATATTTTAAGTTGAGACAAGGTCCAAGTACTTGTATTTAGAAGAGATCACATTAATGCCGTCATGTGCCAGCCCAGGTTGGTACAAAACCTGCTATAGGAATACTGAGTCCTGAAATGGGCAGAAATCAAACATTTCTAAAATTTGATCATCTACCAGGTGATAATATATTTCTACTGTAGGATGCATTTAGCTTTTTGCTGACTAGATCTCTCTCTTTTCTTTGAATGTTTGACTTATTTTTAGAGAGAAACTCTAAGATTCCAAGTATTCAAACATCTTGCTTGAAATATCATGTAGCATTTTTGATGCACAAGTTGCTATGAGCTAGAAACTGCTACATATTTGACACGCTTCTCCAGGGACAGAAAGATATAGCAATGTGTTTTGCTATTTCAGGTGCTCTGTCAGACTGCATTTAACGAAGTGTAAGATGCGAGTGGATATTTTGATCTTTAGAGCAATAGTCTCAATATTCTGTAAGTCACTGTGAAAGTCAAGTGTTTGAGAAAGCTGTCACTCTATTCCATAAGCAACTTCTAAACCAAGGGTCTGATCCACAGCGTAACAAGAGATTTCCTTTCATTTCCAGTTCATTTTCTATTAATTTGTTCTGATGCATGAGAGACCTTCAATAATTAAATGTTAATGTTTTCCTGTTTCCTAATGTCAGCAGTGTGCATCTTCACCAGGAGCACTTGTATTGTCAGGTGGGCATCATCGGAGGACTTTTGAAAGCTAGTAACAGTCAACATAAGCAAGACACTTGACTTAACTACACTGATTTTGACTATACACTGCTGGTGGAGGTAGAATTAAGTCAGAAAAAGTAACTATTTGTTATTCCAGTTAAAACATTTTAGATTCCTAATTTATTTTGTATCAAACCATGGTACGCTTAGCATTCCGACTGACGGTAGCAATACGTTATTTTCTTCTATCAGCTAGCAGTAGCTACCATTGTTGCCTTTTAACTGCCAAGCCTCAGATAAATTGTATAAGAACAGTTATAAAATTTATTTCAAATTTAGTAGTGGAACATTAACTAGTGAAACATGTTTATTTTTTGTACAGTCATCCTTTTAATGTGTGACAAGCAACAAAACTGATGTACTAGAAGGAGATTTGAACTAGGTTAAACCAAAAAGTGTTAAAAAGGAACTGCTCTTCAAACTGAGACCCTGCCACGACTTCACTGAAAAAAGTATTTCTATCAAATGTGGACCTGGCTTATTTGTGGCATTTGCCAATGCTATGCAAGATTGACAGTGATCCCCACTAAAATGTTATCATTTATGACCGCTTACCACACATTTGACTATTTAATAGCAAACACTGCCGAGTTGTGGCATTTGGTTGAATATAAAATGCAAAGGACGTAAACCTCAAAACCAGTATGTATTGGATGATATGAAGACAAAGGAAGTGCTGTGTGCAGGAATTACAGGACATGGTCTAAGGGGTGCAGAATCCACAGATTTGCAGTAAACCCTTGAAATCCAAGAGCACATGTCCAACTACCAAGGAGTTTCTCCAATCTCAGACTCATCTATTCTTAGTTGACTGGGACATGGGTAGTTATGACTACTGGCTGGAGGAGTCTAGTGATTAAAACAGGAATTACTAGCCAGGAGTCAGAATCAAGAGCTAGAGCTGGAGTCAAAGGCCAGGAGTCAAAGCAAAGAGTCAGGGCTGGATCAGCCCAGGCTTTGGGGGCTACAGCCCCACATTAAAAGGGGTCCCAAAGGCCCCACCACCCTGCAAGAACCTGCCCCACTCAAGCCAACACAGTGCCAGCTGGGCCTGAGGAGTGCAGGAGAGGGTCTGGCTGGTGCTAGGGGTTGCACCCCAGGGCCAGAGGCCACATGGCTCACATTCCCCCCCTCAGCTGGGGGTCTGCCCCATTGGTTGGGGCAGTCAGAACACTGAGGCCTCTGGCAGCAGCACTCCAGGGCCAGGAGCACTGTTGGGCTGCCATGCCAAAGCCCCCATAGCTCAGGATCATTTAGCCAGTCCCCTGGTGGCCCTGAAGCAACAGCTCAGCAATGCTCCTGGCCCAGCCAGCTCCCTTGGAGGCAGACCAGCTAGCCTGGGGGCCGGTTGGGAATACTGCGCACTGTGGCTCCAACCCCAGCTAGGTCCCCTGCATTGCTGGCAGATCTACCGGTTGGTCCCCTGGCAGCATAGCTGAATGCTGCCCCACCCCCAGGTTGGCTGCCTCAGTTGCAGGGAGTGGGGAAGACCACAGGCTTGGGGCAGTCCAGGGCCCTTAATCCAGTCCTCGGGCAGGAGTCGTAAATCAGAGCCAAGAGTCAGAGTCCAGAGTCCAGTCACCCAGAACAGTGATCCTCAATCTTTCCAGAAGACTGTGTACTCTAATTTCACCTCACTTTGCCTACAAAAATCAGACAAATACAAACATGACACAGCAAACCATTGCTGAAAACGGCTGACACATTTTACCATACAATTACAAAATAAATCTGTTATAATATAAATATTGTACTTACATTTCAGCACATAGAGCAGCAGAAACAAATCCTTGTCTCGCTGAAATTTTAGTTTGCTCTCACTTCACTAATGCCCTTTATATAGCCTGTTGTATAACTAGGCAACTAGCTAAATGAGATGATGTACCTTCTATAGACTCCTGCTTGAAAAACCAAGCCCTAGCATAACACTAAGCAAAGTTTCAAGCAGCCAATCCTCCCCTATTTGGTGCAGGTTTTAACTGCTGACTGAGAGGATCAGCAGACCAATCAGGCCATTTGGCCACTCAGGCAACTCAACTGGGCACCAGCTGTGCTTGTTAGACTGCATGGGGGGGTTAAGCTAGCAGGTAAACAGGCTAGTTGCTGCCCCTTACTCCTGACACCTGTATAATTAGCAATGATTTAGATTCACAGGATCAGAGCCTCATCTGATGTGAAGTTGCATGAGGAACCCTATCGAGTAGCCACCTTCTGCCTTAGGTTGCCTAATGCTCATCTCTTCCCTAGTTTGTGAATCACAAGCAGAGACAGACACCTCCCTGCACAGCCAAGCATTCAGCACCTAGTTCCAAAAGAACGGTGGGGCTTAAGACACACTCTTTTCATCAGCTTCTTCCACTGTGATATCTTATGTAGCTCCTTGCCTAACTGCCAGCTTTGTGGATCACATTCTAAGGCCCCTCTCTCTTTCCATTCAGTGTTTATGGGTGCGTCTACACTTGTAAATTAAGTAGACTTAAGCTTGCTTGAGTCGACTTAATTTACCCTGCGTCTACACTACAGTTTCCTTAAGTCGACTTAAGCAAGTTGCTTAAGTTGACTTAAGGAAAATAAAGTCGACTTAATGAAAATTAAGTCGACTTTATAAAACCTCATTTTAGTTTGACTTTAGGCTTAAGTCGACTTTTTAGAGTCGACTTAAGCCAGTGTAGACCTGGAGTAGCACTAAGTCGACTTAGGGCTACTCCAGGACTCCACCACTGCCCTCCCTGCCATGGGGGGGGGGCACAGGGGGACTTTGGCATGCCCCCCCACACAGGGCAGGGCAGAGCCCTGCCCACCCTGTCCCTATGCCCTGCCAGGGTCCCTGTCCCCCTTTGCCCCATTGTACCCATGTACAATGGGGCAAAGGCTGAGCCCCCTGGCACTGGGCAAGGGGTGCCCCCCCTGCCACTGTGGACCTGCCCTAGGTCCCCCTAGCCCCTAGAAGTTGATCTAGGCCTCCAGTGTGGACGCTCTAGGTCGACTTTGTAAGTTCCCCCCTAAGTCAACTTTAAATTTAGGTGTAGACATGCTAAGTTGACTTAACTAAGTCGACTTAAAGTCGACTTAGTTAAGTTGACTTAGCTAAAGTCGACCTAAATTTACAAGTGTAGACATAGCCTATGTGCCTAACTCAGGTTTTGTAGATTGTAATATTTGTTGTTCCCATGATTTTCCAGATATCTGAAAGTTAGGTGGTGTGATGCTGAATGCCGCAATGCCTAATTCCCATTTGTGGATCTTACCCCAGAACAACTATGAAAAATGTGTATCAAACCTGTTAAAAATAAAGCTATGTTCATTAGGTCTTGTTCTGATCCCTCGGCTTGTGGGAAAGTATTTTCAATTCTGTGAGTTTAACTCCAACCTTTGCTTGTAAGTGGGAAGCCTTACTCACTCTCATCCTCCTTAGCCCCTTGTAGGGGTGGGGGTACTGGAACTGATATGAGTTTAAAAACATCTAAAATTATTTGTGTTTGGAATTGTGGGGTAAAACACTCCATACAAAGGGTCACAACTAATATGAGATCATGAAATCAGCCTTAGCTTGCTGGCAGCACACTTTCCTAAGAAGGCTAGAGATAAAGATTTCAGTCCTACCTCCCCCTTCCTTGTAAATACATATTTTATTGGGCATATTGTTCTATTTTATTGAAGTGTGTGATGCTCTCTGCTGGTGGATGTGTGCGTAGTCCATGCTGTACAATAGGTCCAAAATACAAGAAAAAATAGGTCAATATCAGTTTCGCCACAGACAGTGATGTGCTTCTCTTCCCTCTCACTCTGATTTACACTCTATCTTTCATATCTAAGACTTGCTGAGTGATTGAGCTACTCAATCTCAATTGGAGTGGTCGGGGTACCATTGGCAATTGTCCCATACTCATAATCTATTCACCAGAGTGGGTGTGGATAGAGATTTGAGGCTCTTTCACTCAGGAACTACGCTGTCTCTGTAGCATAGGTGCCCTCCTAATCCAGTAGAAGGTTTAGGGCCTGAGTTATACCAGCATCAATTCTGAGTAACCTCATTTAAATTATTCTGGATTGAGGCAGATGTAACATTGTTTGGAATCTGGTCCCTGATCTTAAAATTTGAAATCAAGTCTCTCACATGGAGAGCTAATGTAACACTGATTTAAAAAAAAGTTTCATAGGTGATCTGGTGGTTACAGGGCAGTAAGTCTAACTTCAATACCAGGGAAACTGGTTGAAACCATAGTAAAGATTATCAGACATACAGGTGAATACTTTTTGGGGGAGAGTTAACATGACTTTTGTAAAAGGAAATCATACCTCAAACAATTAGAATTCTCTGAAGGGGTGAAGAAACATGGAAAAGGGTGATCTAGTTGAAATAGCATACTTGGACTTTCAAAAAGTTTTTTACAAGGTTACACAGAAAGGCTCTTAAGCAAAGTATCAGTAATGGGATAAGAGGGAAGGTCTTCTTATGGATTAAAAGATAAGAAACAAAGAGGAGAAATAAATTATCAATGTTCATAATGGAGAGGGGTAATAAGCGGGGTGCCACAAACACCTGTATGAGGATTACTACTGTTCAAGATATTCATAAATGACTTGGGAAAAGGGAGTAAACACTAAGGTGGCAAAGTTTGTAAAAAATAAAAAATTACTTGAGGCAGTTAAGTCCAAAGGTGGTTGTGAAGAGTTACAGAAGGATTTCACAAAATTGGTGACTCAGCAAGAAAATGGCTGATGAAATTCAACATTGTAAATGCAAAGTAATGCACACTGGAAAAAGAATCCCAATTATACATGCAAAGTGATAGGGTCTAAATTACCTGTTACCACCCAAGATGGAAATTTTACAGTCATTTTGGATAGTTTTCTGAAAATATTCACTCAATGTGCAGCAGCAGTTAAAAAAGCTAGCAGAATGTTAGGAACAGGATAGATAGTGAGACGGAAAATATCATGCCACTGTGTCAATCCATGGTATACCAACATCTTGACTATTCGTGCAGTTCTGCTCACCCCATTTCTAAAGATGTATTAGAATTGGAAGAGGTACAGAGACAGTTAAGAAAATGATTGGGGATATGAAACAACTTTCATATGAGGGCAGATTAAAAAGACCGGGACTGCTCATTTTAGGAAAGAGACAACTAAAAGGGAATATGATCAAGGTCTATAAAATCATGAATGGTGTGGAAAGAATGATTAGGGAAGTGTTATTTACTCCTTGTGGCAAATAATCAGCTTGGTTACTGTGGGTGCTTCACTTTTCTTTTTTGTGGTGGGTCAGGATGCCCCACATGGCCCCTATTTCCAAGCATTGGCCAGGCCAGTAATGGCCTGGGGAGCAAGAGGGAGAGGGGAAGGGACCCAGGCCCACCCACTTCTCCAGGTGCCTCCCAGCCCAGGAGCTCTAACAGTAACAGCTATGTATTGCCACTAGAGCTTCTGGCAGCTATTTCCCCATGAGCTACTTTCTGCTTCTGGGATCCAGCAGGCAGGCCAGCTAGCATCCTCATTCACCTGGTTATCTTGTGTTTTTCATCAGTCACCACACTACTCCAACTCTCTTACCAGCTTTCCTTCTATCTTCTGTCTGGCTGGAGCCTAGCTGGCCCTTACTTAGCCTCATATGTCCCTCATTTCACAGGGAACAAAGGCCTGGATCATTCTAGAGCTTATATACTATCCTGTACCACTCTCTGGCTGCCCATTAGCTCTTCTGTCTCATATCCTCCACAAAACACAAGAATCAGGGTGCACCCAATGAAATGATTAGGCAGCAGGTTTAAAACAAATGAAAGAGAGTACTTCATACAATGTACAGTTAGCTTGTGGAACTCATTGGATGTTGTGAAGGCCAAAAGTATAACTGGATTTAAAAAAGAATTAGATGTGTTCAGTGGTGATAGGCCCATCAATGACTAATAGTCAAGATGGTTGGGGATGGAAGCCTATGTCTTGGCATCCTTAAGCCTCCAAATACCAGAGGCTGGGACTTGACAACACTTGATCACTTGTTGATTGCTCTGTTCATTCCTTCTTAAGCATCTGGCTCTGGCACTGGCCACTGTCAGAAGACGGTCTATTAGCCTAGATAGATCATTGGTCTCATCCAGTATGGCTGTTCTTGAGTTTTTATATGACAATGCACATTACTAACTCTATTCAGCTTCTTATACTGTTCCCACTTTTATTACACAATCATTGAGTTTGGGTGGGCTATTTTAACTTTGTAAATTTCATAGTGCTTTCCAAACAAGATACTTCACATTCCTTGCCTCAAAGAGCTTCAGTCTAAATAAGACTGGAGACATACAAGACAAGTCATGGAATATTATTTATGAGTGTAAGGGATGCGAGTTGATAACAAAACAAAAAAGAAAAGAAATTGAGGATGGATTGCTTGATAGAAGGATTCCACAGTCAGAGAAAGGAGACTTGATGAATGATCATGGTAATTTCAAGTATAATTCCTCCAACCAACCAACCAACAAACCAACCAACAAAAGAACCTCCTAGGCTTTTTAGTCGTTGGGGTTAATTTATATTTATACCATTGATTATAATGTTTAATTTTTACCATTGCTGGAAGATATTAAGATTAGACAACATAAACTGATCTGGACATTATAGAAAAAAATTCTTACCTCTGGCTATATTGTTAGTGACAGTGTTGAGGATTGCAAAGAGTTCACTGTGAAATCAAGTGAACAACAGTAATTCAGACAGTTCATTTTAACATGACAGGTCTGACTTGGGGCTCATTATAAATACCAGCTCTATATGAAGAAGAGAAAATGAAGATTTCAGCTAGGCTTGTTACTCAAAGTTAGCAAAAAGAGCTGTTGAAAAAAAATGATGCTGCCAGTAAAATGAGGCAATTTTTTCTTATTTTTTTTAGAGGTGAAAAATGTACAATTAAAGTTCCTATAACTTACTTTGAAGGAAGGAAATATACCCCACTCTCTTTGTCTGAAACACATTTATATAGCTTCAAGAAACAGTCCTCCCCCAGGTCATGACCAGTCATCCATACCTTAACCTACCCTGTAAATGTTACTGTGTTATCTCTTTGATATTGTTTTCAAAACAACTGCCTAAGAAAGCTGTATTTCCAGCAGCTAAGATGCCACATCACACATACTAATTGGTGAGGCAGTATCACTCACTCCAAGAAGCATGGTTTTGAAGTATGAATCTTAAGGGAGCAATATTTCTGAAAGTGACAGAAGGAGGTTTAGTTAAGCATGTATAATATCTGTGATGACATGTGTAGATCAGTTAATGGTTTTTGCTTTTTGGTATTTCTGTAGCTATTCTAGTGCATGGGCAGTCTCTCTCGTTCCATTTGCCCAAATAATTGTTAGCCTTGTCTGATTGCTTATTGCTACGTTTCTTTTTTAACCTTTAGTGTTGCAATATTGTCTATCTAAATAGCTTAAGTACTTATATGGTTCCCATTCCAATTATACCTGAGCACCTCACAATCTTTAATGAATTTATTTTTACGATACCCCTAGGAGGTAGAGAAGTGCTATTATCTCCATTTAGTTATAGGGAAAATGACCAGACAATATTTTTCTGGAAACAAACAACAGCATTGATCTTAATAAATTAAAAAAGGTGACAGATAATACAGTTTCTTTGGGCAGCATTATGCTTTCTTTAATTATGTTCATGACATCTAAATGCTATGATAATGTGTGCACTAGAAAGGCAAAGACAAATATGATTAAAATACTATGTCATGCGTATAGTGCAATCATAATATTATTAAACAGCAATCAAAATGTAAGCAAGTCCTATGTATTTGCCAAAAGTCTTTCATTTCATGTTTGATAAAGATATCCATTTATTTAGTAAATAGAATCTTCCAAACTTTTCAGCTATGAAGTCTCATTTTAAAATGCCATTTTCCTTTTCCACTGATTAGTAGCACAAGAATTATGTAGATGAGATGAGAACTTAAAAAGGGAAACTTGCATGGCAACAACAAGTAGATTAGATCCAAGCTAGAATGTTCAACTGAAAAAGCAGGCGGAAGGAGTGGATAAAACAATCTTATATAAATGGAAGGGTTGTGAAGTTAAAAGAAAAATCAACAAAGACCAATTTTGTTTAAATATATTCTCCAATATCATTATCTGTAATATTAATTATCTATTGTTCTAGAATCGGTTGCAAATCCAAGTATAACAGCATTATACTAACAGTGTTGCCAAGTCACATGATTCTATCATGCGTTTTTGTGGTTTTACTTCAAACTCTCAGCTCCCGGAGTCTTGGGATTATTTTAGAATCTCATCTTTCATTTAATAAAAGAATCAAGTTTTTAGCCTTATGATTGAGAAGAAAAGCTGAAAAAATGTGACCAAGGAGAACAGTCAAATTTAAAAAACCCAGAAGGCAATTAATTAATTAATTAATTAATTAATTAATTAATTAATAAAATGAAAACAAATGAGTGTGTGCATTATATATATAATGCACATGATGAGTCATAAATTTTGAATGTATGAGGGCTGGCAATGCAGGAAAGCCAGAAAGGAAAACTAACCAGTGTAGCTTCATTGCCCACGCTGGGAGAAGTGTAAAAAATAAATAAGACAGTACTCATGGTGATACATAGCAGAACTTTTCAAACATTCTTTCATTTTTAATAATCTAAGGCATTATTCATGTATATATTTCACATTAATTTTAGATGAAGCCAATGATGTTTATCCTACAACAAAATTTTTCCCATAAGTTTTATGCTGACTTCGGCTTTTAAATCTGGAAGAACAGTCTTATGTGTATCTATAATATAGGGTTCTGGACTTCACTCCTTCCATTGACTTTCTCATCCTTCTTCTCTGTCCCATTTCCTTCCTCCCTCCCTCCTCTACCAGTGCTGTTTTTCCTCCTCCCCCCATGTCATCACTTAACCTCTTCATGCTTCCCTGATTTCCAATCTCCACTGTATTAGTGCAGCAAAAATCCAGAGGAACAGAAGGCATGAAATCAGATGATCGATGACACAATTCCACCAGGATTCTTCATTTTCTGTTCAAAACAATGAATTATCTCCTTCCCATCAATTCCAGCACTGTCCTTATTCATTATATTTCTCTCCTTGTCAGTGTTAATTCTCTCCCTCGTCAGCCGCCCCATCACATTTCTTTCTCCACCGTCCCTCGCTTCCTACCACAGTTACCTCACACACTAGCCCAAGTCCTCAACTAGTACAACAACACTGCTTGCTGCTCTTTACTTCTTGGACTCCAGTCCTTTTTTTCTGTCCTCTCCAGCTCCCATTTCTCCCTCTCTCTCTCTCTCTTATTTCAATGTGCCACCAAGGACTAGAAAAATGTAGATTGTCTGGTAAGGGACAGTCTCAGCTACTAGTTCCAATTGCTCATTCACATGGTCAAAAGCTGGTGAACCCAGCTAAGAAGCTAGAAATAAGATCAAGGAGCCTTAGGCTGGGCAGGCTTGCCTCTTATTCATTGTTCGCCTCTGCCTCTCCAAAAAACACACTGACAACACTGAAGCCAATGGCCTATCTACCACATGATCTGTAGGGAAGGAGGAAATCCTGCATCTGAACTCAACTCCATGCTTCCAAATTGCTGGCAGTGTGGTGTGTAACTCAGTGAGTAGAGTCAACAGAACGACTTACGTGCTGAGAAGGAGTGATGTTCTGCACAGTTGCCTACTCTTAAAATCGGTCATTGTTTTTGAAGTGGAGAGAAAGGAGACTTTCCATAAGAGGCTTTCCAAACATTCCCCTTTTTGAGTGTGAGTGATGTTGTGATTAAGACACAAGATCAGATTTACTCTTAGAACCAGTTAGAATCAGATTTACTCTTAGAATGCAAAATATCCCTGGAGGACAATAAATTAAGAAAATGTGATATATATGAAAACTAAGCCCTATCTTCTCAACCTTTTCAGTGAGTGCGTTTATAGATCAGTACACGTGAGAGGCAACAGCAATATGATTTTCCTAATTCTATAAACCTAATCCAAGACAAACCCAACCTTCCTTTAGCATCAAAGGATCATAAGCTCTGCATGAGCTGTTAGCCTTGTAATTAAAATATATGTAATTGACAACTAACAAACACGTACTCAAGTTGTTTAGAATACTACGTTACTATAGAAAACTCTTCAGAGCGAGAAGATTTATGACTGACATCTAGAGATGGCTGCACATAGATGAGGGACAGTTTCTGTACATTTCTTATTCTTCAATACAAATAATATGTAAGACCATACACACCCCGATTCTACATATTTTGATTGCATTCTTTTCCCCACACTTTGCTATTTTAGGCAAACAAAGTTTGTGGATTTGCTTATCTTTGTGTTCTTCGAATCTGCTAAGCACTTCTGTGAAGAGTGCTCTCTGTGCCACAGTGCAAGAGGTTTATGTTGCAATAGAGGTGTTGAAAGTATCTTTTTTTCCCCACCTTTGCTTTTAGAGTGAGTCACTAGAGATCACTGTAATGTGCTTTTGATGTTGTGACATTTGTTTCCTTCAAAAAGAGAGCAACAGAAAGAGGAACAGTGAAAGACTTCAGCATCCAGCTGTTAAGAGGAGGAAAAAACAACATGATGTTGGATGTCAACAAGACAATATACCATACTTCTGCATCTTCTGCAGAGCAGGCTGAGAGAGAGGCTATTGTTTTCATAGGGGAAGTCAAGAGGACAATGGTTTATGAGTCCCAGTGATCTTCATATTAAGTAAATCTTAGCTATCCAATTTTATAGCAGCTACTTGATGTAAGTGGCTCCACCACTCTGCTGGTATCAGGAAATATTATATATGAACACAACATATAGAATTGGATATAGAAAAAAAATAACTGAAATAAAATGTCTGGAGAATAATGAGAGGTGTATTGCAGTTAGCCTGCAGCATTCAGCAAAATAGAGCAGTTACATTACCAGAACTATCACTGTCCAATAAAAACACTCTGGATCTCCCTCTCTCTTATGCCTGCCAGTTTTAAATAAGAAAATGAGCATGGCTGATGTATTCAAAGACAGTGGAGTTTGAGGAATGACCTAGCAGCAAGGAAGGAAAGCAGTGGGAGAGTGTTTCTTCCAGGGAGACCAGGTGGAAGCTCCCTACACAGCTTTTATCAGAGAACTGTGGGAAGGCTATACTCCTTATTTAACCCTTGCTGATCAAATCACTGAACAGGAGGGCACCAGCAGTATCCACATAAAATTACTGATATCAGAGGATGGGACTAAAGCAGAGTAAAATGTCTGCCATTAAAATATTAAGGCATACAGTAGTCACCTGGTTTTAGGCTGTGTTTTAAACCAGAACCTCAGACTTGTCTCAAAGTTTTGCAAAACTCCAGGTTTTCACAATGGAAGAGTTCTGTGTTTAAATTTTGGTTCATCTGAACTCAGAACTCAACTCAGAGAGTCTTAAACCCTTAAAAAGCAAAACCAAGACAATATTCCCCCATGAATCCTTGTGAAATCTTATGTTTCCGACAGCACAAGAACCTGCGAAGAGAAAGATGTGGACGGACTGACAGGAAATCAATTCCTGAGAGTAGCAATATCTTATTAGTCTAGGAAAGGAATCAATACAATTAGAAGAAATTCAGGGTATGGAAAACCAAAATCTTAACTAAATCATCCAACTTAAAATAAATACCGTTTTAATAAGGAAAAAAGAAATGGGACACTTCACTCTTTCATTCCCCTGTTCCAAGGCATTTAAATCTCAAAGAATCAATATTTCAGAGTTTTTCTATCCCTCCTCCCCCTGCCCCCCGTGAAGACCTCAGTCGATAGCAAAATCCTGAACATTAAGAAAATTCAACTTCTTGTACTGCTATCAGATATTTGCATTATTTGCACTAAAAACAATGACTCCTCACACTTGCCTGCAGCTGTTGGACTTTATGTAATATCTTATAGAAACAAAACCGGAGTGACAATCTGGAAGATATTACATAATGTGTACTTTATTTAGTGAGCCATTTCAATAAGTTGTTTAGGAAAGATTTAGGTGACTATGTTTATCTGCAGCAGCTGCAAAGACCAAAATAGCCAACAATTCCAGAGTAATAATAAGCAATAAGATGCTCCCTCTGCTGGTCAGAAGTGGACACTTTACAGAATGTGCATTTGTATTAATCCTACCTAAAGAGAATATTTCATACTCTTACTTTCAAGGATATTTGTTTTTAAATTTGGGCTCATGCCCTTGCTTGCTTGTGATGTCTAAAGAAGTCCTGAAAGGTTTTTATTTATATTTTTAAAACAGTCTTCCCCCCTTCCCTTCCACACTTGTTTTTTAATTTAGGAAAATCAGGACTATAAATTCTAGTCTTCCTTGACTTTGTTGGAGGACCAGTGGGAGGTAAAAGACATTGACATTCTGCTGAGGAATATGTAATAAAGCCTTTCCTTATTCAAAACATGTATCAAGTCATCAAGGAGGAAATGACCACATGGACTGGAGGGGGATTCATTAATAACCTGACTCTCAATAAGAAGGAAGTGGGGCTGCTCTGTATTAATTTAATAATCCTATACGGTTTCCAAGATCTGTAAGGGATGTTTACTGTCTGACCATAGGGAGTTAAGTCAAAAGGGTCTCCTAGGAAAAACAAAGCAGGAAATGAAAATGACTAGAAATAAGACACCCCAGGTAAAACTGGGAGCCTAAGATAAAAAAAGACAAGAAATAATTAAGAAGTCCCTCTCCCTAGAAAGTTAGGCTCAGTTGTCAGGGGAGCAGGCCGCCTCAGAGAGAGGCTCCGTGGAAGCAGTCTGAAGAAATTGGCCTAGCTGGCCAGCATCTGGGGGATATCTCGGTAGATGGACTGTTTTATTATTTTGAAAGCCTTGTTCTATATGTTATATGGTGTCCTACTATTAAGAATAAAAAATAATTTGTTTTTAAAAGTTTATATCTAATATTACCTTGATATGCAATTCCTGGTATACACCACTGATCACAATTCACAAAAGGCAGGTCGTCAGGAACTGAATCCAAGCTGGGCCTGTTGAAGTAATCATAGCTGGTATATAGGGATCTCTAACTCAGGTCCTGAAGAATGTGAAAATTGCATGTGTCCATGCCAAAAAAAGGCAAAAGCTTAAGACTGGTCACTTGAGAGGTGTACTCAGAGAAGGGACAGTGTGCAATTACCCTCATAATCAAAACCGTCAGTCTTCTGGAATATGGGTGTTTGGGAGAGTGTTAATGAACAGATCACATGTTCAAAGGGAAAAGAAGAGCCAAGAACCTAGAGACATTAGGTTAATACAGCCCCAAACATGTGGATTAAAGAAATGTTCATCAGTAGCTACTCTCTGAGTAAGGATGTATTCAGAAGCCTGTGGACAGGTTGGGGTTTTTTGACTTCAAGACCTCATTCCCATTTCGGTTCATCATCATTCCTAATTTATCACGCCAGGATAGCTGCTTTTTACAACAGTGTTTCTGAAAGTGAAATCAAAGTGTTGGCTCAGGATAACTGGCTGACATTATGCTTTATCACAAAGGTGCTAGTTTTTCCAGAGGTGATATTTCCTTAAGTGAGATGATTACCAGAGGATCCCAGCTGTTTGGCATGCCTGTGAAAGTCTGAGATTGTGGTGGAGGAACAAACGGACCAGTTTTCTAAATAAAGTACAGAAGCTTTAACATGGCTATTCATGTTACCAAACCTCCACAGCAACAAGGCTGAAAAGGATTTGTGAAAAGAGCACAATGGACTCAGAAGATGATTATTTGGGAGCACCCCTGTAAATAGACAAATGGGGTAGGCTGGAAGAAAACGAGAGGCTGACACAAATTTTTCTCTGTTGGGTACTTGGAGATGTTAAATCTTACCCTCTCTGCAGTGCTACTCACAGTCTATAACAACAAGACTGGATTGTCCTTCATTTTTGCACCCCATAAAAGTACTTTGCAACCCATTCTGAGGAAGATTTGTCCCACGTAGAAAGGAGATGTGCAGAGACTACAGTAGGGTTCTTTGGAATATGTCTGTGGCCAGAGTGGCTATGTAGGAGAAATTTCCTACGTCTGCATGCATTAGAGGTGGGTGCTCAGCACCAGCCCTGATTAGAAGGATGGGAGTGGAACATAGGATCGGAAGGTCATCAAGTCCAGTCCCCTCCTATTACAGGCAACCTTGTCATATAATCCTATTCATAATCTTACAGCTCCATCTCAAAACTAATTATGCTGATTGCTCCCACTACTCCCAATGATAAGCTGTTCCAGAACCTCACTCCTGGGATGCTTTGAAGCCTTCTAAGTACTAGGAGAAAGGAGACCTAGTCGGGCAGTATCTACTGAATAATGGGCAGCGTGTGTCTGGCACTGCAGCCCATCAGCTGCCCTAGGTTGGGGTGGATCCAGGCCATGAAACCTCTTTATTTAGGCTTTGTGCAATGAGTGCTAAAGTCCACCTCAGTCAACTAAACTCATGTAGTTAGCCATTCGTTTAGAAGATTGATATTTAATGTTCGTTAATATTAAGTATATTCCCATCCCTCAACCCTTAAAAAGGTGGTGGAGGGGGTTTATTTCCTCTGAAGGTTTTGTCTGTGATTCTGCTTTTTAGACTTGCCGCCACAGAGCTGCTGTAGAGAGTTTAAGTAGGGGTTCAGCTGCTAAACTGAAGTGGAATGTAAATATTTTGAAAGCTACTGAGAAATTATATGTATTGCAGATAAACCTGGTTCTTAATAGAACTGCAGCAGACCTTATTAAACTACTTCGACAATGTAGATGCAAATTTGGTTCTCATGAACATGGGTAATGAAAAATTCTGTCCAGAGCATCCAGGTGCAGTCATATCTTTTAAAATCTATTGTCCTGCCTGTCCTGGTTCATTCTTGAGCAGAAATAAATACTGTGCTTCTGTTGCACTCTGTCTAAGCCCATTGTTTAGATCCAGGTCTTTAGAAGTGAAAGGCCAGCTCATTAACTCTGTAGGAGATTGTAAATCAGAGCTGGTGGTATCTGTCCTGGACATGAAAGAGAATTATATGTGAGGAAGACAACTGGTGGAATATCACAGCAACACAGAAAAAGGAAATACCAAGTGGAGTGGCAATGCTCTGGGGATTTCAAATTCCTTTCACAGTTTGCTTAAGTACATACTATTATAAGCAAACATTTAGGGCCTCATTTATAAAATAAAAGGATGGATATCCATTTCTGATCTTTTTTTCTTTTTGGCTTTTGCTGAAAAGGATGAAAATGAAATTAGCTGTGAGCAGTCACATCTTGATTTTTGTTCCCAATTTTTTTCCCCCCACCAACTGAAAATTGAAAGCTTTTCACAAAATCAAAAGAGGCCAAAGCCGGGAGAGTTTGTGATCATCGTGCTTGACTTCCTGTACAACCCAGGCCATATTACTTCACCTAATAATTCCTGCAGCATATATCTTTTGAAAAACATCCTGTCCTGATTTTAAAATTGCCAGTGATGGAGAATCACTGTGACCCCCCTCTCCCGCCGGTAATTTTTCCCAATGGTTAATAATCAGTGGTTAATTTCAATTGGTCAGAATGAAGTTGCAGCAAAGCCAAAAAAGTTTGACTGTCTGGGCAAAGGGTTCTGATCCCCCCCCAAAATGAAAACATTCAGTTTTGGTGGTCTTTTCAAAATCCTTTAAAAATTGTGAAAAAATTTCACCATGAAAGAACTCTTTCAGAATTTTTAACAGGAAAAAATATTTCCTGAGTGGTGCTACTAAATACCATCTGCATGCAAAACTGCTCAGGATGCACATTCCAGACAGGTAATTACAAAATACAATCATAGGCCTGCAACTGAGTACAGATTTTGTGCCTATTATGTTTTTCAAAATGTGTGAAATCATCATTACCTCTGTGATATAAATTTATTAAATGTTTCAGGGAATAGTGTGCATTTGTTTGCATCCCAATTCTGAATAAAAAGAATCTCAGGAATAATATTTGGGGGCATCCTTGACAGGTGCCTAATTTAATGCCAAAAGTGATTACGTTTGGAAAGGTAATAATATAGACTCTAACACTTGTTTTTGCACCTATGCATGCATAATCATGGTGAAGGGTAGACGAACTGCAGCCAAGACTATTTGTATGACTACTGAAAGCATCTAAATGTCTTAGCTGGGATCAGGGCCCAGTTGTGGTTGGCTGTGACAGAGTAAGATACAGTGTGATCTAAGTCCCTCATCCTGAAAACACTAAGCCAAATACACTGAGTCTAATTAAACATATGCCTATGTCCCCAATTCTGCCACTATATCTGCTTAGGCAGACTGCTAACACCAATGGCAATGTCTACACTGACAAGTTAGTTCGAATTAAGGAGGCTTACTTCGAACTAACTAAAGCCATGGCTACACTAGGCTTTAGTTAGTTCGAATTAAGGGCTTCCTTATTCGAACTACAGGGTTAATTCGAACTAACTAGTTTGAATTAGCCAATGTGTCCATGTTAATTAGAACTAATTTCTTAGTTCGAACTAACCAGCCATTGAAATGAATGGGGATCGCTAATTCGAACTAACTTTTTCTAGTTCAAATTAAGCTCATTCGAACTAACTAAAATTAGTTCGAATTAGTTAGCTCGAACTAATTAAATTGAACTAATTTTAGCAAGTGTAGACATAGCCAATGCAGTTTAGGGCAGTGCAGGGCCAAACCTCATACATACACTAAACATCTGCAAGGCCTACCGTGATTTTAAAAAAGCCCCAAAGGGTTGGGGGTAAAGAGCTATGCAATCAGTCTTCTGCAGTGTAGTCATAGCCTTAGGCTGTAACTTGGGGCAGTGAATGTGTTTTTTGCCTGTTTCTTTTTAAAGCACTTGGCACACCGTGTGGTGCTCAGAAATAGTTCAGCTCAAAAGTTGTTTTTGCATTTGAACACAATGTGTCTTCCAATATGCAAGTTTCCATTGTTTGTGCTAGGGATAGGAAAATGGGGATTAGACTGAGCTTCCCTGAGGGGTAAAGAGAATTCATTTAAACTTTTCCTTTTCCTTGGTTTGCACACACTTGGACATCTATTGGAAACATCAGGAGGGGGGGGGGAAATGCAGACTTGTCAGAATATCTGACCTGATTGTAATTGACAAGTACTGGACACCTCACAAGAACATGTTATTGCATAAAAAACAAGGAGTCCTATGGCACTTTGAAAGACCAATAAGTTTATTTTTCTCATCAGCTTTCATGGGCATAATCCCACTTCACCAGATGCATGAAATAGAAAAAAATAGCATATTAGGTGTAAATATATAGACACAGAGAAGAGTGGGTCACAATGCTAATTCAAACAGATCCAGAGGGATGCTGCTCATGCAAAGCAAACACTTGGAGAGAAAAGGGTTGTAAGCTGGTTTGCGCTGGTCCAAGCACCGCAGGCCGGTCCCACCGGCCAAATTAGGCCACACCTGTCCACAAAGAAGCGGTAGTGGCCCCAGCCCACGGGCAGGGTAGGCCAGGCACGAGAGTCAGTCACCCCCAGGCAGGCCAGGCCAGGCACGAGACACAAACCCCTCAGCAAGGTTGACAGGGTTTGAGCACTCCGGGTGGTTAGGAAGAAGGGGTAAGGAAGGGGGACGCAGGGCCAACCGTCTCCACTGCATCCCAGCCCAGGGCCCTATCCAATGGCAGAGTGGTCTGCCACGGTGGTTAGGAGGGCTCCAGCCAAAACCCACTGATCCCAGCTGGCTCCATCACCCACTATGTGGCAGCCAGCCACCCCTAGGCTACTTCCTCCCACCCCAGGGTCCAGGTACCTGGGTCGACAGGGACTTCCTCAGGGTCTACAGGGTAGATCACTCAGGGGATCCCGACCAGGCCCTCGGTGTCCATAGGAGGCAGATCCAGCTGCTCCTTGGGCTCATCCTCAAGGTCATAAGGGCCTACTACCACTGGCAGCTCCTCCTGGGGGCTGGGGTCCTCCTCAAGGTCACAGGGCCCAGCAGTTCCTCAGGGTCATCCGCAGGGAGAGTCACTGGGTCTAGACAGCAATGCACCCAGAGACACTTCCCCCTGGCTCTAGCCTCAGGGATCCCTTCCCAGTCACTGAGCCCAGGTAAACTGGGCAGGCCCTCCAGCCTTCTAGCCAGAGGGGACAGGGGCAGCCTCCTCATAGGGGCCTAGCTCACCACCAACAGGAAGCCACATCCTTCCCCTGAGGCAACTCCCTCACTACCACACTTCCTGGCTGGACTTTTATATTTCCCCTTCCTGTTTGGGCTCCACCCCTCTGCTTCTGGGGCTGGAGTCCTGCAGTTCCTAAGTCTGTCCAGAGGGGGCGTTCAGGCCCTTCCTCAAGCCCAGGGTCGGAGGGAGGCCACAGCTCTTCTCTACAAGGGTGTTAATGTAGAGCTTGAACTCTAGTGTTGCATCTATGTGCCCCAACTATTGCTCTGTTCTTGGGGGTAGATAAATCCTATTTCAAAACTAGCATTGACCAAAATAAGAGATTCATTTCCATGCGTAGATTGACTATGGAGTTGGGAACAGACACATGTCTTATATTACCAAATGTTCATGCTGTCAGTGGATGAGAGTCTACTTCAGCTTTTAGTGGCAAAGAGATGGCTAAAGAAAGACAGCAGCTGAGCACCCAGAACTCATGTGGCGATTGAAATGTTTTGAGAGCAGTGAATCTCAGCTAGAGGAAGAGAGAAGCAGCCTATGTCTCCCTGCTATCTTTATAATACTGTGTTAAGATGCAAGCATCTCTGGATAATGTGCACTATGAGTTGTTTGATAAGAACAAAGCAAGGGAGACACTGCCACAGTGGAGGACTCCTTCAGGCAGCACCTGAAATGTGCAAATTATCACTCATATATATGGAATCACACAACAGTCCAGTAGCTTCAAGTGTGCATTCTTAGCAGGATGGATGATAAGTAGCAAGAGGCATCTTGTTCCTAATGTGGTGGTGCTGCCACCCCACCCGCTTCAGAAACCATCCTCACCTCTGTTTAATAAGAATATGCAAATGCAGCAGGGAAGACACGGGATGCGCCAATCCATGCACTCATGACAGTATTGAGTGTAACAACACTGCATTGAACATAGACACAGATTCTGAGGGGGAATAGAAATGTTTCAACTATCTACAGTATTACTATGACTCTTTTTGTGAGTAAATACAGCTTGAAGGGGTGTTGCATTAGACAGTCAGTAGCCCAGAGTCACAGTTATACATAAGGGTTACATAAGAGTACATGGTTACACTTCTAAAGGCATAAGTGTGTCAGCTGTAACTGTCTGACCTGATCCTATGATTTTACACTGCTTTGCATTTATTTTTCTCCCATTCTTTGGTTCTCCATCTTCAAGTGTCTGACAAAATGAAATTTTCTCCCACGAAAGCTCATGTGATAAATAAATTTGTTAGTCTTTAAAAGTGCCACTAGACTCCTTGTTTCTTATGCTTACACTTCGTTATTCACACACGACATTCTACAACCATTATGTAACAGTAATGGTTCTTTGAAGTAGTTTACATGTAATATTGTATTCAGTGATAGTAAGATGAAAATTACAATTGTACTATGTGTGCTTTAGACTTATGGCTCCAGCAGAGCAGATAATATGAAAAATATATTTGATAATTGGGGATAGAGATTTTATTATCTGTACAATGTCATAAAAATAGCAGAAAGAAAAACATCTCAAAAAATCCATTCTATAAATAAATGACAAATATTTTGATGATTGCATGGTATAAACAAGCTCATACGGTCATGTGACTTTTGCTTTAACCAAAAGCAAAAAAAAAAGAACAAGCATATAAAATGTCATCTGGGGCTAAATGATACCCAAACTTTCCAAAACAGTGCTATTTATCAGTTGCATTTAGTAGCTTTCTGTGAGTTTTGCTCAAAATGAAATGTTTTTTACAAGTTGTGACCCTTCTTGTGAACTTATGTTTTTTTTTTTCAGATTGGCTGCCTGGTTACACTTAAGCATTACATAATATAGAAAAAGGGCACCATTTCCAGCATCTACATCCTCATGGGTGGCGACCACTGCGCTTAACATGTGGTAACAATGATATTTTTCTAGACGATCAGTTATTCCTTGGTGCCCAGAAAGGAATTCTGGGTTGCTAGACTGAACATAATTGATAACCTTGTGTATCAATTCTAAGTGCTTTTCTGTAACATGCAGAGGTGGAGAGGAAGAAGAATGAAAAAAATCAACTACAGTCCTGTGGCACTTTAAAGACTAACATGTTTCTTCAGGCATAAGCTTTCATTGGCTGCAACCCACTTTGTCAGATGCAGATTTTTTTTCTAGATCTATACTTTTTGTTGAATGAAAATTTATTTTTGAATAATTTAGTGTCACTTCAAAGATTTTTTTCTTTGTGTCTATTCTCAAACCATGACGATCTCAGTTTTGAGCTTAGTGTGTACCAAGTGTAAATGTGTGCACTATGCCAGTTTTTAAAGAGGTTTTTTCTGGGTATTCTCATGGTAAGTAGGTGTCACCAAACTGAAAGAAGTCCGATTTTTGTATCTCTCTGAAGAGAGTGAGTTGAGACAGTGTCACAAAAGAATGGGCCCAAATTTTGACCTCTAGGACTGGTGAAATTCAGTGTTTTTCAAAGTTCTGTTTTAAGTGGGTGTGAACACAGCTGGCTTGAAAGTACACACAGGGTTTTCAGGAACTCTTCTGAAGTGAAAGTCAAGTCTCATGCAGTTATTGATACTTTATTTGTGCTTATAATGAAGTTTGAAAAGTACCATAACTAAATTTCTTGAAAATAACCTCTTAAAACCCAATCACTGTAAAAACCAGATGAGCAGGCAGTATGTGTGAGCAGTGGAAAGTAATAACCAAGGAATCTGACTTCAGTCTCAGGCTTCTATGGAGTTTTTATAAGCAGTTGGGAAAAAATAAATTAAAAATGATGAAAGATACCTTGACAGTCCTTTGCAATTATTTACTGGACAGAGATAATGGCTGAAGAAAATGTACTGTATCTATAGCCTCACAATAAGAAAGAGATATGCAGTGTTAGAAGTTAAGATAAAAATTGAAATATCTCCTTTAAAACAAATGATGCTTACTCTTTGTTTGTTGTGTAGGATAAAATAATAGTGTTCTGAGTGGGGATATAGCTATATGACGCTCGATAAGGTTAATGGAAACAACGTAGCCAAATCCTCATACATCATACTGATAATTTCCCCTGTATTTCTGAAGGTCTAGGGCCTCAGGAAGCCTCAGCCCAGGAAATGACAATGCCATTTATTTCTAGATATTCAAACAAAAGTTGTATCTAATGAGACTGTCTAATTTTGGCTCAGCTTTAAGAGAAGGGAACAGTTTATGCTCTCAGCAAGGCTATTTATACATTGTGATTTGCCTAATGACTTCTTCCTCTTATGTTTTTCCAATGTCAAAAAATAAAAGAGGAGGGGGAATCAAATTCCCTGTGTACCAGGGGCTAGAAGCATGTTGCCTCATCTCATTTTCAACTGGGTGTAAAACTCGGCAGGTTTCCTCAGTGTAAACATGACTTAGCCCTCTATCTTTTCACCAGTGTCTTTAAAAAAAAAAAAGTACTGGTACTCACAACTTGATAGTAAATTTGAAAAATGCCTCCCCCACCCCTCTTCTTCCTGCAGCACCTCTTTTTTTCCAGTGGCATGCTCCTTTCCCCTGCTTACCCCGTCCCCCAGCTGGGCAGCAGGGCCGGCAAAAAAGATGCTGGTACTCTGTACCCTTGCATACCATCCTAGAAAAAGCATTGCTTTTCACCTATCCAATGTGAAAGAGCCAACATGTATTGAAGTCAAGTTGAGAAACAGTGTTCTTCTGTCTTTTGCCCTGACTACACCAGTAGTAGTGGGTAGGAGGAATGGATGCGGAACTGAAGTGAACTCTGAAGAAGTGTGTGAAATAGCTTTTAAAGATTACAAGGGAGCAGTGCAACAACAGCTGAAGTTAGCATCAGACATTTGCATGGAAAGAAGAAAAAAATATACAGGAAGCAGCAGATACTCACACTTGTTGCTGGGCCTGAAAAAAACAGGAACAGAAGCAGTGGAGAGACATTGTGGTTTCAGTTCTATATTCGGTGTGTAAGGGCTAATATGAATTACCTCAGAGTCCTGTATGTCCTGTTCTACACCTGCTACTTACAGTTCATGTTCTGCACAGCCTCAGTGGGTCCAGAGCAGCTTCAGGCCCATCAAGAGTATCTGAGTGGCACACTATGGGTGCGTCTACATTTACAAGTTAGGTTGACTTAAGGAGGCTTAAGTCAACCTAACTTACTCCCTGTCCATACTGGGCTTTTATGAAGTCTATTTAAGCTGTTCCTTATGTCGACTTAAGGAAAACTTAAGTCGATTCAATAACACCTAGTTTTAGGTTGATTTAAGGCTTAAGTCGATTCCTTAAGTCGACTTAAAACAGTGTGGATGTGGATTAGCGCCTAAATTGACCTTATTAAGTCAATTTAACAAAGTCGACTTAACTTTTCTAGTGTAAACATAGCCTATAGTAGAAATTTCCAGAGGGGTAGCCATGTTAGTCTGTTGTACAGCAAAAAACAACGAGAGTCCTGTGGCACCTTATAGACTAACAGATTTTCTTCGGCATAAGCTTTTGTGGACTATAACCAACTTCATCAGATGCATGAAGTGGAAATCACAGAGGAGAAGTATATATACACATGCCAGGATGGAGGAGGGAAAGTGTAGGCAAAGTCAGTTGAGAGCAGATGGGGCCTATTCACACCTGTTGATAAATGTGTGAACAGAACAATCACTTTTTGTAGTGTGATAAACATTCCAAGTCCCTATTCAGGCCCAGTCTGATTGTGTCAAGCTTGCAAATCAGCTCCAGCTCTGCAGTTTCATGCTGAAGTAGCCTACAGTAGTATACAGAGTCTATATTGTGGCTGTTAGTGTTGGTTTTTGATGGGTTTAACCCTAACATCCTGTAATGTTCATCCACACAGGCTATATTTACATGCCAGACCAGTCAAAAAAAGTCAGATGGACTTTAGCATCTTGAAGAAAATGTCCTGATAAGCCTCTGAAAGGGTAATCTCTGGATTCTATAAGTGATTTTTAAATGACACCAACATATACATTTTTTTCTCTACATACATCCTGTCACAGGTTAGGGCAACTGCACTTGTAGTTCCCCCTCATGGTCATCACTTCCTATCTCTTCCCCCTGCCTGGTGTCTTTCCAGGCTGCAAAACTCCCTACTTATGCAGTGATACTCCCAGAAAACTGCTTTTCTTTCTCTTGGAAGGCTATGAACAACGTAACTGATAGCAGTTATAAGCGACCACATAGCTTTTTAGTGAGGCTTTTGATGCTGTCTCGCATGGCCTTCTCATAAACAAACTAGCAAAATACAACCTAGATGGAGCTACTATTAGGTGGATGCATACCTCATTGGAAAGCTATTCCCAGAGAGTAGTTATCAGTGGTTCACCGTCAGGTTGGAAGGGCATATCAAACGGGGTCCCTCAAGGATCAGTTCTGGGTCGGGTTTTGTTCAATATCTTCATCAATAATTTAGATAATGGCATAGGGAGTACATTTATATAAAGTTTGTGGATGTTACCAAGTGAGGAGGAGTTGAAAATGCTTTGGAAGATTAAACTTAATGGTCTGAAGTAAATAGAATGAAATTCAATCAGGACAAATGCAAAGCACTTCACTTAGGAAGGAACAATTAGTTGCATGCATACAAAATGGGCAATGACTGCCTAGGAAGTAGCACAGCAGAAAGGTACCTGGGGGTCATGGTGGATCTCAAGCTAAATATGAGCTAGTAACACCATTGCAAAAAAAGCAAAGATCATTCTGGGATGTTTTAGCAGGAGTGTTGTAAGCAAGACAGAAGTAATTCTTTTGCTCTACTCTGCTCTGATTAGGACTTGACTAGAATATTATATCCAGTTCTGGGTACCATGTTTCAGAAAAGATTTGGACAAAGTGGAGAAAGTCCAGAGAAGAGCAACAAAAATGATTAAAGGTCTGGAAAACATGACCTATAAGGGAAGATTGAAAAAAATTGGGTTTGTTTAGTCTGGAGAAGAGGAACCTGAGGGGGGACATAACAGTTTTCAGGTATGTACAAGATTATTATAAGAAGGAGTGGGGAATTTTTTCTCCTGGAGCTCTAAGGATAAGACAAGAAGCAATTAGCTTAAATTCCAGCAAGGAATGTTTAGGTTGGATATTAGGAAAAACTACCTAACTGTCAGGGTAGATAAAAGCACTGGAATAAATTGTCAAAGGAGATTGTAGAATCTCTGTCACTGGAGATTTTTAAAAGCAGATTAGATAAACACCTGTCAGGATGATCTAGATAAGACATAGTCCTGGCATAAGTGCAGGGAATTGGATTAGAAGACCTCTCAAGGTCCCTTCTAGTCCTACAGTTCTATGATTCTAAGTGCCTTTATTCTTAAGGTGAAAGAGTTAGAGAAAACATAGTTTAAAAAAAGCCAAAAACAATAAAAGAAGCTATACGTTCTAATATACTTACCAGAGATCACCCCCAGCTCCAAGAAGGATCCTGGTGGGAGTCAGTCCTTCCAAATCCAACAAGGGCTTTTATCTTATGTCAGAGGTCAGCTGTGTGACCAGAGCAGGCAGTACTGCCTAATGGCGATACTCCAGGGTATAATGCCTAAGGGCAAGTGTGCCAAGACTGCTTCACCAAGCGGCTACAGTTCAGGAGGCATTCTGGGGGTAGGGGAAACCTATCCCACCCTACTTTACTGGATTTCGACCCAGGGCGTTTCAAAACAGTATCCCTGTGGGGCCTAGGGTCTAGTGCCCTTAAACACATTCCTTGGGTCACTTGCTACCCTTTTTCCAGTCCTTCTGGTGTCATCATGGGTTATGGTGGGTGTCCTTCCTGTGTTTTTCTGTAGTCTGCCTCTGTAGCCTCTTCTGGTGGTGTCAGTGAATTGTCACCTCAGCTCTCATGGTCAAAGGGCCTCCTGTGTCTCAGGTATAAGGGTTGGTCCTGGTGGTGTGGAACTCTGTTGACTTCCTGATAAGTATCTGCTACACCCAACTTCTCTCCTCCTCAGTCAGTACAGATTGAGCTGAGCTGCTCACTTTTGAAAGCTCCTGCTCCTGGGAACTTGGCCAGCAGAGGGGAGACGGCATGACTTCCTGTGTGTAGAGTAGCTCCTTAACCCTCACCTCACTGGTGTGGGGTTGATACACTCTGTCCCAAGTTAGTTCTGAACAACCACTTCCATGAATAGTTCAGTCATTCCTTTATACCACTTGGACCTTTAATCTTCAGATTCCAGGAACAGGTAATTAGCGGATAATTGTCACCCCTTCACAGCATAACTTCAGAAAGCTGTGTTAGACAAACACCTGACCAGAGGTGGGATATTTGCATTCATCTCCTTCTAGAGATGTTACATACACTTCTGGCCCACAATAATACATACACTTTGCATTTACTACAATGGACTCCAAAAACACAAACATAAGTCAATAGGATTTTTCAAGGATATTGCAGGAAATTGCCATATCAATCACACCCCCAGCAAGCATTCTCTCTGGGAATTTATGTGCCAAGTGCCCAATTATGCAAAACAGGACTACTGAGCATGACAGACATGAGAAGAGTTAGAAGAGGAGAGGAAAAAACAAAACCCATCAAAGTAAGCTCTGGAAATTGGTTTGTCAGCTTCCTATTTTAGGGCAATGGAAACATGCATGATTCTTATGGTCAGAAGAGCAAGGAGATGAAATACCCTAGCTTTCATATGCTATCTCTGCATAGGCAGAACTGATAACAATGGGTGCATATACACTTGTAAACTAAGTCGACTTAAGCTTGCTTAAGTCGACTTAATTTACTCTGCGTCTACAGTACACTTTCCTTAAGTTGACTTAAGGAAAAGTTAAGTTGACTTTATAAAACCTAGTTTTAAGTCGACTTTTGGCTTAAGTCGATTTTAGAAAGTCGACTTAAGCCAGTGTAGACCTGGAGTAGCCCTAAGTCGACTCTAAGTCGACTTAGGGCTCTCCAGGACTTCCCCACTGCCCTCTCTGCCAGGGGGGCTGGCACAGGGAGAGCCTGGCATGCCCCCCACAGGCCAGGGCAGAGCCCTGCCCACCTTGCCCCTATGCCCTGCCAGGGTCCCTGTCCCCCTTTGCCCCATTGTACCCAGGTACAATGGAGCAATGGCTGAGCCCCCTGGTACTTGGCAAGGGGTGCCCCCTTGCCACCGTGGACCAGTCCCAGGTCCACCTAGCCTCTACAAGTCGACCTAGGAGTCGAGTGTGGATGCTTTAGGTCGACTTTGTAGGTTCCCCCCAAAGTCGACTTAAAATTTAAGTGTAGACATGCTAAGTCGACTTAAATTAACAAGGGTAGACATAGCCTATGGGGCATGGCTTTGACAAGATTAGATGTGTGTGTATTTTACACACACACACACACACACACACACACACACACACACACACACACACAC
>ML685766.1:5140167-5192121 GCA_007922175.1 Pelusios castaneus | reverse complement strand
CACACACACACACACACACACACACACACACACACACACACACACACTTATTCTCTATTTTTCTCAAGGCATACCAGATGGACATATGAGTGCTTCCGACTCATTTGCCTCACATGATCATGACCAAGGTATAGGAAAATTGGAATGTAAAAGGGATTTTGTTAATAAGGCTTTTAAAAATGACACTTTTATAGTCCACTTCTCAAAGGAGTACAGTGCCAACTTTGCTGTGAGGCAGATGGTAGTGAAAAAGGTAGATGTGACTCTGATCATTTAGCAGGCAAATTAATTTATCTGACAGTACCTAGCCTCCAAATTGGGTTTATTGACTCATTATAGTTTCTCTAAAATGAAAAAGTTCTATTTTTTTAAAAAAAGCTGAAGGTTATTTTCACAGGTTTATAAAAAGAAAACGAAATAAACCCAAAGCTGCAGACGGCCTATATTAAAACTCTGTAGCTTGAGATTAAGGACTTCACAGGAGAGTTAAGGAACCTTGCGGAAATCTCAAACAGATATCAAATTCACTCTTTCCAAATGTGTTTTCTTAGTTTATTAGTATTGCTTCCTAAGGTGAGTGCAATTAACCATTAATACACAACCTTTAAGTGGAGGAAAACAAACCGAAATATCATTATGATCTACTCCACCAGCATTTGGATTCTTCAACATGGTATTTAAAGAAAGTCCTAAAACATCTATATCAGAATAATTCCAAATCTATATTCATTTTAGAAAAGATTGGAAGTTCAGAGGGAGAAGTAACCATTGGCCCCGGTCTACTTTTTCAGCTCTCAAGGTTTTATGCCAAGATATTGCTCCATATAAACTGCTAGATGCTCTCCTTTGAAGAAGTCGATAGTTTGACATTACAGACTAGACTGAAGGCTGGCATTTTAGTTCTCACCTTTCAAACTCCTATTTATAATTCATTTAGGCAACCACAGCCACCTACACTTCTGCTTCCCCCTCTTCCCTTTCTGCATTTGTCTGTTTATTCACTTGTGTACACTCTAAGTCCTCGATTGTGAGCTCTCTGGGATGTTGGTACAGTCCCTAATCAGTGATGTCCTAATGCCTGTTTGGGGTCCTTAATATTATTACACTAGAATAATAACAGTATTATTAACAGCAGTAATCCTAATTTTGTTGGGTTAATTTCCACTGCTTCCCTTTTTGAATGCAGTTGTTTCTGATGTGGTGCCATAAATCACATATGTATGTACACATGTGAAATCAGATTAGATTTTGAAAGGTTTCTTTAAAATTATTGTGCTAAAAGCTAGTCAACTCTATTATACTAGTATAGACAACTCTGACCTTAATTTTGAGAGAAAGCTGTGTGACATTTCATGAAGAAGTCCCAGTCAGTTACACACAAAAATTAAAAGCCTAACACCATGATGATGGACTGGTATGAGGATGAGGTTTGCCTTTATCATTCTATTTAGTATACAACTATCACTTTTCTTAGTCTGTGTTTACTGCTTTCTAAGCCATAGAAAATTCATGCCCAGCAGACCCTTACAAGAGTAAGGGGAATTTTGGACTGCCAATTTTAATGCAAAAGACAATAAGAATCTCCTTATTGTATTGAGATTTTTAATTAGAAAAATGTTACTCATAGATCTAGACATACTTGGAGCATTCCCACAGCTTTTCAAATTCATAGGGGCCACATCTTGTTCTTGGAATATGATCATCAATAAAAACAAGAATCAGCTTTGATCTGTTATACAACCACACCATGCTAGAAAGATGCATGCTGATTCTCATCATCTGTTTACACAGGCAAAATTCCAGTTTATGCTAGTATGGTTTAACTTTAGAGAAGATTCCTTATACATGGTGAGTCTGCTGCTTACGAGTCCAGAATATCCGATCACTGTTCCCATTGGGGAGGAAACTGCAATGGGGTGCCTGATCTTCATTTTGCAGATGATCTGCTACTCATAGATGAAAACCAGAAAATTCTTCATGAGAAGTCCAAGGCATTGAGTCCTGGGATGGAAGGACTTGTTGGAGGCTGGAGGTGGGAGGGAGTTTGGAAGAAATGCTATTTGAATTATCAGCTGACTTTCTTTTTTTCAAATTGGTAGAGCTTTTAGCATTTGTGGAAAGGGGATTACCTTTCACTGCTGCTCAGATGTTTCTGCACCTTCTTACTCCAGCACATTTGCTCCCAATGCACATAGTTACTGTATATCAACAGAACTGTCATCTAAAGCCCTGACCCTGGAATTTGCTCTGCACTGATGGAGAGGGTCCAATCCATATTGGAGAAGTTTAGGGATTGAAGCTTAAATTTCTGCCAAGTCCTTTCTCGAGTACACCAAGGCAAATTCAAAGGCATTTCTCTGTCTGTTCAAAGAACTCAGTTTCTTACAAAGGATGGCACAATAACCATGCAAGTATCTGAAGGATAAGGAGTTGTATGGAATGGTCTAAGGAAGATCATTAAATGCAATGGAGCAAAGGAAAGCAGGGGCTTGAATATCAAACATTCCCTGATTGTGAGTTCTATTAGACTGTAGAATAGTTTCCCAAGGGAAGCTGTGGAAACCCAATGACTAGAGTAATCTAAAATTAGTCTGGACAAAGCCTGAGTCTACTGGGGAGTGGGGGGAATTAGTATTGGCAGGGAAATGAGGAAGGGTTATTAAATTCAATAACCATATGCATGTTATAGCAAGCACCAGAAAAAAAAAAAAGAGGAGGCAGGTGGGAGTACATTGGGGTTATGGGTAGTCACTTCCCACATGACACTAATTCACAAAAGTGTTAGAAGGGAGGTACCTTACCTTATAGGAGCCAGTTACACAATTTAGAAGACATTGACGCATATGCTGGGGCTAAGACTTCTTTCCCTCAGCACAGTTTCCTTAGGAGAAAATAACTGTTTTGATGTAATGAAACTTTGCTCTAACTGCTCCAGCTCATTAGGGTTTTTCTGTCAATGACTATATTACCTTATGGCCTATTAAAACATTGGTCTGAATAAAAGGAAAAATAATTATAAGACTGGAGGCGGAGAAGCAGCATATCTCATTAAATAAGAGGCAAGTTGCCAGCCCTTTATTGTCTCAGCTTTTGGGGGCCCAACTTGACACCTGGAAGTTTTAGAAAGTTCTGAGTACCAGGGGCATAGCCAGCTCCCATTTTCTGGCCGAGTCCCTGAGTCTGCAGGGTGGGCCCGGCCCTGGATAGCTTCTAATTATGTGACCGGAAGCTGCCTGAGATGTTCCACTTGCTAGGTAGCAATTGGAGCTGTGTGAAGAGGAGGAATGGGAAGAGGTAGTGAGGCCCACCCACTGCAGCACCCGGCAATGGTGCAAACTTTGCAGCCATGTCTGTGGGTCTGGCCAACCACCAGCTGCTGGTCAGCCCCACAGCTGCAGTGGCAAAATTCGCACCACCACAAAGCATTGTGATAGGTGGGCCTCATCACAAAGTGGGTAGGCCCTGGCCTTCTCAGGTCACCTGTGGCTTTGACCCTGCTAAGTACCCACTCTGTGAAAATTAGGCCCCTTTAAAGCACCTGTAGCCCATAGGGCTAACTTGTATTTATTGTATTCACTGATTTCCAGTAATGCAAGGAGCCTACAGACCTGTATGCTGTAAGACATTAGCTTCAGCAAGCTAGCATAAGGCTTGAGGCCTATGAACTATGAACAGATAAATGGCCCAGTAGAACATCCCAAGTATTGGGGAGCTGAAAATAGAGTGTTTAAAAAGAATTTCTGACCACAGGGTCATGATCCAATCAGAAGAATGTCAAGGCAATGAATCGAGGTGTGAAAAAGGTACATAAGCTACAACCTCAGATACCTAACCATAAAAGGGCCATGGTAATGCACTGAGGCATGCGATACTAAGCTGAGATCATTGATATACAGGAGAAGAACATCCCAACCTTAGTAATGTGCAAAAATACAAATAAGTAAAAGGAGAAAATCCCTTACTGAATATGCATGAAACACAGTGGTGTCAGTGTATTATATTAGAAAAGTTACATCCCACCTTGGAGTGATAGGAGAGATATAGTCCTTGGGAGGTGCTGGAATGATGGCCATTGGTAATGAAGGGGGAGGCAGTGGTGATGAGGAAGATGATGGCTAACATTTCAAGTTGTTGTAGAAGGGATGGTGTTTATTAATAAATTAGTTGTAATTATAGAAGAGTTCCTATAGTGTGAGGGTTGTAGCTGTGCACATTGGGTGGGATCCCAACTATATAATAATATGAATAATACTGGGCCTGATCTTGGGACATGGGACTCTCACCTGATAACTGGGGATTCTTAAGTAATCAATATAATCTATGGATCAGGCTACAGCAGGGGTTCTTAACCCCTGGCCTGGGGGCCAAAAGTGGGCCCATGGGGCTTTTTGAAGTGGCCCACCCACGCCCCGCTGGTTGGGAGCTGGGCCGCAGTTGCCCACTCCCAGCTCGTGGCTTTGAGCCAGACTGCGGCCGCCCGCCTCTCTCATCTGGTCGGTCAGCAGGGGCAGGGGCCTCTAGCGAGGAGGGAGAAAGGCACTGGCTGGCCGGGAGGAGCCAGGAGCGGAGCCCTTGAGAAAGCCGGCTGGGCCATGGCCATGGCCGAGTGGGCTCTGCCCAGGGGAGGGCTGGCGGGGGCACCCCGTCTCGGTCCCTGAGCGGGGCAGGGCACCCTGGGGGGAGGGACCTGGACTGGAGCTGGCCCACAGGGAGCGCTCCACTGGGGCCGGCTTGGGCTGAGCGGGGCCTGGTGCTGCCCCCACACACCCGGAGGTGGGGAGCAGAGGGATCATATCCACCCGGGGCCGGGAGGTTATGGGTGTTTATAGGCATCCAGCCCTTTAAAAATATATATATAATTTTTTAGAAAATCTGAAGGGCCACCAGTCTATTTAATAAATAAATTAATTTACATTCAATTAATTAATTTATTATAATTAAAATCGAATTTTAATTAATTAAATTTTAATTAATTAGACTGACGGCCCTTCAGGGTTGTAAACATTATATTTGTGACCCTCAAGCCAAAAAGGTTGGGAACCACTGGGCTACAGACTGCAAAACAAAGGCACCCATATACTTCTAGTCACTTTGTAAAATCTCATCTAAGATTTTTTTTTTTAAAATCTATCCCACATAAAATATTGGTTCTATTTTGCTAACAGAAGACATTCAAGGAACTGAGCTAAAGTGAAAACAATGAAAATATAATCCATTTCATAGTGGATTAGACAAAGTAGGAGGAGGGCAGATGAATACAAGTAAAAAGAAAAAAACTCTAGAGAATAATTGATGATGTATTTATTTATTTTTGGTGTGTGGAGAGAGGAAAATTTTGCACCTTAGAATCCAAATGTTACCCTGAGGTCTACACAGGTCTTCTTGGTCAGACCCAGTCTAGGCCCACCCACACCTAACCCCTGTGGCTCTACTTCAGCTGCACTTGTACATCTAGCTCCTTTGTTGCAAGAATTTACTGGAACTGAACTGCTAGGGATGTCTCAGGTAGCACAGAGTGGGGAAGTAATAAGTCAATATTTTGTACTGTCACTCTGTTCCCATCCCTTTAACTTTAGTCTAATGCTTTCAAGACAGATCCCACCTCCCTTCCCCAGAAGCATCCTTCTAACCCCTTTAAACTCTAGAGTCTGACATTACCTTTATCCACCTAATACAGATGCCATAGAGCACCTGGGTACAACAAGAAAGTCTGTTGATGATTCTTCACCAATTTGATGGTGTAAGCCAGGCGACTGGCCCTCCAAGGCTAGGTGCCTGGCCTCTCTCTTAGTCCCTCTGTCTGACGATTCAGGCAGACGTGCAAGCGGGGTTGCCTCACGCCCCGCAGGTGGACGGGCAAAGAAACTCTGTCCCTAGCCCCTTGGGCGGGGCAGGCAGGAAAGCAAACTGTCCTTGGCCCCTTGGGCGGGGCAGGCAGGAAAGCAAATTGTCCTTGGCCCCTCGGGCGGGGCAGGCAGGAAAGCAAACTGTCTTTGGCCCCTTGGGCGGGGCAGGCAGGAAAAACAACCAGGCACCTAAGTCTCCACAGCCGGAAGGAGAGACTCGCTGCCAGCCAAGGCTTCTGGGGGTTCACCAGAAGGGGGGAGGCAGGGGGATGCAGGCCCACCCAACTCCCCTGCATCCCAGCCCAGGTCCCTATCCGTGGCAGAGGGTTCTACCACGGGCCTGGCGGAATCCTCACCAGGGCACACGGACTCAGGCTCGGGAATCACCGAATCGTAATAGGCCTCTCGGTCCCCTGGGCCACTTCCTGCCCCCATCCCGACTGGTACCTGTTCTGGGCCTCCGTCGTCATCCTCCTTGGGGTAGTCACCCAGTGGGAGGTCACAAAGCCCGTCCACATCGTCCGCTAAGGGTAACTCTTCCAGGTCTCAGCCAGCCTCTGAGGGTGGTGCGTCCTCACTGGCCAGAGGGAGCTCCTCCAAGTCGCAGCTCGGTACCGGGGGCTGTCGTCCAAAGGGTCCGCAGGCTGCATGGGTAGCGGTAGGTCCTGGAACTCCTCTGGGTTCAGGTTCCTGCGTGGCTGTTCTCGGCGGGTGGTTCCGGCGGGGTCCAGTTGACCATCGGGGCCCCAGGCCACAGGCAGGTCTTCAGCGGGGTAGTGGTCAGGCGGGTGCTGGGGAGGGAGCAGAGAGACAGCCTTCCCCTTCAGCTGCCTCCCTCCCACTGAGCTTTCAGGCTTCCCCTTTATACTTCCTGTCCCGCCCCCCTGCTTCCGGCCTGACGGACAGGCCGCCTCCAGCTCCGCCCACCCAGGTATAAGTGGGCCCAGGCTGTCTATCTCCGAGGGGGGCCACACTCCCTCACTACAGATGGGAACTGTATGCGTCTTGCACTTCCACCTGAGGATATGTAAATCATGGTGCTGCCTTTGTGAGATTTTAGAAAGAGGCATTATGATGTGATAGAAACAATAATTTCCAGATTGGGATGCACAGCCTTTTCCAGGCCTTTATGAAGGTCTCTAATTAGAGGGAGAAGAGAACTGAAAAAATAAAAGAATAAAGAATAAAATCTCTGTGGGGTGGGGTGCACCTAACACAACTAGTATTTTTTTCAAATCTGATTTGGATTGTTATACACACCCATCAGTATATAAATATTTACTTTTCCCTGCATGACTGAGCTGTTCAGTGCTTAATTCCTCTGCTAAAGAAAGTGGATGAGATCTGGTTATTTCTAGCAGGTGTTGATAGGAGGAGAACTCTGCCCATTGTGATCTGAGCTGCAGGGTCAGCTACACATCATCATGCAAGTTGGCTCCAACAGTGCTTACTCTTGGTGTAGATGTAATGATGGTGATCTGACACTGTATAGTTGATCTAACCAGCTATGATATAACAGCATAGGAACATGGGCTAATTTTGCCTCCATTAATAAAGTATTTTTCTTTAGAAATAACTATTTTGATGCTGTAAAGGACTGACAAAGCCTTAGTACTTTTTCTCTATATATCTCTATCTAGCCACATGTAGTGCTTATGTAATACTTTTAGCATATAAATATTTTAAACAAACTATTAAATAAGAGTTTGCAGCTAAGTCGTGTATGTTATACTAACATGTGCATCAATTAAAGTCTTCCATCTACAGTAGGGGAAGTGATTTTTCTAACTCTTTTGCATAACTAAACACATCTGTATCATTACAATACAAATCATTAGCATGTAAATTTAGTTAAAAATAATTTTCATGAGAATTATTAGCAGTTTGTAACTAATATGATTAATGGTAACCCCTTGGATAGCCTGGTGATTACATACACACTGAGGAAGTGGGAGGCCCAAGTTCAAGTCCCTGCTCTGGTGATCAATTATTTATAAAAAGTGGAATAATTAAAAAACACAAACAATTGATCAGTACCAGAATATTCCATACTTCAATGGCTTGGACATGCTCCTGAGAGGTGGGAGACCCAAGTTCATATACTTCCTTAGGTAAAGGAGGCATTGAACCTGAGGCTTATTCTACACGATCAAATTAGAGCGCAACTTCTTAACTGCGCTGTAAGACTCATGTGGATTTTATTGCGCTGCAGCTTGTACACACGTCGCTCCTTGCTACGTCACAGGATTCCTCGCTGTGATGCGCATTATCGCACTGTATTCTGGGCACGTATCCCAGTGTTCCAATTTCCCTGTGTACTTGCTTGCAATCATGTGATGAAGGAAAGGAGCACAAAGCACCATGGGTAAACCGGATGTTTCCCATGGTGCAGTGCGTTTCCCTAGCGTCTTCCTTGTTGCCAGTAGCAACAAGGGAGTCAACTGTAGGCGGAGACAGTTTCGTCACTGCCATAGAGAGGGTGGGGGGAAGTCCAGAGAGGACAACTAGGGAATGATGGGACATTTCCTGAGTCTGCTCGTTGTGCAGTAAGCTTACACACGAGCACAAACGCGCAGCAGATGAGACGCAACTGGTGTTTCCACTCTCGTCGGAGTGGTTGTTGGAATGCGCAGCAACAAGGCGCTTAGTGCGCAGCAATAACGTTTCACGTATGTACAGTGTGCTTGTTAACGCGCAGTAATGTTTTTTAATGCGGAATACGGTGCTCGTGTATACAAGGCCTGAGTTTCTTGCATCCTTGGTAAGGATCCTAACCACTGGAATAAGCTCATAGGAAAGGTGGAATTCCTACTATTTCCTCTTCCCATCTGCACCTGCCTTCCCTCCCAGTTGTTTTGTGAATGTAACCCTGTAAAAGAAGTCAAAACATCCATTTCAGGTTGAATAAAACAGGTTTCAAGGCCTGAAGGGACTATTATGATAATCTAGTATGACACAGGCCATAGAATTTTCCCAAAATAATTTCTGCAGCATATCTTTTAGAAAAACTTCCAAAGTATTGGTGATGAAAAAAATCCACCTTGATCCTTGATAAATTGTTCTACTGGTTAATTAATTTTACTGTAGTTAAATTATTATTAAATATTTGTTTCCCATATAGGTACTTATAGGTAATTAAGTCACTTTCTAATCTTTCCATTGTTAAGCTAAATAGATTGAGCTCCTTGAGTCTCTCTCTCTCAGGCATATGTTCTAATCTTTTTGTTAGTCTTGTGACTCTTCTCTGAACTCTCTCCAATTTATCAACACCCTTCTTGAATTGTGGACCCCAGAACTGGACACAGTATTCCAGTAGCAGTCACACCAGTGCCAAATACAGAAGTAATATTACCTCTCTTACTCTTTTACAAGATTCATCTCTTTATGCATCCAACAATTGCATTGCACCTTTTGACCACAGCACTGCAATGGGAGCCCTGATTACATATATTTTGCAATTAGCCATAGTAAAATATAAAGAGATATAGATTGATCTATGTTATTTAACACTTCCCACAGTTTTTTGTCTCATCTGCTAACCTCATCAGTGGTAATTTTGCATTTTCTTCCGTTAATAAAAATGTTAAATAATATAATGCCAAGAACCAATCCGTGCAGGACCTCATTAGAAACACATCCATTCGATGATGATTCTCCACATACAATTATATTTTGAAAACCATCAGTTAGCCAGCTTTCAGTCAGTTTGACATGTGACATTTTAATTCTATTTCTTTCTAGTTTTTTTAAATCAAAATGGCACATGTTACCAAGTCAAATGCCATACAAAAATCTACCGTATTTTTCGGACCATAAGACGCACTTTTTTCCCCCCAAAAGTGGGGGGAAAATGAGAGTGCGTCTTATAGTCCGAATGCTGTCCAGCAAGCAGTGTTCCCGCCAGGGGGCGTTGCTGGATAGCAAAAAGATCCAGGGCTGTGGCACTCCAGCCCACTCCCTGCTAGCCCCCACCCCCTGGCCAAGCCACTAGGCCGCTCCCCCAGTTCACAACCCCACACACACTCAAACAAACCCACACCCCTGCCGGACGGGGCAGGCTCGCCTGGGGTTGGCCCCCCTGTGACGCTGTCAGGATTTAAGGAACTATTTATGATATTATTTTGTATTAATATGTGACGCTGTCAGGGTTTAAGGAACCATTTATGATATTATTTTGTATTAATATTTTATGATTGTTATAATCCATAGGAACTATGCCATGTTTGGTGTCAATAGAAAGGTAATAATTTGTGGGGAATGATTATATAGTTTATGTGTAGGATTTGTATTCATATTAGAAGTTAGGAATATGATTGTTATATTTTAACTTGTGTAAGGCTGGGAAAATTCCCCAGACTGAATGTCTGCCTGGCCATTGTCTCCTTAATGGCCCATTAAGGAAGCTCCCCAGTATAATGGGCCGAAGAAGAAAACCTGTTGAGCCACTAGGACTTAAACATGTCTCTGGAACTACCGTATTCCTCTGAGACTGAACAAAGGATTGAGGCCCACCCTGGTGCTGGGTCTTTACCAGAGGAAGAAGCCTCCAAACTCCAGAGGAGTTCCTTTCTCTTCCCTTCCTTTTCTCTTCTATTTAGTTTATAGGTACTATTTGGTTCAGAATATTTTTTTCTTGTTTTCCTGCTCTAAAAACTGGGTGCGTCTTATGGTCAGGTGCGTCTTATGGTCCGAAAAATACGGTAAGTATCTTACATCAACACTATTACCTTTATTAATCAAATTTGTAATTTCAAAAAAATCATATTAGTTTCACAGGATCTATTTTCCATTAACCCATATTGATTGAAATTAATTACAGTACCCTCTCTGAATTCTTTATTAATTGAGACCCAGTTCATTAATTTGGCCCAAATGGATTTTTTCAATTCACTGATTTTTTTTTTTTTTTTGCATCTTTTGGATTTGGTTTGAGTGAGATGAATTTTTGTTTAGTTGCAGAGGGGTAGCCGTGTTAATCTAGTTCAGCAAAACAAACAAGAAGTCCTGTGGCACTTTTAAAGACTAACAAATTTATTTAATGCATGAGCTTTCGTGGGAGAACTCCTACTTCATCAGATACTTGAAGATGGAGAATTTTTGTTTGTTTGACACTACTAGTAAACAGAAAAATCAATTATATACCCAGTTGTATAAGGCAACTCCATGTTTGTTTATTCTCATTTAGGGCTGGCAAACCATTTATAGAAATGTGATTAATTTAATCCCTCTTTTCTCTGCTAGTAAATTATCCACAAATAGATTTCAATTTCTATGAATTTGCTACTAAAAATTATTCAATAATGCTTCCACCTATAGATAGCTTGTAAACTATTCCCCCTTGCTTAGAGAGTTCACCATTTGTAATTTACTAGCTTCACTAGCTGACTAGTAATTTAAGGCCATTGAATTACATTTGATTTCTGATTCCTGCAGGTATACCACAGTGCTATCAAAACACCTGTCTGGGTGCCACACAGATCTACCATGTATTTGCATAAATATTTTTACAATCTCTGTATTAGAAAAAACAAACAAACAAAACACCCCCAAAACCAAACCAATCAGTCAGATGACTGTTTAGAGAAAGTGAATAAATGGGGTCCAGGGCATTAGGAAAACAGATTTGTGGTTATTTAACTTATGTTTGCATATAATTCTTTTCCCTACTATACACCTACTCTTCTCAAACAGGCCCCTGATTCAAGAAGCACATTATCACTAATTATGGCAAAGTGCAATATACCTTTAGCAATGCAACAGTTTTTCCAAGCCTTCCAATAATTTTTATTTTTCAGCTCAAAAAATGTCTTTCAATTATTTGTATGGTAGTATCATCTGCAGAGGCACCAACTAAGAACAGTGTTCAAAATAGAAATGACAGCTCCTGCTCCAAAGAGCTTACAATCAAAATAGACAAGACAGAGAAAGGATCTGCCAGGAAAGAGAGAGATGACATTCAAGGAGAGAACTGGGAACTGAGGCACAGAGAGAAAATGCAAGATTTGCTCAAACAGCTTGATATCCACAGCTAAAATCAAAATGGAATCTGATGGGTGCTGAGTACAGGAAAATCTGGGGACTTCACTTAGGTTCATAAACGGAATTTACTCAGGACAGTGTTCTTTCTAAAAATCTGGCTCAGGTCACACAGGAAATCTATAGTAGAATCAGGGAGTGAACTGAAATATCTTGACTCCAAGACCATGTTCTTAACCATGAGACAAAACCTCTCTCTGTAAAAGCCTTTCTGCAAAGGACTTCCTGTCTCTCTTTACTCAAAGCCTTTCTTTAATTTTTGCTGAAGAAAGCACTTCAGGACTACCTTTGGAGGGTATCATTGCTTCTTAAAGCATTGCCATCAGATGATGGGCTTTCATCCTTCAGAACAGAGTAATTCACTGCTCATTGCCAGCCAAGGGAACACAAAATGGAGCTTCAAAGCTATCTCAGATCCCTTACTTGGTAACTTTCATATACCTGTCAAAAATACAAATAGGAGTGCTATTTAAAATAGAAGTGAGTGCTTCTTAGAACTAAGAAGGCCAAGGCCATACATCTTTTTTAGTACATTCCATCACTGAAGACCTATGAGTTGCCCAGAGCCACATGTCAAAGGAGAAAAAGGACAGTTTTTCAAAACTCTGTTCTATTGGTATTAATAGAAAACAGCCAGATGGTGCAGTCATCAATAAACTAAAAATATCCCTGGTGCATAGTCAAAAGCAAAGTAGCATGAAAATTAAAGGGAAAAAAATGTACTTGCCACTAATGTCCTAAAAATCCCTTTAATGTATACTCAACCTATACTTGCTGAAAGGACACAAAACACAAAAAGAAAAAAGAAAAAAAGGACTTGTGCATGGATATACTGAAAGATTTTTATAAAGGTCTTTTTTGGGGAAATGTGGCTTCATAGGTGAAAAAAACCATGAGAAAGAAGAATATGTTACCTGACTGATTATAGAATTGTATACAGCAGGACAAGGATAGATGGGTTATAGAGTGCTACAGTCTTAAAAGTCTATTTGCCCTGCAGCATGAAATCTAGAGAATGACACTGAGTTTCTCTTAATAAAAAAATACCTTTTCTGCCAAATAAATGACATTGTATGGCTCCATGATTGCATACAATAGGTCCAATTTTCCACTGCCTTGTAGATTATATAATCATTTATACACAAAGATTATATGTTTATACATTTGAACAGGTGTAAACAACTTCATAAAGATTCAGCGAAGAATAAGACCTGTTAATTTATGTATGGATATCTTTTTAATCACCAGTGAACCATCCTAGACCTGGCACATGGAAGTAATTTCCAATATCATTGCAGCTGATTTTCTACTTTTATGTACTAATCCCAGCCTCTTGGTCTCAGTCCTTCCATCACAGTAAAACAGTTGCTTAGCTGAAGGAATGATGAATGGGTAAATATAATGCCAAAATCTCCTATGTAACAGCTAGCCCATTGGAACTACAATTTAAAACATTTCCTATAGGAAATTATGAACACTTAATCTACAGGGAAGGTCTAGAAATTACAGATATATCTTTGGATGGCTATGTCTACACTTGTAAATTTAGATCGACTTTAGCTAAGTCAACTTAGTTAAGTCGACTTAGCAGGTCTACACCTAAATTTTAAGTCGACTTAGGGGGGAACTTACAAAGTTGACCTAGAGCGTCCACACTGGATGCCTAGGTCAACTTCTAGGAGCTAAGGGGACCTAGGGTAGGTCCGTGGTGGCAGGGGGGCACTCCTTGCCCAGTGCCAGGGGGCTCAGCCTTTGCCCCATTGTACATGGGTACAATGGGGCAAAGGGGGACAGGGACCCTGGCAGGGCATAGGAGCAGGGTGGGCAGGGCTCTGCCCTGCCCTATGGGGGGGCATGCCAGGCTCTCCCTGTGCCCCCCCCCCCAGCAGGGAGGGCAGTGGGGGAGTCCTGGAGTAGCCCTAAGTTGACTTAGTGCTACTCCAGGTCTACACTGGCTTAAGTCGACTTGAAAAAGTTACTTAAGCCTAAAGTCGAACTAAAAGTAGGTTTAATTAAGTCGACTTAATTTTCATTAAGTTGACTTTATTTTCCTTAAGTCGACTTAAGCAGCTTGCTTAAGTCGACTTAAGGAAACTGTAGTGTAGACGCAGAGTAAATTAAGTCGACTTAAGCAAGCTTAAATCGACTAAATTTACACGTGTAGACGCACCCGATGACTTTAAGGAAAATAAGGTGACGCCAACCAGAAAGTGTGATGCTTTCTACTGTGGTTGGGCGCTGGCCGCCAACTTACTTCAGTAAACCCAGTCAGATCCTAGAATCCTCTGTAAAGCAGAAAATAAAAGAAAACAAATACAAAAACTAAAATAATCCTCCTCCCTCCCCAAATCAAAACCAAAACCAAAAAAAAAACTAGTGTCTTAGCAAGGCATAAAGATGCATTGGAGAGTGTCTAGGCCCAAGAGAGAATTGAAACAATTCATTTTCTTTGCCAATCTCTAATTATGAAAACAGAATTTTCTAGCAAATTTTAACAAAGAAACAGAATTCCATTTTTGGAAAATAAGATATTTTTCCTCAGACATATTCCTGTGGCCTTTATCACAAAGTAAGTGATTTTATTTAAAAACTCACCCAGCAAGGAATTTGGAGACCATAAACCTTCAGATGCTGTTAACTCAAACTTCTGTTTCTCCATACAATCAGAATTCTATATGTGCATGTAAAAAAGAAAGAGTATGTATTCAGAGCACGTGTATGTCCAGGCCACAAATAGATTTAATGAATATAGAGCACCTCCTCAGAAATCAAAAAAGGGGAAACAAGTCATAGCAGGAGTTAATACCTGCCAGATCAAAAATAGTTAGAGGAAACAATTAGCAACTACCTGCAAAATTGCCACTCTAGGGCTATGTCTGCACTTGCACTTTTAAGTCGACTTAAGTGTTGACATAGCTATGAAAAAGGTGGTTTAATACAGTCGACTTAATTTTAATTAAGTCAACTTTATTTTCCATATGTCAACTTAAGCAAGCTGCTTAAGTCGACTTAAGGAAACTGTAGCGTAGACGCAGGGTAAATTAAGTCGATTTAAGCAAGCTTACATCGACTTAATTTACCAGTGTAGACGCAGCCTAGGACTGCAGTTGCTTGTCTTAGCCAAATTTAAAGAGCCAGCCTCCCAGAAAGGCATGCTGGAGTAAAAAAGTAAATCGGCCCTGGTGATAGTTACTACGGACTAGACCAGTGATTCTAAACCTATTTGCCATTCTAGGCAGTATATGCAGCTCTCTGTGTGTTACTGGGCTAGACAATCGCAAAGGAAGGAATTTCTGGTAAAGAGTAGCATCTCTGGCTTACATCCCATCACTACAACACAGTTATGTTATCATTTTAATCATATGATAAATATGGAGGAAAATCACAACCCAGAAAGACCAAATATTATCCATACACAAATGATATTGAAATCTTTACAGACATAGTTTGACTCAGACTGTGATCTCCGTTACACGGGATTCAATGGACTGACTCTGTATTTTCAGTGATATACACACATCAAAATCTGGCCTAAATTCATTCCATCTAATCATTTCTTCTCTTCCTCCTCTCCACCCCAAGAGCTACTCACTTTCTAGCTGTGCCTTCCTTCACAGGGCTATTGAGTCTTGAATCACTTCAATGAGAGCAGGTGTGGGTCTATAAAACCTATCCCTGACACCGTGGCACCTCCCTGAAGAAAGGGGAAAAGCACATTATTATAATTGTTGTCTTTAAAACTCTTTGTCTCTCATATAAAGGAAATAACCAGTGTAATGGAATACTATGTACTTGCAAAAGAAGACATTTGCAGTTATCAAATCCCCTTGTCTTCACTTTGATATGTAATGAGCAGAAAAGCAGTTTATTGCTCAAATACATCTTCCTCCAATAAAGCACTCCGTTAATTATCTGCCCACACCAGTACTCAAAGAAAGAAGGGTGTTACTGGAATTAGTGTTTTTTAACACTCCTAAGGAAGCAGAAGTGGAGCGAAATTGTTGATTTCTTTTAAAAATAAAAAAATGACCTGCTCAATAGTGAAGAATGATGTATTGTAAATGAGGTGTGGCTAGAAAAACCAAATACTTTTGTCATCTCCTGTGCTGATAGGAACTTTGGCCTGGAAGGGGCCTCCTGGGTCATCAAGTTCAGTGTCTTTCTCTGGTAGACAGACAATCTTGTTATAATACACCCATTCATAGACTCATCAAGCTCCATTTTAAAATTGGTTAGATTGTTTTGTTTGCCGTCACTAACCCTGTTGGAAGGCTGTGCCAGAACTTCACAAATGTGTCATGACCAAATGGTGACACTTACTCATGCTGGATACCTTACACCATGAAGTCAGTGGGGCTCCTTGAGGAGCCACGTACTTCAGAGGTAGGCCCATTTCAGGTACCACAGTATGATCCTACTGGAATAGAGGTTTCAGCAGAACTAACTTTCAAGTGGTTGACTCTCACTTAAAGAGCCATAAGCACCCAAGTAATTTAGGAGGTGAAGTCACATTTTCAAGAGTGATTTAGACACCTGGGGTTTGATTGCTAAAGGTTTTTAGGTGCCTAACGATGCAAATAAGGCTTAATAGGATTTTCAAAAGTTTCTAAGTGACTGTTGCCCATTTTTGTTTTATCTTTTTTCATTGTATTTTAAGAGACATTTTTGTTCTAGATCTAATCTGTATCTTCCAGGATGAATATGACTGCAGAAAAAAACAAACAAAAAAATTAAATAATGTGGAAAGTGAATGAATACGAACAAGTTTTTAAATTAATTATCGAGCTTGAGGTAGTTGTGCTTTCTGTTTTCAGCTACATTATATAGCATTCCTTCTTTACCTTTTGCTTTGAAGTCCTGCCACCTATTGGTTCATCAGTGCAATAATCGTTATTTGTTTTCATATAACACCAAAGAAGGAAATATGATTTTTTTTTTAAAAAGGTGTTACTTAATTTACAAAAATTCTACAACTTCAAAATTCCTTGCATACTGAGAAGTATTTAAAAAGATCAGTTAAGACAGCCAACCTCATTTCAATTGCCATATAATTTATCACCATCTGTTATCAACCTACATGATTTAGGCTGCCTATCAAACCTTGTCTTCGGCCTGTAGAATTTTGAAAAATACATGCAAATATCAAAATACCTGATCCCTGGGAAATTATAAAATCTCATTTGCTATGTAAAAAGGTCCATAGATTTCAGTATTATTCACTATAAAAAGTACATGTTTATTTTTACAAAATAAAGTTATATATACAAATATGCATGCTCCATATTTACTTAAACATGTAACAACACATGATCAACTCATTTTATAACAGTGAACAGAGCAATCATCCCGTTTTGATTCATGAACATAGTCTTCTCTACCATCAACAATTCACACTATAAGAAATTTTTTAGAACGCTGGCAGAGCTTAATGTATGTTGACAATACATACTCTTCAAAAGTTTTTCTATGTTTTTTAAGAAACAGTATAGAACATCAACAAGATCTGTCCAACAGTACGTTTCTAACACAGAAGACTACAGAGGACCAAGTTAATGTGGTATAAACAATTTAAGATAAGGGGAGTGACAGTGAATGGTGAACAATTGTCTTGTAGTGGGGAAGTGACTAGGACTCACTTCATTTCTGGATTTTCCAATATTAGCATTTTAGAATTTTGTAATAAAAAAGTAATACATTTTATGGTGGGGGCGGGGGGGAGAAAAGTGTTAATCAGACACAAGTGAAACTTATTTTCAACTGTAATTCTCTTTGGAAAGATTTTTGTTTAGTGTTACTGTAATAGTGTATGTGTCACTATTTTTGTGTGTGTGTTATATATCGTTATTGATGTCAACCCACCCCTTAGCATCCCTAACATCCTCTGGGATAGAATCAGAGGCGTCTTTTGGGGTAGGTGAAGCAGGCGCACACCTAGGGCCCCGAGAAGTGAGGTGTCTTCTCCCCTACCCCAAAAGCCGCATCTGCCTTAGTTGGCAGCAGAAGGAGGAGCTGGCTCAAGGGGCCGAGGCCGCACGGGAGGGAGTTAGGGCCGGAGGGAGGGGGTAGGAGGGGTGGGGCGGAGGGAGTGAGGCACGGGAGGGGACCCCGGGGGCCTACAGGGGGCTTTTGTGGGCCTATAGGATAGAATGAAACAACAGCAACTTGTTCTATATCTGTACATACACGTCATCTTCTCAGCTAACAATTAGCGTTCTCTCTGTCCCCTGCCTGCCTGGCCTGAACAAGAGCAGTCGTGTAATTTGGCACTTATGGAGAAAGCGCGTGCAGAGGAAGCAATGAGTCTCTTGTAGTAACTGCAGCACAGGCAATATAAAAGTGTCTTTGTCAACACAACTTGCCCTGACGCCTCTAGCAAGTTGTGTTGTGATTATTCAAGCAAAAGGGTCTGTGAGGAGAAGACAAATATTTTAAGAAAAGTTTGAAAAAATATTACCAGCAAGTAACTTCCAATCTGTTCACAGTTCTTAAAATACAGGCAAAAATGGAACTGCTTCATTCAGATGCCTGGCTGTCTTCAGTTCATTATTTTGTGTACCCAAAAGAATGCACCAAAGAGCACTCAACACGCTGACAGTGTGACAAGGGCCAATTTGTGAATAACTTGTCAACAGCTTGAATGAAACTCTAGAAATCCATAACAGGTGCTCAATAGCTATAATCGAGTGACAGATGGATTAGCTATGTGAAACTACAACAAACTGACTGAATGGGAGAGGGAACGAGGGTGAGTGAGGGAGGTTCATTAACTATGGAAAGGAGCAAAAATACATGAATTATTAAAGAAGCTGCATGAGCCAATTTATATGTATGCTTCCTGCTCATCTGCAATGTGACTAGGAAGAGGCTCTATTATGCCAGCTGAACATGTGCAGGACACTACACACAACAGCCTCAGTCTCATATCTTAACTCTAGGTAGGGGATGCACCAAAGCTTAACATATGCTTTTGATTACAGAAAACACTGCTTTATTTCAGTACGTTTATAGAAACTTTAACTCTACGTAATCCCACTGAAATCAGCAAGACTATTCCTGTGCTCAGAATTAGGCCCATGCTTATGCCTAGACACCTATCTGTATTAGTAAGGGTCTGCAGTCTAAATACCTTTATAAATCTGGCCCTTAGGACTTTTTGAAAATCTTACCCAAGATCTATTAAAACCTTCAGTCAGACTCCCTGCCAAAATGGCATTTTTGAGGGTTTGAGGTATCCTGGTGTTAATTGTACTAGCTGATGAGCAACCACATCCAATTGTGGAACCTTTTTAATAAAATACACCTCATCGTCAGAAAAATTTCGTGTGATATTTAGCCTACACTTGCCTTTCTTCAGTTTCCTTCTGTGCTTCACACAATATAACAACACAAACTTTGATTTGCGATCAGTCATTCTATGAAAACACAGTGCTGTTCAGCAGTTTCCTAACTGGGGAAGGAAACAGGAGCCTGACAAGTGCAAAGAGTACGAAGTGTTTTTATAGCTATGTTGGCCCTAAGATATTAAAGAGTAAGATGCGTGAAATAATATCTTTTATTGGTCCAACCTCTGTTCGTAAGAGGGAGGCAAGCTTTCAAGCTTAAAAGAGCTCTTCTTTAGACCTGAAGATATTACCTCACCCACCTTATCTCACCTACTGTAAGAGAAATTTTGGTTTGCTTTTCAAAGTGACTTAGAAATTGTTCCTGAGGATGGGCATGTGCTGTATCTCTTAGCAAAGTGGATTCTGTGAAGTTTTGCATCTTGTTTGGGTAGTGAATGCTGGCATTTGAATGCAAAACAAAGCTTGTCATTGGTAAAACATGACTGGTATTTCCATGACTTTTGCTTTCTTTATCATAAACATCTTCCTATTGTAAAGCAAACTACCGTTGACAAAATCTCAGTGCTACCTATGACATTTCCTTGCCATGTAATCACCAGTTTCTGCTGATTAAGAAGTCCGTGTAATCATAAAATACAGCTGTACTAAAAGAATACAATGGGCTTTGAACTCGAGCTCTTTACATACAAACATCACTAATGAGCCAAAGAGCTTACTCCAATAATTCTGCTAGAGAGATCATAAAGAATTATCTTAAGCTTATTCCAGTAGAAGGCCGTGATTCTCATACCACAAGCCAGTGTAGCTTTACATATCTTATTATCTTCTGACAGAAGTGAGTGAGCACTTTATAGATACAGGAAGTAAATAATAACGTGTCTAGTCTGTTCATACACTATATACCATTTTCCATCTCCTCTTCCAACCCAAACTTTTTTTCTGACTATCTAACAACTATTAGGATGCTTATGACTAATGCAGAAACAGTCTGAATGTCTTGAGCATGATGGAAACCAGTAGACACAAGGTCCATTATTAATGACCGAGGACAGTGTGTACAGTGAAAAGGAGAACCGATCAAGCTCTCTATATGGGTACTTGTATGGGCCTCATCATTATTATTTCTTAGTACCTACTTAATGGCACATAGCCACTGGACTTTTCAAGTTTAATTAAGATATTTTCTTATACAGGGAACCTAGTTTCCTTGGAATTTTACAGTATATTAGACTTTGTGTATAAAGATATCTCTTCATGGGTAGTTTAAGAGGATGTATTTATCACTAATTCTTTCTATAAAGCATATGAAAAAGTTTCATTTTAGAAACATACGAGTCCTTCAGTCATTTCTGAGCATCTCTTTCTAAGTTTATTCTAGCTCTCCTTCCTCAGTCATTTATTTGCCTGTATGTTTCCTGTGGAGATCATGAACACTTTCTGATATCACATCCGAGGTGAAAACTTATTCTTTGTTTCAACTCTTACCTGTCATTTCACGTATGGAATGACCTTCAGCTTCTAATAATCAAGGAGATAGTCAGGTATGACATTTCATAGAAACAGAATGAGTACCATATACAGGTGAAATACTCTTATGCAGAGGGCCAGCATGGGCCTGTGTATCACTCTGTAAGGCTATGTATACACTAGAAAAAGTTAGGTCAACTTTGTTAAGGTGACATAGTCCACTTTGTTAAGTTGATCTAACCATCCTTAATAAGGTTGACTTAAGGGTTACTCCACATCCACACTGTCCTTAAGTCGACTTAAGGAGTTGACTTAAGCTTAAGTTGATCTAATGGGTGGTTCTTATTAAGTCGACTTAAGCTTTCATTAAGTTGACTTAAGGAATTTCTTAAGTCGACTTAATGAAAGTCTGGTGTAGACAGGGAGTAATTTAGGTCAACTTAAGCCTCCTTAAGTCGACCTAAATTGCTAGTGTAGACATAGCCTAAGAGCCTATAGATGGCCATAGCCCTTGTGCTGATACAGGAGAGATTTTCACCTATACGGAGCAGTGACCAAAGAAAATGAGAAGGAAAAATTAGTATATCATGAGATCCTTAGGTCAGGGAGCAACACTTTATTAAATGTTAAGGCAGTGGCAAGCACGAATGAGACCCCAGGTTATGACTGGAGACTGGAGGTCCTATCACTAAACAAATAAAAAATTATAAGAATATGGCTTTTTGAAATAGTTAGCTAACAGCATCAGTCTGAGATAGAGCAGGTGTGAGGAGTGAGCAATGAAAGTTTATTGAAAAAAAAATCACAGAGAATGATTTCATATCTCAACATACAGAATTTGGGAGCCAAGGATAGTACTTTTAAGTGATTAATCATTTCTCCCATTGAATTAATGAAGCTTGTTAGCCTGGCAAACTTGAAATTAAAAAAAATTGTTTACCAAGTGCGTTTCCCAAACTTGCTCAGACCAAATTTTTTTTTTTTCTTTTGGCTGAGAAACCCATTTTATGTACATCAACCTTGGAGCTGGCAGGGCTGCCCCATTCCAGATAAAGTAAAAAGCATATGCTGATTGCATGCTTTTGTGGCTAGGCCTTCTTTGCAATGCACTCTGTAATTATCACCGTGTAGAGAATTTTTGCCTGTGCGCTCCACAGCTGCTTATGGGTGAAACAGCAACTCTATGTGAGTACACAGATGTTCATCTATTTAACCACTTCTTTGCAATACAGGCCGGAGATAATTGCTTGAATGTCAATGCTCTTCAAACATCTAATTCATTGCCGAGTTCCTTGTCTTCAGGAAATCAATCAACCTTTGGACTAGCTAGATTTATTAAATAAAACAAAAACCAGTGAACTGATCTGGTGCAGTTATGACCAATAGGAAAGATTGTCAGTTCTTTCTTAAACCTGTAAGGAGATTATGTTTTGAACATTTCTCATCTCCTCATAACTTTCCCTGGGAATGTCAGTAATAGAAGCAGCCTTTAGAAGAATAGATGCAGAAGGAAGGTGATGGGATAAAGTTTATTGGAACACCATAACTATTAGTATACACCAGCTACAAAGGCCACAAAGATCCTTTCTAGGCTATTGTAAATTCACTGATTTTATATATGATTAACATGTTGAAATACATTAAAGGAAGTGCAAAGTGCTTTACAAACATCAGCTGGCACTACTGACATCAGTGGGAGGGAAGTATTATCATCCCCATTTCAAAGACATGAGAAATAGGGACTATGTCTACACTGGCAAGTTAGGTCGACTTAAGTAGGTTTAACTCGACCTGACTTAAGCCCTGTCCACACAAGGCTTTCATTAGGTCAACTTAAGAAAATCCTTAAATCGACCTAATGAAAGCTTAGGTTGCCTTAATAAGAACCACAGGGTATTCGAGCTAACCCTGCATAGGTCAACCTAAACCTTCCTTAGGTCGACCTAAGGCCAGTGTGGACACATAAATCCACTTTCTTAGGTCGACCTAAGGGAAGTTAGATTGAATTAATAAGTCCCGGTTAAGGGAAATCATTTTGTTAAGTTGACTTAATAAGGTCGACTTTAAGTTGACTTAAAGTCGACCTTATTAAGTCGACTTAACAAAGTCGATCTAACTTTTCCTAGTGTAGCCAGGGGGAGTAAGAATTAAATTTCAAATCATGCCTGTCCCAGCCTTAATCCTATATGCATCCACAGTAGCATACACACACCTGTGTGATTCCAAGAGTGAGAATTTCTACTGACAACCTTGCAGCTCATGAGCATTAAGATATTTGAAATCTGAATGCAGGTGCAGGTACGCAGAGGTAAGCATGCAGATATTGATGCCCACGTCTGAAAACACATCCTTAGTGACTTGTCCAAGTTGACATAGGACGTACAGGAGGCAGGAACATAACACAAATGACCGAACTCCCAGTCCTGTTCCTTAACCACAAGGCCATCTTCTTCCCTGTTCTTGTGGAAGGATTTTTTTTTTTTTTGAGGGGCAGATGTTCTCTGAAATTTTTCCATCCTTATCCTTCAATCTGAAATGCCTCAAATTGTGACAACCCAGCAGAATCCATTAATACACATCCTGGGTCGTTAATCCCTGAATAGCCAGTAGGAAAAACTGGTAAAATCTTTTAACCTAAATGCTCCTAAGTGACCAGGTTTTGGGCCATAGCTTCAGCCCCCATTTGATTTATGGTAGTATTTTTAGCCTGAAAGTGTGGGAGGAAAGGGGATGTGAATACCATGCAGAACACCTCCCCCATAATTCACTATAGCTCTAGCCACTCATGTTAATGCTTTGAGTTTGCAGCTCCAAATGATGGGAATTTCTCCTAAAACACTCCCCACAGATTGTGACCGGGGCCTCCTGGGATACCTTCCTGGACGTGCAAAAATCAGGGCAAGCTGCAAAACCAGGAGCCAAACTCCCACACACTGATGGGTGGTACTTAAACCAGTCTCCCTATCAGTCACAAACAGGCTTCTGGTTCCCCACACTGGGTACCAAGAAATCTGCCCAAAATAGAAACAGCCCCCTTTATTGCACTCCAGCTCCTCTGGCTCCCACCTAGCCACACAGTCCCTTAAAGATATAGGTTCTCCTGACCCCAAAGGGCCAGCCACAGCACACAGAACAATATAGGTTTGGATCTTACCCAAAATACCACACTGGTAGCCAATCCTTTAGCAACTACAACTAAAGGTTTAATATAAGAAGAAAAGAAGCAAAATATGAGAGATGTTAAAGGGTCAAAGCGAATCACATACATACAAATGATTTAAAGTTCATGAAAAGCAGTTTGCAGGCTTGTTCCTCTGGTAAACACCCAGCATCAGGGTGGGCCTCAATCCTTTGTTCAGTCTCAGAGGAACAATTCCAGAGATGGGTGTTGGCTGTAGACTGAGGACTTGAGAGCAAGATGGAGTTGGGTCTGCTGCCTTTTATCACCTCTGGCCTTCTCCATGCTGTGTGCAGTTCTTTCCAATCAAATTGGAGTTGAGTCACATGTTCAAGTCCTAGTGGCTCAACAGGTTTTCTTCTTCGGCCCATTATACTGGGGAGCTTCCTTAATGGGCCATTAAGGAGACAATGGCCAGGTAGACATTCAGTCTGGGGAGTTTCCCCAGCCTTACACAAGTTAAAATATAACAATCATATTCCTAACTTCTAATATGAATACAAATCCTACACATAAACTATAGAATCATTCCCCACCAATTATTACCTTTCTATTGACACCAAACATGGCACAATTCCTATGCATTATAACAATTATAAAATATTAATACAAAATAATATCATAAATGGTTCCCTAAATCCAGACAGCTTCACACAGATGTTTGTGCAGACTAAGTTAAAGCACCGGAAAAGATGCCATTGATCTAACTGAGTTTACATCTTCCACATTATCAGGAATCACTTATCAGGGGTATAATTCCCTCGAAAAAGATCTAACTCATGAGTTGCTAAAAAGATGTATATGTATAGCTGAAATATTGTATGATTAACAGTGGCTATATTAATGATCTAAATGGCCATATTTCAGACAATTGCAACAAAAGTTGTCGAAAGTATAGGGGATCAATAGAAAAGTTGAGAGCTGCTAAATAAGATTATCATGTTTAAATCCATGTATTGTCACTATATCTGAAATTCTTGACTCTATGCCCTCTATTTCAAAAGTGTTTGCTCTTGGGGCAACACTCACAAAGTACAAAGGGGTAGTCGTATCAGTCTAGTTCAGCAAAACAAAGAGTCCTGTAGCACTTCTAAAGACTAACAAAATTATTTATCACATGAGATTTTTTCTGGGAGAAAATCCCACTTTGTCAGTGGAGCTTGAAGATGGAGAACTTACAGATATCTCCTGGCTTTCTTATTACAAAAAGTGATTTTGTCTTTTCTTTACCTCACCTCCTTCTAAAATTCTGTTCCACACTGTCTGAATCTAAACAACTACTTTGATCTGCTGAAACAGTCTGACCTGATCCCAGGACTTACGCTTCCCTGCATTTATTTTCCTCCCAGTCTGTAAGTTCTCCATCTTCAAGCATCTGACAAAGTGGGATTCTCACCCACAAAGTAGTTTACATGCAGTCTAACCAGCTATTGTGAACGAACTATTCAAGACGATGGCCCATTACAGACAATTAACTCTTATACTGGGCCATAGAAGAAAACTCATTCTATCCAGAAAGCCATTACCTCTGGATGCCTTAGCCAGAATATGTGTCCGTGAGTCAACAAGACAGGTAAGGGTATATGACTTGCTCATGTGACTCTGAACTCCATCTTGTGCCTGTACTTTTCCATAAACTAAGTTATGAGCTGTGTTGTGGATGCTAAAATTCTATCCACAGGGGAGATGGTATAAAAGCCCCATAAAATCTCCAGTTTGCATCTTTCCTGCTCTTACTCTCTGAACTGAGGATTTACGGCTGAAAAGAATATATCGACTAAGAACTGAGGATCTACCAATCTTTTGGAAGTTGCCCAAGATTTTACAAGCCAGCAGTTTATAACATTAATCATACAAACCTGATGTAAGAATATTGCCATTATTGTAACTGTATGATCTATTATCCTTTTTAATTCACCATCTTTATAAATAAATCTTAAGATTTCAGTTGCTAAAAGATTGGCAACAGGGTGATTACTGGGTAAGACCTGAGTCATATATTGAGATGATTATGTGGCTGATTTTTTGAGAAAAACCCTTTGTTTGATTAAATTGATTTTCAATAGCCACTCATTTTAAAGTCTGTAACAAGTCAATGCCTGATTCACAAATACAAAGGAGGCATCACAGCAATACACTCTGCTACTCCAGAAGCAATTATCTGCCTTAGCCATCTGAAAAATGATAGTTGTTGCTCTATGGTGAAATAAGGGCTGGGATGCTAAAGGAGACTGCATTACTGACTTCTTGTTAACCAGTGCGGTGAGGTGGAAGTTCACTTTTGTCACTGGCTTGATATAACAAATGCTACAATAACCACAGTTCGGGGTGAGTCTGTCCGATTTCTCAGCAGTTGGTCCTGAATCTGGTATCCTCAGCTGTGACCGACTGAGGCACTGTGACATAAACATAATCAGCTATTGTTATATTTGAAATCAAAGGTTGGAAAATAACCTTATGCAACAATACTTGTATAAATTGTACTAGCTTTTTTTGTATACTTGGAGTTACTTGTATCCTCTTCTGGGTATTTAATTCTAATGTTGGAACAATTTCCTTACTATGACGATTTAATAATAGGTATGCCTGTAGGAGGGAGAAAAGCGTTGGAAGGGAAGACGTACAAACTCCACATTAGTTTCAATTCTTATATACCTTTTCTGGCTACTCACCCACACTCAGACTGACAGTTTTGAAAGCCAGTGAAATTGCTCTTCTATTTTACACAGACAAAATCTAAATGACAGAAGCAAAGTTAAGATGTCAGTGATAAGTGTTGATCCACGGGGGAAAAGAATGAAAAAGAATTAAAATGTTGGAGATTAAACAATTTGACCCAACTAATTCTGTACACTGTGTAGGAGGCTGTCATACCCTAACTCCTATCTCCTTCTGTAAATCAAAGTCTCCAAGAACCCGCTTCTCAGTGATGCTTCCTTAATAACCATCCTCTCCTTTGCCCCATGTATATTTCATTTTGCAGTCTGATAATTGGAAATGTGAGTGGTGGCAGCCTGTACCATCTGGCTTGTTAATAAGTAGAGGATAAAAATGTCTAATGCCTTGATCTACATAAATATAAGAATTACCCCACAAATAAACAACTCCTTAAAACCCTAGCCTACCAGAACAAAAGAGAATAGTCTGGATTTATCTCATGTTAAGGGTTGGTGATCTAGCCACAGAGAAAACAAATGAGTGAGAAAATAGAGGAATAGCTATTGTGGAACAAAAGCAAATGTGGGAAAAATAATAATAATGCACACATCACACTGAAGCATACAGGACACTGTCAGCATTGGGGAAATAAACTCTGAGCCATTAGTCTGGATGAGAAATCTTGCTGCTGTATTTGGAACCTATTCGAACTACCATAGAACCTTATCAGATAGCCTCCATTGTTCCACAATCTGGTGGTGAAAAGGGCATCACTGATTGCTACCCCTAAATCAGTCTCAGACAATTAATGATGGCTATAGTCATCTTTTCTTCCCAAGATGATGAGAGGATTTAATTGCATTATGGGAAGGCTGAGCAGTAGGACAATAGCTTTTCCAGTTTATGACCATCCAGATTTAGAATAATAAGGATTAAAATAACAGAGCAGTTTTGGAATGGATATTCATCTTCATGCTTGGGGCAAAAGCAACCTCTAATTAATGGAGAGACAGGACACAACTTTTCCTGTAGATGGGCTATCATAAGACTGCCTAGTGCAGGATTTCTTGCACTTTCCACTAAAACATCTGGCCCTGGCCACAGCTGGAAATACATGATGTCTCAGTGGTTTGAATCAGCCCAGCAATTCCCAGGTCCCAAATTCTGAATCTCTACTGAAGATGAAAATTTATCACCACCAAAGGGCCATCAGTCATCTTGGCAACACCTTTGCATTTGATTTTTAAAGTGGTGAGTCACTGAGTTTTAAAAAACGTCTGTCATCCAACCAACAGTATTAGCTGGACCCCATTGCTGGAGGAAATGATGAAATCCAAGCATCATAGGATGAAAATGAGAATCACGATATCAGCATAAGAAATCATGTAGGAGTTTTTATAAATGGGCTTTGATTCTGTACAAGAGTGATGGAGATTTCTGTTTTACCTGTCAAGAGCAACGTGGACACAGTTCTGAAGGCACTGATGAGAAAAGGAGCCACAGAGGGATGATTCCCGAATACTGTGATCCATAGTATTCCATGCTACCAGTAGCTGAAGATTTACATTGTATCAGAATAGTTGAAGCAAGGTGGCCATCAGCAATGGCCATAATACAGGGCTTGATCCCATAAACACTTCCTAACAGGCATAACTCTATTATGGGTAGGCCCCACTTACCTCAATACAACTACTACTTATAGTATAATAATTACTGTACTTGGTTCAGTGGTTCCCAACCTTTTTGGATTGAGGGCACAGATATCATGTTTTCAACCGTGAAGGCTCACCAGTCTCTGCCAGCAGGATCCTAGCACCTAGGGACCTAAGCAGAGCACTTTGCTCTCTGCTGGAGCTGGGGGAGGGGGAGCACTGATCTCCCATCCCTTGGGCTACAGCAAGGAGCCTGCACTGGTCTTTTAGGCCCATGGAAACATGCTCTACTGGGTCTTTAGGCAGTAGCTCTCTTTCACAGCCAGCAGGAGGGAGCTGTGGATCATTTTGAAAACCCCCAAGGGCCACTTCCACGTGTTGGGAAACACTGACTTAGCTCATCAGTAGATCTCAAGATGCATTACAGGTGGGAAAACTGAGGTGAACTGACTTGTCCAAGATCACCTAGAAGACTAGTGGCCAAGCTAGGAATGGACTCTGGGTCCCCTGAGTCCCAGTCCAATACTCTATCCATTAGGGAACATTGCTACCCTATAGGAGGCACACAAGTGAACTACTCAGAACATTAAAGCTCTGTGCTCAGTAGTCTTGTGATAAGCATTGGAAGAGAGACCCCTTAGAATGTAAACTAATTGGCCCATTCACTGTTTTCTTCCAAGGGACACTTTGACGCCTTGGCCTCTCAATAGGTTTTCATTAGCTTCTTGCTCCCCCCCTCTCTCTCTCCCTGGAATCCTTTTCACCAGGAACCCAGTACCCAAGTAGCTGGCTATCCCTCCCTCTCAATTCTAGGCACTCTTCCAAACAGGTTCTAACTTCCTCCCTGGCTCCCATTAAATGATATAGTTGGAGTACTTGAAATCAGTCTCTCTTTTGTCTCCAAGTTCAAATTTTTCACTTTGTGGAGCTCCTTGTTTTAGGGCAAGAAAGAGTATGCTAAAGTATTTGAAAGTCCAATTAAAGGAGACCTGGGGTCTCATATTTTGAGCCACAGCTCCTACTTCAGCAACAAAGAGAAGATGGGCCCGAGTGGGCTCAATTCCTGTAGCAGGGAGATGCTTCCCTTTATGTGAACTGATCCAAATCTTCAATTAAATAAAAGGTTTGAATTAAGTTGATTCTTATTCTGGCTTTAGCAGTTTGTTCGTCACTAGTAAAAAGATGTCTTAACGCTACCAGACGTTTGACATTAAGAGACGCTCATTTAAGTTTCAGGCATTCAAAAATAGACTCTTCTTGTATGTTTATATAGCACCCTGAACAATGATGCCCCAATCCTGAATGTGGTCTCTGGCTACTATTTTAAATAAATAATCATCAAATCCTACTGGGCAAGATTTCCAAAGTAAGTAGTAATATTGGGTGCTCAGCTTGAGAGAGATTTCAAAAAGCCCTGATTTTCAGGAAAAAACTGAGCCTGTCCCCTTTGAAAATCAAGTCTTTTAAAGATATCTCAAACTGAGCATTCAGAATAATTTTTGAACGTCCCGGCCAATAGAAATGAAGAGGTAAAATAATACAAAAATCATCATCATACAATAGCCAAAAACATCCCCACAAAATATTTGGGTGATGTTCCCATTAAAATCCTTTACCATTAACTGCATTTGAACAAAAAAATGTGTCACTAAGTCAGACATGAAATCAGGCAAATGCTTAATGAAATTATGCATAAGCTGACGAAGAATTGCTAGAGCAAAGAGGCAAGAAAAAACAAACCAAATTGAAATGTTGAAAGGTAATGAAATTAGGTCACTGTTCTACATTGCATGAAAGATCCATCATCCCAGCATTAGTCTGTGCCAGATGAACAAAGGAGATTGTCTGGTTCCAGTTTCCTGGTAAAGTGGGAGTAATGCATCTGTACAAATTATAAGGCAAACTTTCTCCACAGCAGAAGCCTCAAGGTAATTAGAATTTACAATATTGAATAATATTTTAAGGAATACGGATAGTACATTAACCCATAAAGAGGCTTAGGTTCACTGTACCACCACATCATCTCACCACAATCACAAATTCACATAATAAGACACTATAAGACTAGGTGATGGAAGCACATCTAGGAAAAAATGCATGCAACGTAGAAAAGATAAAGTTGGCATATTACTGGAAATGTGTACATTATAATTGCAGAGCTAGACCGAGACCACACAGAAGAAAAAGTGATTTATTCCTCCTTAATTGCTAATGTAAATATAATTGCAGTAGAGTACAGAGTCAGGTCGCTACACAATAGGTTTGAAGACCTTTGTCTCTGCCAATTAAGATGCCAATTTGTTTTGGTGGATTAATCAAACCTCAGATTATCTATATCAGACTTTGGCTGGTTATACTGCCTTTGCGCCTCCCCAGTATTTGAAACGCCGACTCAGAAGGATTTATTAGAAGTGCTGGCAATCACAGATTGGAAAGGTTTTACAAGTTATTTCAGACAGAAGGTCCTTTTTGTGTTAGATTAAAAATAATGTATATTGATTGTTTACATAGTTCAGCCTTTCTTGTGGAAGACACTAATTTCAATGTTGGGCACAAAAAGCAATAATTTTAGTGGATAGTTTAAAACTACCTGGCTAACAGGCCTTATGTAAGAACAGTTCAACCAGTTCACATACCGTTTCATATTTTCTACCAAAACCCACTAGGTTTGATTTTATTCTCACTAATTTCAGAAGATTGTAAGTACTAGAGAGGCTGTGTCTTTTTTTGTGGCTGCCACCCTATACCCACAATTTTGGGGCCAGTGGTCTAAATCACATCAGACAATGTCAGCTTTATCTTGCATGGCTGTATCAGATAATACTGTGGAGAGCAGCAATTTATCTGGCTCTACCTTTTTCTCATTTCTGTGATTTGATGAAGGTGGTGGGTAACTGGCTGTTGAGACTTGCCCACATTCTCAGGGTTTAACTGATCCCCATATTTGGGGTCGGGAAGGAATTTTTCCCCAGGGCTGATTGGCCTGGACTCTGGGGGTTTTTTGCCTTCCTCTGTAGCACAGGGCATAGCTCACCTACCAGTGAATTCTCTGTATCTTAAAGTCCTTAAATCATGATTTGAGGAGGTAAATAACTCAGTCATAGGTTAGTGGCCTATTGCTGGAGTGGGTGGGTGAGGTCTTGAGGCCTGCATTTTGCAGGAGGTCAGACTAGATGATCATACTGGTTCCTTCTGACCTTAAAGTCTATGGCTATGTCTACATTTGCTAAAATTAGTTCGAATTAACATGGCCACATTGGCTAATTCAAACTAGTTAGTTTGAATTAAAGCCTTACTTGTGAAGCCCTATTCGAATTTATTAGTTCGAATTAAGGAAGCCCTTAATTCGAACTAACTAAAGCCTAGTGTAGCCATGGCTTTAGTTAGTTCGAATTAAACCTCTTTAATTCGAACTAACTTGCCAGTGTAGACATAGCTTAAGAGTCTGAGTGGTGCACTCACAGAAATGCTTCTGCAGCGTCATGGATCTGCAGCGTCATGGATCTGCAACACCATCAGGCCTTCTTCTCCATTCATATATATAGCTGAGACCTTCTGGAAGAGAAGCCATGCTCATTATTTCAAATAAACATGAACATGAGTATCCTAGTCTAACTTACATTACAACTTAGAGGCTACACTTGCTGCTTTAGGTGAGTAGTTCCATTCAGCTGTGATGTGAGCAGGGGTTAGTAATTGAACATTTACTTCCAGCAATTATGCCTTTTACTGGTAGCACTAAGGTACTTTGAAGTAGTAAGCTAATAACACAAATGCTAATGAAAATATTTTGGGAGCACAGCTTGATCTAGCTATTTGAGCCTGGCTTGTTTAGCCTAACCAAAAGAAGGTTGAGGGGAGATATGATTGTTCTCTTTAAATATATCAGAGGGATAAATACCAAGGAGGGAGAGGAGTTATTAAGTTTAGCCCCCATGTGGACACAAGAACTAATGGATATAAACTGGCCATCAGGAAGTTTAGACTTGAAATGAGATGTAGGTTTCTAACCATCAGAGGAGTGAAGTTCTAGAATAGCCTTCTAAGGAGAGTGATTAGGGCAAGAAACTTAGCTGGCCTTCTGACTGAACTTAAGTTTACAGAGGAGATGATATGATGAGAGAGCCTAATTTGGCAATTAACTGATCTTTGATTAGTAGTGGTAAATATCCCAATGGCCTGTGATGGGATGTTGGATGGAGAGAATTCTTAGTTACTACAGAGAATTCTTTCTGGATGTCTGGCTGGTGAGTCTTGCTCACCTGCTCAGGGGGTAGCTGATCACCATACTTGTGGTCAGGAAGAAATTTCCCCCCAGGGTAGATTGGCAGAGGCCCTGGTTTTTGGTTTTTTGTTTGCCTTCCTCTGCAAAAGGAGCCCGGATCACTTGCTGGTGGAGTCTCTGTGCCTTGAAATCTTTAAACCATTATTTGAGGACTTCATTAACTCAGTCATAGGATAAGAGTGGGTGGGTAAGGTTCTGTGGCCTGTGTTGTGCAGGTCAGACTAGATGATCATAATGGTCCCTTCTGACTATAAATTCTATCATTTAAACCAGAACTGGAACTGGAAGTCAGGGGCTATTCAGCCACATTCAGAGCTCCATATTTAAATGGTGATTTTAGGGAATTGCCTAAACTCTAACTCAACGAGCGTAGCATGTATTAAAGCCAGTGGGTGCCCTCCACAAAGTTATTTAGGCACCACTGCAGTCCACAATATTCCTGCTCATCTGCCGCCTCACCCTATAGGCACCTAAACTTGATGCCCAATTTTTGCCTTTGGGCATGTGCAATGCAGTCTCACTCTAGGCTACAGGGCACCTATCTCCCCACTGCTGCTTCACAATAGGCATCTGGACACCTATCTTCCACATAAACCTGAGAGGGATCCAGAAACTGGGAAAAATAGGCATTAGGGAACCCAAGTCGTGTGTGTATATGTGGGGGTGGGGTGGGGGAGGGAGACTTTGTGGAGTCCGGTCTCTCCCCATTCATTGTATAAGGACCCTATGCTCCTATCTCAGACTTTGTGGATCTTGTTCTTGTGATTGCTTAGGTATCTAAAAGTTGGGCAACATGCAGCTCATTGTCACAATGCCTAAGTGTCTTTATGAATCTGGGCCCATGTACCTTTCTAATCTAGACTTTTAATATGTGGTAGCACGTGCTGTCACACACAAGCAAACATCATATGTTTAATCCTAACCTAGACAAGGCCTCAAGGGAACCTAAATAGACTCATTTACATTTTATTCCACCCCCTCACAGTGTGTGAATTATGCCAATCTAATGCTCCCATTTACACAAAATCCTCTTTCTACTGCTCCAGCAATGTAAAGGGGAAAATAATCTTACAGTGTTGTTAAGTAGCCTTTGTCTAAATGAACATCAAGCCATCAGACTAATTTACACTTCAGTGGGGTGCACACTGTACCTGCTGCACATATCACTTCTTTATTTGGTCCACCGACAGAGTGAAAAATAGTTTAAGCTGGTATAATTTACCTGCAGTGTGTGTGGAAGCAAATGGTGAAGGAGAAAAGCAAATAAGAGTTCCTTGCAAGCAAATAAAAAGAATATTAAAAAGCAAATAAGAGTAGCCCACTGACAAGTGACTTGCACTTTCCTCTTAGAAATAGACTTGAACTAAATTTGTAGATCTACCTGTCCCTGAATTTGGAGTGGGCTTGGAATCCAAACCCAGTATGGATGAGAAAATTTCCAAAACTCTTCTGTCTACAGTGCCCTGTACCAAACCCCAACTCCAAACACTTCCAGATGTTGAGGGGTGTCCAAAATTCATATCTGGATCCAAATTTTGCATTTTGGATTTATTTCTACTTCTGGCCCTGGACATGCTGGTTTTTCCAGCATTTGAATTAATTTTCAAATGGTGTGACTATGCCCATCTATATCAATTCTACTCCACCACCTTCTTTGCTTTAGCCCTTCTAGTTTCACATTTCTTTTACCGAATGAAAGTCATTCTATATCTAGCCACTTGAGGTTGGAGTCTAAAAATTGCCATGCACACTATAGTTATCGGCATATTTTCTCCTTAGAAAATTAAATTAAATTATCCTGTTTCTACTTCAAATGACAACGAAACACAGAATCAGTTAGAAACTAGAAATATCTTCTTTCTAAAACCAACAGATTCTTCATTTGTGCAAATCTCAGCAAAAATTGCATGGACATTGTTCCTATCTGTTGCAAACTTTACAATGGCTTTTATGTTTAAATATCATTTAGCAGCTGTTAAACGTCACCACATATCCTTTTCTTTACTAGTATAGAGTCTGAAATTGCCACCAAAAAAATGCATGGTGCATTAAATAATGTTTAAATGTAGTAATTATTTTCTTGATTTCTTTTCCCCAGGCAATGAAAGGGATCACTTAATTCCCATTTCCATCTGAAAGTGTAAAATACTAACTAAATTATTAATATTATAAATTTACTTAAAGGGATGACAGATTTTGTACACAAATCAAGCAAAAGATTTGACACATTGTACTGTGCCCGGTGCAGTTAAGAATGTACAATACAGATTGTCAGCTACAGGTACAACACCCTCCCCCCCCCACCACCACAAAACTTGCAGTGATGTTTCATTATCAATTTTATTTCCTACCATACACCAAATGTACAGCACAGAACACAGTTTTGTCGCTTTGATGTAAGAAATATTAATTGTATGAAGAAACAGTATACAAACTACTCCAAATTAAAAAATGCATACATCATTGCTCTTTACAAAAGGTCTAATTTACAGTTTAGCTCATCAATGCAGTTTAACACAAAAAAGGGGAAAAAAAGGAAAAAGAAAATAAATCAGTGCACATTACAAAACACATCAAGTACAAAGGAAGCAAATAAATACAAACATACTTCACAAAACATCCTGAGCAAACAACCCAAACACAGACAAATTAACCTGAAGCCATAGTAAATCATAGTAATAAATATATGTTGGTAAGATATTTTTTAAAATGTAAATTAAATAAAATATATAACAAATTTGTTAAAATATGTAGTTAATTACATTTTTAGTCTTTGTAATGAGTGAATTCATTTTGTATGCATTTAACAAGTATAGCAAATGTTTGCTTTTTTTTTTAGCAAGTACAATAACTTTAATAGCAAATTTTTGTTTGGTGTCCTCCTATTTATATTAGACAGCACATACGGTAGCTTTTGAAAAATTGATTTAAAAATAAACAAAGCTTCTAAGAACATACATCTTCTGTCTAAACTAAGATTAGAGGGTCAAACCTACCCTCAGATGAAAAGCAAGCCCCACCTTATGTAGAACAGTGACCACAGTGCATGAGTTGAATCACCTTAGAATATTACTTTTTGTGCAGAAACAGTAACAATATAATTGTATATGTCAAGCCTGTGAATGCCATCCTATTCACTCTAAATATAAATGAGGCTAATAAAAATAAACACTTTCATTGTAGCACAGGAAAAATTAAACACACACTAGATCCATGTATACATTTACACTGAGGCACATATGCACATGAGGTGTGTGTGCATACACAAAAGGCAGTTTAGCTGGCTGTTTATACCTTTTCTTAAAAAAAATAAATATAAAAAAAAAACTTTTGAAACAATGCTTAGTTACTTACAATCCCTGAAATAGACATTGCCTCTGTTATAGCAACTACTAAACTCTGATTGATTCAGAAATTCAAATCCCAGGCTAACTGAATATAGATGCGCAGCCAAGTATCTTTGTACATGTGCGCGTCTGTGTGTGTCCATATGTACTGTAGCACTTGGCACCGTACCAAAAGACTGGTAACCAATTAAATACCAACATTGTTTCTGTGATAAGAAAGGGTAAAACCAATCAGTACATTGCTACAGTTCATAATAAGAGAAAATTAATTACAGTGAGACTAGAGTATTATTTTTCTCCAGGTCACTGCCTTTTCAGCTGCTCTCAATTCCAACTAGCATGATAAATACCATTTCAGGGGAGATTTTTTGGATTAATTGGTATGTACAAAATCTTCAGTTTGGGATGCTTTTGTATTTTGCAAATACAAATGCATATTGATATGGTCACTTATCTAAACATAGGAACATATTGTTCTCAAAAAGTACCAGTCATATCAAATCATCTTTCTTGTTTAGGAATGAATTGTTTCTCTCTCTGAACTAATTTGAAAACACAAACAAACCCTGCATTGTTAAAATAACTATGAAGTTCTTTTGAATCGCTTTAAATAATTGTTTGTGTAGGTTAAAACACACAGCCAAGTCAAATGCTTTGCTGATTGCTATAGTTCATTATTGCTAACAAATTCTTCCACACGCTTTTCCAGCATACTGTGCTTTTCAGAGCATAGGTTCCCCACTAGTGGGAGCCATTTATCTTTTCATTCCTTGCTTCTTCACATCTTGTGTTACTGCAAACCCATTTCTGATACAAAGCCATTATAAAAAAGCAGGATGTGATGAAAATAAAACAAGAACAACAGTTCAATCATTTGTTACTTTCATAGTATTTTTTTCTTCCTGTACAAACCCAGCAAGATATTTAATTTACAGTATAACTTTCAGTCTATTTAAAATCCCATTGGAAAATAAATTAATAAACACATTTGTAAAAATATGGCAGGCTGCGAAAAATGCTGTTAAAAGATAAAAAACACAACTCTTTGATTAGAAATAAATAAAAAATATAAAAAATAGTTGCACACACTTTTTACATTCACTTTACAAAAACTGAGTGCAAAAGAAGGAAAAAAAAGAATTTTATGGAAATAAATACAATATATTAATTGAGTGCATTGCTGTTAATACAAATAGTCTGTGTTTTCCTTCCTTTTTTATGTCAGCTGGGAAAAAATTAGTGCAATGTTGCAACTGTAAATGCAGCACGGCAACTTACACCCCTTAGTACATGAACTCTTAACAGATCCATCTGGAGTTTACTGCTGTTAAGTAATTTCTGTTGCCCAGCAGCTTTCACATCCTACACATGGATGCCCTTCACTGCCTGTTTGATATTTTCCAGCAGAGCTTTGCATTCCGGGGAATAGTCCCGTTCCAGATTGCTGTACATGTCTGTGAGTGTATTTACATATGCTTCAAAGTTCTGCTCACTGATTGGCCCCTAAATGAAAACAAAACATATTATACCAATTGAAGGAGCCAAAATGAAAGCCAAAAAAAAAAAAAAAGGTATGTTAACAGAGGTTGCAGAGTGACAATATGGAAATCCTGACTGAAAGCAACTGGGGAGAGCTGAGGTCATATGCATGGCTAACATCCAAGTCCCTGACGGGATTGTTAGAGGTGATGGTAATTTAATGTGTTGTGGAACTACATGCTTGCCCTCTAAGGAGGGAGTGTGAGATGTATGTCTTTAGAGTGCCTTGCTCTTTAATTCTGACCCATTTCTGTATGCCTTACTCAAGCATATACTGCCCCTGAGGTCAGTGGGACTGTACGCAAGTAAGGTAAGGAGAATTTGAATCTTAATGGGTGTACAGTTCTTCAGTGGAAATTTAGATCCAACAAATCCTGCACCTTGGCAGGGGGTTAGACTAGAAGACCCTGGTGGTCCCTTCCAGTCATATCATTCTATACATTGTTTTGGGATCCAAAGGCAGTTGCAGAATAAAATACTTTGGTAATGGTGGGTACAGCAGAAGTGAAGTGAAACGCATGAGCAAAATTTTCAGTCTGACTTTTAAGAATAAAATGGGAAAGGTCTCGGTGTAGGAAGAGTGAGGAAACACGTGTAGAAAGAGAATGCACACACACTGAACCAAATCCTTAGGGCCCTGGAATGCACACACATACTGAACCAAATCCTTAGGGCGCTGATTTGGCAAGTACTTAACCATGTGCCTAACCATGAACCAAGGGGGTAGTTCCACTGACTTCAGTAGGAGTATTAAGCACTTCCGGAGTGAGGCCCTCACAAGTTATCTTCAGTGACAGGATCTGGCCAATTCCCAGCCAAAGTACAGGGTAGAAAGAGTAAACTCCATGGCTATGTCTACACTTGATAAAATTAGTTTGAATTAGTTAGTTTGAACTAACTAATTCAAGCTAATTTTAGTTAGTTCAAATTAGCTTAATTTAAACTAGAAAAAGTTAGTTCAAATTAGCGATCCCCATTCATTTCAATGGCCGGTTAGTTCGAACTAAGAAATTAGTTCAAATTAACATGGCCACACTGGCTAATTCAAACTAGTTAGTTTGAATTAAAGCCTTACTTCTGAAGCCCTATTCGAACTTATTAGTTCGAATTAAGGAAGCCTTTAATTTGAACTAACTAAAGCCTAGTGTAGCCATGGCTTTAGTTAGTTTGAATTAAGCCTCCTTAATTAAGCCTCCTTAATTCGAACTAACTTGCCAATCAAATTCCAAAGGGGTAGCCGTGTTAGTCTATTGTAGAAAGACAACAGAGTCCTGTGGCACTTTTAAAGACTAACAGATTTATTTATCGTATGAGCTTTCGTGGGAGAAAATCTTTTTATCGCATGAGCTTTCGTGGGAGAACAGCTGTTCCCCAGTGTTTTGAATCCTAACACCTATTTTGATTTGCTGTTACAGCCTGACCTGATGCTATGTCATACACTCCCCTGCATTTAATTTCCTCCCACTCTGTAACTTTCCTATCTTCAAAGCGTCTGACGAAGTGGGATTTTCTCCCACGAAAGCTCATGCGAAAAATAAATCTGTTAGTCTTTAAAAGTGCCACAGGACTCTGTTGTCTAACTTGCCAGTGTAGGCATAGTCATGGTGTTTGCAACATTGAAAGTACTGTAAAATTAATAGAGGGTTCAGTGAGCGCGGTAGCAAGCTCACTCTCAGAGGTTCAACTGAAAATAAGACACTTGATCCTCATCTTAATCATAACAGAAGCTGAGAGCACTCATCGCCTTGCAGGAGACACTCCTCCACTTCACAGGATCAAGTCTATGCTAGGCTGTATTGTGGCTTTTTTTAAGCATTGGTGCTAAGACCTAATTTAGTTAGAATTCAAACATATACAACATTGTGTCTAAAACACCTACTCAGAGAAGGTTATCATGAAGTGGTGTTATCACATTATTTTCGGATTCTATTGTCATGATGAGTGAAGATACCTGAGCCCTGTCTACAACAGGACTTATACCACTGCTTACATCATGCTGGAAAAATGGTTATAACATTTTCTGTTGTAGATTCAACCGCAGGACCAGATTCTTGGTTCTGGTGAAGCTGGACATGGTGGGGGGGGGGAGGGCTGGAGAAAGATGGCTTTCTGCTGCCCTGAACCTCGGCCTGACTAAGGCTGAACCAACCCCTGGCATAGGAAGCTAAGGGTTGCTATAAACTAGGGCAGTCCATCGGGGATCAACCTCGGAATCTGGAATTCCTGAAGTGCAGTGCACTCCGGCTCAGGGAGCTCCAGGAACACTCTCTGGGCACGTCGACTTAACCAAGGTCAATTTTAAGTCGACCTAAAGTCGACCTTGTTAAATTGACTAGAGTCCACAGTCCTGTGTCCACACTGGCAGGTGCTAGGTTGATGGAGGAGTGGCCAGGAACTCTGCGAGGGGGCCTAAAGGCCAATTAGGTCGACTTAAGGGCTATTAACGTTCTACACTGGCTTAGGTCAACTTAATAAGGTCAACTTAAGTCTTAGATCGACCTTAAGAGGTGGTGTTATTAAGTGGACCTCTGTGACTGGGGTTAGGAGCACAGAGCCACCCAAGGATTCTCCTGTATTTGAAGGGAAATCCCAGTTATGAACCTCTGCTCACTGACATTCAGAATGAAACAATCAAGTCATTGCACATAAGATACTGAAAGGACCTCAGAGAATATTGACTATAACCTGAGCTGGATTCACAATGGTTACCCAGAAATGCATGGTTCCAGACTTATGGGTATACATAGTCTGTTACCAACCTCAGAGACATGAAATATAGTTTGATTTTAAATAAACTAATTTTTTACACAGAAGATTCCAATCTTGGAGACTAAATCTTGGGCTGTATGTTAATATGGCTTCTCCCACTTAGCATTTGGCATGGTTCTGTTTTGAATGAGAGTACACACCAGGAGTCCTGAATCTTGTATAAAGAGGCTTTAGGAAAGTGGTGCAAAGTTTTATTCTTGCATGGATGAAGATTGTCCCATACTATTAAAGGGCCTCAAAGTGCAGAGGCCTTCTGGGAAGGGCACTTTCCCACACCTGGGGACTTAGCTTAACCTTAATGAGACAGAGACACTCCATGTTGGGACTAGCATAAAATGCTGGCCTTTAATGGAGTCCTACAGCCAAATTAAGTGCTGGAATAAGAGGATTCTTTGCACCCTCTTAAACCAGGACAGAGTTTGGGCTCCTTTCCCTTTCAGTACTTAAAGTTGGAGGTAGTAATATTCCACACTTTATGCATTTACTGTATCATGTTTGCATAGAGGAAAGTAATGAAGCGTGGTGAAATTGATTAAACCCCGGAAGGCCTGCAAGATGGCATGCAACCCACACCAGTGATGCACTGAATGACTGCTCTGGCCTAACGTGTAAAATGCCCTCAAAGAAGCTGCAACATTTTTGGCTGCTGACTTACCATTTGTGGAAGCTGAATGTCAGCAAGACTAGTGATGAGGGCTTGGCTTAGGCCAGCTAACTCCTTCAGCAGGCTCTCGTTGTTCTGCTCTATAAGTTTGTTCTCTTCTTCTATTGTTTTCAGATTGCTCTCCATAGACGTGATCTAAAATCATACACAGCAAAACCCTTGGCAGCATTATAAGTAGAGTTTGAACCCAAAAATGAAAGCTTTCACTAGGAAGGAGGGGCACATGACCGTGAAAGCTGCCAATTGAGATCTGAATCTCAGATATGGTTTTAAAAGACACGGATAACATGGCCACAAGACACTCATAATGAGGATAAGTCACATTAATTCTGAACCAGTGATCTCTGCTGTTTTACAAGGGAAACTTGTTTAAATGAAGCTGTAGACAGTGGCCCTGCTGAGTGAGGAGTATATTGTGTTGGGAAGATGAGTTCAGAAATGGATTAGAGACCTCAGGCCTCAAGCTGCTGGGGAGGTGGAAGGGTCAGTGTCTCACTGGGAACAGGGAGAGTGGCCTCAGGGTTGGGGAGGGAAGAAATAAAAAGCTGATGTTTACATTGCTCTTCTGTTCTCACAGCATCCCTGCTGATTGACTATAATAGACTGTAGTCTACATACTGGTATTAGCTCTTGTAATACTTTCCTGCCCTTCCCCTGGGTGGAGGTTAGAATTCTGAACTGATTGGGATTAGAAATAGGGCAGAGAGTGGAAACACTAAGAAATGAAATGTACTGGGTAGGAACTCAAGATGCTGCATAAAGAACATGTAAAGTTGTGCATTCGATCTCTGGACAGTCAGATGAAAATATAAATGTTAAAGAACCAACACTGAAGAGTCCCTGAGACGAGCAAAATGGCACCTTTTTGGGGAGAGTTACTATCAAGAATGAGAGAGCTGTGAATGTTTACATTTGTGAATGTTCCCAGGGGAAAACCTGTGCTGAAAACCTGAAGCTTGAGATGCTCGATCCTAATTCTCCACAGGTTAACATCTTGTATAGAGATTTACACCTATGCAAAGTGGGTGAAATGGCTACCACCCATGCAAATGGAGAATTCTGAATTGGTACCATTACCACAGAGGCAAATGCCCACCTAAAGAGTGAAGCAATGAAGATTTAGGAGCATGTGTCTCTAAATGCATGCACTATTGATAAGAGGCAGTGCTTTTTTTCTGGCGGAACGCACCGGAACGGCGTTCCGGCACCTCCCGACAGCGTCGGCCTCCCGGCACGGGGCCAGGATCAGGCTCCGTTGCCGGGGTCTGTCTGCCCTGCTGGGGCCGCGTTCGGTCCCCGCCGGTGCTCCCTCCCAGCTGTGCAGGCTGCGGCCGGGCTGGGGAGATTTAAATCTCCCGCCCTGAGCATGCGCAGATACAGCGTGCTCAGGGCGGGAGCGGCCTGGCCGGCAAGCAGCTCTGCCGGCCGTCCCTGTAGTTCCCAGCCTTCGGCCAGGTAAGGGGGCGCTGGAGGGAGGCCTGGAGAGGGGTGGGGGTGGGGACAAGGAGACGGCCCGGGTTAGAGGGGTGGGGGTGGGGACAAGGAGGGACCCCCGCGCAGGCCGGCAGCCCCCACCGCCCCCTCCAGACCCCCGGGGCTGCTTCCTTTCTCTTTTTTCTCTTCCTCTTCCTTTCCTTCCTTTCCTTTTTTTCCCCTCTTCTTTGTCTTCCTCTCCCCTGCCTTCCTTCCTCTTCCCTGCCTTCCTTTCTCTTCTTTTCTTCCTCTCCCCTGCCTTCCTTTCTCTTCCCTGCCTTCCTTTCTCTTCTTTCTTCCTTTCCTTCCTTTCCTTTTTTCTTTTTCTCTTCTTTGTCTTCCTTCCTTCCTGCTCTTTCTGTCTTTGCTTCCTTCCTTTCTTTCTTTTTTTCTTTTTCTCCTCCTTCCTTCTCTTTTTTCTTTCTCTCCCTTCTTTTTTAAAACTTTTTAAAAATTAATTTTAAATAAAAACCTTTCTTAAAATTAGATTTCAATTCCAAATTCATTCCAATTAAATTAATTAAACACAATTAATTAATTAATTCTATTTACAATCACTTTATCTTCAATTAATGCCTATAATTTCTGTCTTGTGAGTTTTCCCCAAAAATTTATTCTGAAAAAGTTTTTCACACGGCTTGAAAATTTTGCACACAAGCCACCAAACCTAGTGGGAACATTGGCTACTAGTTGCGTACACAACAGCAGGCCAGCAGGCTAACATCGGTCAGTCCCACACTCTGGGCCTGGCCGGAGCCCACAGCACCAACAAAAAGTGTGTGGATGCATTACTGCCTGCCACCCAGTACCCAGAAACACAGGCCAGCAGCAGACGTGATAGCTACACATTCACGTTTTTTTCTAATTATAATACGGCCCCCCAACAGTCTGAGGGACCGTGAACTGGCCCCCTATTTAAAAAGTTTGAGGACCCCTGCTGTAAGACCTTACAGGTTGTCTTTCAGTATATTAGCGGCCTGCATAGTTAATAAAACTTAACAGTTTTTACCTTGTATTTTTATTTCTTTGATATATTCAAAAATTTACTGTTTACTGCACTATTTTCAGTGTTATTTCTTTATGACACGACGGACATCAATAGGAGTTCCGGTACCTTTTTTTTTAGAAAAAAAGCACTGATAAGAGGGTTTAATGAACTCTGCACACAGTATTAATTTTTACTGCTGGAATCTCTCTCTGACTGTGGCCAGATTAACTCTCTGAGTTGTGGTGCTATAAATTCAAAGATTCATGGATTCTAAGGCAAGATGGGACTAGTGTGACCTTATTATATAACACAGTCCAGAGAACTTCCTTAAAATAAGTCCTGTTTGAACCAAAGTATATCTTTAGGAAAACCTCTAACCTTGATTTAAAAATTGCCACAACCCAAGTTTCAAGCCTCTCCTAGTCTACCTAGACTGAGAAATCAGCAGCACAGATTACCACACTCTCTAGACTTTCTTGATAAAATCACAACGTTTGGCCTGTACATCTTAAGAAGTGAGTGGGTGAAGACAAGCAGGGTACATGCTGATTCAGTGCCTCTCCAGTTCAGGCTATAATGCAGGTAATTAATCAATAGCAATAAACACCCCAATCATCATCTGAGGTCACTATGAACTATACTGAGTTTGTCTGGAATGAATTTGGATTCAATCTTATTTTTCAGATCTGGTACCCTTCAAGAATTTCCATCTAGAATCCTAATGCTCCTAACATTCTGAGGCAAGTTTCTGTTCTCACTTTCATCAAGTGAAATAGAAGTGAATATATATGTCTCCTTGTGTAAATACATACATAACTCAACCTTCACTGTGGAGCTACAACCAGTACCCTATGATGATAAACTCACTCATATAAATATATTTAAAAAAAAAAAAAGATCAAAAGAGCTCTGCTTTCGCAGTAGCTCTTACTATACCTAATGCACCACAGAGGTTAGCAAATTCACCCACTGTCTGCTATTTAATATGCAGAGGAAAAATTCAGACTATTAAAAAAATATTCATTAATTGAATATGTTGAACAGAACGAGGGAAAACTGTAAATAATAATATTAATGATCATCTTTCAGTATCAGTTAGAGTGAGTTAATAAGCAGTCATAGCCTCAGGAATTAGTGGCTTCATTGCATTACTATAAAGCCTTCCTGTGTGGGTTCTTAAAATGCCCACAGGATATCATATGAAAGTGTGTGGTTAACAAAAGAAAGTGCACATTTTATACAGTAAATATGATTTCCTTGTTTGCTAAAATTAGTTCCCAAAGTGCTTAGTTCCTGTTATTCAGCCCACAAGTCTTTTATACTAACACCCAGGCTTTCACTGATTCTTTAGGGTAAATGGAAAAGCTTTTCAAAAAATTGGATTGAGGCCCTTGGGGACCTGGGGCTGCCCACTCTTGTCCCCTCCCACCCCCCACTGCAGCAGGGCCCAGCCTGGGGGCGGGGGCGGGGGTGGGGGTGGGCAGCACTCAGAGGAGGAAGCACTGTCTGGCCAGCCAGCCAGTCTACGGGGGTGGAATAATGTAAGCTCCAGGGCCAGGGATGGGAGAGCTGTTGGGCTACGGTACAGGGGCCCCCCAGGCAGGGCCTGGCAGACCATGACTGGCCAGGCCAGCCTGTGCCATGGGGGCCTGGCTAGCTGAGGCCGGATTTCTGCAGGCCAGCAAGGCCCCCGTTTAGCCTAGGACCCAGGGTGGCAGCCCCTAAAGCCCCTGCCGTCATTGGCCCTGATTAGAACTGATTTAATTGTTTGTTTTGTTGTTATACCTGGTTTTGAAGTTTCATCATGTCAGCTTCAATTTTAAGGTTGGATTCATTCAGTTCTTTTATTTCCTCATCCAAGTGTCTCATTTCCTCATCACTCTCAATACCTGCAGAAAGGTGAACAGACCAGAGTCAGGTTTAAATGTGCCCATGCGAAAAGAAGTAATGTTTTGTGAGCACAGAAAGCAGAATTTCCCATTAAACTGGCGATCTTCACATGGGTTTTTACTGATGTTGTTTGTCAAAACTGCACCCCATGTTGAAGTGTCTTTGAAAGCTGGCTCAAGGGTCAAAGGGTAATTTGAGTTTCATTGAGCTACTATATTTCTCAGCTGGAGTGAGAACCCATGCTGTTCAGTAAAATAAGCAACCACAGCAGGGAGCATAGTAAGAGGGAAAGGGGATCTGTGGACACTGAGAGAGGACAATCCAAAATACAATCTTTAAAAACAATAATATGTTGCAGTGGAGATTTTTAGATTTAGCAGAAAGGTGAGAATAGTCCTTCTCCCTCTGCTTGGGGTTGGGAGATGGGGTAGATCCTCATAACTCAATTGTCATAGCTCTATTGAAGCCAGTGAACACCAGCAGAGGATCTGCTCTGATCTTGCAAGCAGCTGTCTATGTGCTGGCCTATACAGAAAAACCAGGGCTTTAGTTTGCTGTGAGACAGTGTGGTTTAAAGCATGGTGAGACTGAAATTGTAGAGAGACCAAAAGAGGCATCATGGGGAAAGAGAAGCACTCTCTAGCCACACCAGCCACCCACCCAATAAAACCCTGATCCTGGGAGGTACAGAGCTTCCGCCACTCCCTGTGATGAATGTTTTCCCCTGACTAAGTACCAATTTGATGCCAGTTCGGCTTACAGATTAATTATTTTTATTGCAGTAGCCCGACAGTCCCCTAAACTTAGCACCCCAGTGTGCTAGCTAGATAAATGTAAATACATAATAAGAAATTGTCTATCTCCTGAAGAGCTTAATCTAAACAGACAATATGAACAAAGCATGGGGTACAGAGAGATGATTTCACTTGCCCAGGATTAAGCAGCAGGTTAGTTCAGCAGAGTAAAGAATACCACCAAAATTTCCTGAATCTTGTCCTAGTGCCCTACACACTAGATTAGAAACAGAATCAAGCTGCCTATAACTATTTCACAAATATTCCATTCCATTTACTATGGGGAGAATTTTCATAGTATTGCATGGAGATTGAGCAGTATCATACAAAGTTAGTGGGAATGAGGTAAGTAAACCCTGCATCCCTCTGTGGGCTTGTTTGAATGTCTTTATTTAACTGAACTGCAGCCAGTTTGTGAATAATAGACAAAAAGCAACCCCCAAAACAGAAACAGACTTAGTTGTGTAGTTATTCTGTAACCCCAAATTTTATGTTTCATGGATATAAATGATGTGCCTCTTCTCTAAAGAAATTTTGTTATTGTTTTTTAAAGAAAGAGAACTTAAAGACATTAATATCCACTTTCAGACGCCTTTACATGGTCAGAGTAGTATAAAATGGCTATGTGTAAATGAGACTCGGGTCCCTAGCAGCTATAAAATGTAATAATTTGCATGTCTCCTTACCACCACTTGCTTTAAGCTTGATAGTCATTAGTTCTTCTGAGATTTTGCCCTTTTTTATGGCTTGTGCATTCAGAGGACAGCCTGACAAGCTAAGAAAGATAGGAAAAATATTTTGATCTATTTGAAAATTGAAGCAATCCTTTCACAGCAATATTACAGTGCTCATGTTCAGACCTCCATTCCCAAGGTCACCTCCATTCTAACCTTCCTATTGAGAATAAAATAATTCACAACGAGCTTTTTTAACAGTAAAAAACCCCTCCTGCCTTTAAATTGACACAGACGTCTGAGCCTATAAGCTAACTATTTTTACAGATATTTCAAACAAATAAAAATAGCTGTGGGATCTACTTTAAAGTTACGTGACTGTAACATTTACCGAAATCTTTGAGGTCATATTGTCACATCAGTTTTTAAGCAAAGCTCTCCACTGTATTTATTCAGGAATTGTGCTTCAGAATAAAGGGGTCAGCAGCATCCCCTTAAATGGTGAGTTTACCAACTTAAAAAATATCTAATATGCATAACAAATTTTCACTGTCTATACTAAAGCTCAATATGATCATACATCTGGATTTATACAAAAGGCTTAAATGGCTTTTTTAAGAGATTGTATATAGTTACTTTACTCTTCAACGACTGTCAAAGCTATTTATTATTTCAAATCTTATAATTTCATTGGTTGGTAAATATCCGAGGTTATTTTTAGAAAGCATGAAAGGGCTAAGATTGACAGCACTGTCTTGAGAAATAATCAGTAAGAAATACTATATGTTCAAGAAATGGCAAAAGGATTCATATTTTGATGGACTCAAGCTGAGAGTGAAGGAAAATTTTGCATCAGTGATGAAACGGTTGAAGAGTCATGGTTTTGCTAAGCTTGTGAAAAATAAGAATTCTAATGAAAGTGGTGTTTCCACATAGAGAACAATGAGGACTTCTAAGGTTTGAAATACAGGCCACTATTTCATTGTCTTAAACAGACTGTTGGCCAGAAGGATGTCCCCTCCCACCCTCCCCCCTCCAAGTTATGCTAGCAGGCCACCATAACTTTGTTCAGCCTTGTCTACATGAGGAAAATGCATTATCTTACAAATCATGTTAACTAGTGAAGTTCCTAAGAGTTTTTTAATCCTTGCTGTTTCTTCAAGATTAGAAAGCACAGAACTCATTTAAGGTTCCTCCTGGATGGGGATGGCTGGCAAGAATTGTGCAATTTGTGTTAAGACAAAATTAATACAAGTGTTGCTTTTGCAAAACTTTTTGGTAAAATTTCAATAGCATTTTGGATTAGCTGTTAAAGATATACACATCAATATTGGTAATTCTGCATATGTCTTGCTCCCCACTGCTTGTATCTGTAATCAGTCCCAGGAAATCTAGAAAGTCATTGTCACATGGGCAAAGTTAAGAATAGTTCAAACCTCATGCAAACTTTCAAGTTATCCAGCTTTCTGTCACATCAACTGCTACCTAAATTATTATAAGAAATTAACATAATTGAATTAGATTACAGCTCTGCTTTTTTAAGCAACACTGCAATGGACTGTCAAGAAAGAAACAACAACAAAGAAAGAAAACACATAATTATACCTTCTGTGGGTGACAAAAACATTATTAACATGACCCAGCCCGTTGCAGCCCGGCAAAGGACAATGTGGCAGCTCTTGTTTGTTCAATTTCCAGGATAGTGAAGACCCATTGAGAGGACTCTCCTTCTGTCTCTTGGCAGCCAAAGGACAACCAGAAGCAGTGCGATGAGAGGTGTATTTACCTGATATGTGACCTTGGCCATCACAGCCTATCACTGGACATCTACAGAACACAACAAAAGAACCTTTATGTTCACTTAAGAGAAAAGAATACAATAGTCTTAGAATATGCATATCAACATCCATCTACGAAAATGAGGCCAAATTATTACACTGTCTATGCTATTGTATTAGGGCTTGATCCTGAGAGGCACTGTGCACTCTGTCTCCCACGGACGTCATCAGGAATTATGGGTGTGTGGCAAACCTCAAAATTAGGCATTTTTAACATATCTGTGTGTCATAACAATTTCAATATTGGCATCATATGCCAAAAAGAAAAAAAAATGTTATCGGGGGGGATGGCCCAGATCTTAACAGGTTTGTGAAGAGGCAACATTTTTTGTTCTTGATTCAAGTTTATGCCCCCCCCCCCCCCCCAAAAAAAAATGTAGTCTTCTGCAGCTGGAAACCTGATGTTTTCCAAATATATTCCAAATTCTTGCCAAGGTAAAACCTAGCAGTTTCACAGAGCTTTGTCACCATTACCAAGAACATGCCTTGGGCCTTTCTGTGACATAGCAGATAGCTGAAAGACACTCACTAGCATAAATACTAAATTCCATGACCAACACAGGAAATATAGATGCCCTTTGCTGTAACTATATTGGTCACATGTGCAATGGTAGCTGTTTGTTTTTTATTTATTTATTTAAACAGAAGAAATACCCAAGTTACAAATAAACTGAACTTGTATAGAGTTATCAGTTTTCACCTTGGTTAAAATTTTACCCCACTAAAGAAGAGGGATGGCATAAGGCGTATGTACCACATATCCCAGCAATCTACTTTTTGAGGACTCACGGTGTAACTTGTGCTAGCTCTCTGCAGAGAAGTAAATTTCACTCTTTATGAATATGCAGGTGATTTTGGTGATTGTTTGCAAGAATTTGTTAATTGGATCCAGGCTTAAATTTCACCATTCCTACAGTATATTGTAGCAAACAGCAAGATTTTGCCACAGCCAAAAATTGTGAATTTGCCTAAATTTTGCCATACTTTGTGTCAGATAGAATTGGTGTGAAATATTCCAGCCATTTCACTCGCTATGGATATATCCTTTATTTTAGCTTTAACAGTAGGATATAGCCTACTATGTTTAAAAGTAATTTGCACATTTACTTTGCATCAGTGTCTACAGAATCTTGTTTTCTCTTTTGACTGATAAATCCTTGCCTTTACACTTACTTAAGTTCAGGGTCTTCTTTTTCTTCCTTGGTAGGAGTAACTTTGACACCACCTTTCCTGGCACGAGGGCAACCAGACAGGCTGAAAAAAATGCACAAGAAAAAAACCACTTTTGTTCTGCTGACACGTGCCATGATGTCCCATGGCTTCACCCCCAACCAACTGAATAAGCCTTACCTTCTGTGTGAAGCATAATTTCCAGTCACATGACCAGAACCATCACAACCAGGTGTGGGACACCTATAATATAATGTATAGGGTAAAAGAGATGACTTTAAAAAAAAAGGAACAGACAAACTCATCTTCCATGAAAGAAACAGTAATGGAGCTTTTACTGAACAAATACAACTAGCTTTTGCTGATTCCCCCCCCCCCGCCCAATTTTCATAATTTCTTCTACAACTGTTTCTTTTATAAGGAAACTCCAAATATATTGTACAACATAGTACTGTAGATTTGTGTCGTGTATATCAATGTTTTCATTGCAAACTATTTCTTTTCTTATGAAGGAGCAACTTTTGAAAAACAAAAATATAGCCTTTTATTTGACGACTTCTCTCTGAAATAACTGTCATGTTTTTATTTGGAATTCCTGACGTCAGACTTGCAAACTTGCAAACACTGGTGCATTTTCAATATAATTTCCATTTTATAGACGGGGAAATTGAGGCTGAGAAGTTGTATCACTTAAAGGCTAAAGAGAAAATCAACTTCAGAGCCAGGATCAGAACCGAGGCGTTCCTGTTTTTGAGTTCTGTCCATAAACAATGAGACCATATCTGTTTTACAAACAGTTTGACTGGTTATTTTATCTGACAACTGGGCCTTAATTCCATTTTCCAGTTCAGGGGCTTTTTTGAATACAGCAAACAGAAGCCTTCAAATTTGGAAGTTTAATGCAAAATATTTTGCCATCTTGATGAAAGGAAATAAACTTATATTTTAGTGTTATGGCCATGTTTTCTCACAGGTGCCCAGATGGGATAGGCATGTTGCTTACTGCCAATGCATGTGGGGCCAGATCCGAAGTCAATGAAAGGCTTTTCCTCGACTAGAGTGGGCTCTGGATTAGGCATTTACTGGTTGTGTGGAAAATACTTAGGTTCAGAATTAATCTTGTACATATTTTAAGGGATTTTCTCTTTTGACAGGAGTGTTCCTTTTAAAAATTCAGAAAAAGGAAACACACCTAAGCATGCAAAGAGGCACTAGCAGCACCAGGAAAACATTTATCTTCAGATGCTGTGCCAGCCATTTGTATATTTTTGGACAGTTTTGAGTACCAAAACTAAGCCTCCCCTAGGGCCTTTGAACACTATAGTTTTTCTAGAGTATCAGAATTACAGAAACAGCTGTGCCAAGTAACCTTGTACTGATCTACTAAGGAAATTCACTTTGTTCAATAAACCTCTACATGTTTCAAATTCTTATCTATAGTGGAAGCATTGTGGTTGAGTGATCTAAGTACACGCATACTAGGCTATTATATAAAACAGTGGTTCTCAACCAGGAGTATGTGTACCCCTGTGGGTACACAGAGGGCTTACAGGAGGTACATTAACTCACCTAGATCAGTGCTTTTTACCTGTGGGTTGTGACTCCTGGAGGGTGGAGGTGTCATAGGATAGTTTTAGGTGGGTTACAAGTGCAGGGCTGGTAGTAGGAGGTGGCAAGTGGGGCAGTTGCCCTTGGACCAAGCCATTGGGAGCCCTGCAAAGCTAAGTTACAGGATTTGGCCCTGTGTGGCGGGACACAGGCTTCTGAAAGGGGTACAGCAATCTGGAAAGTTGAGAACCTCCTGTATAAATACTTAAATATACAGTTGCAAACTCTCTTTTAAAGGTACAGTTGCACTTTTTAGCAGTGTATTTATTTTTTTACTGCATCAGTATTTAAATCTGTATAGTTAGGGGATCAAGTAAGCTTTAAAAAATCATAAAGAACTAACTTATACTGATAATTAACCACAGGAGCAACTGACCAAGGGACATCGTGGATTTTCCTCTAACCTGAAGTTTATAAAATAAGACTGGATATCTTTTGAAATTATATGCTCTAGCTCAAACAGGGTGCGTCTACACTTGTAAATTAAGTCGACTTAAGCTTAGCTTAAGTCGACTTAATGTGCCCTACATCTACACTACACTTTGCTTAAGTCAACTTAAGCAGCTTGCTTAAGTCGACTTAAGGAAAATAAAGTCGACTTAATGAAAATTAAGTCGACTTTATTAAACCACCTTTCTATTCGACCTAAGGCTTAATTCGACTTTCTGAAGTCGAAATAAGCCTGTGTAGCCCTGGGGTAGCCCTAAGTCGACTTAGGGCTATCCCAGGACTACA
>ML685766.1:5120249-5140067 GCA_007922175.1 Pelusios castaneus | reverse complement strand
GACACTGTCTGGATTTAGGGAAGCATTTATGATATTATTTTCAATGGGTATCTCATAAACGCTATAATCCATAGGAACTATGTCATGTTTGGTATCAATAGAAAGGCAGTAATTTGCTGGGAATGATTATATAGTTTATGTCTAGGAATTCTATTTCAATGAGAAGTTAAGAATTTGATGTTATATCCATACTTTAACTTGTGTCATTAGACGGGAGGGTGTGAACAACCATTGTGTCCTTAATGTTTAGGAATTTTCCTGATAGAATGGTCTCAGGGAGTATCCTGATGAGCCATTAAGGATACCACTAAGTCGACTTAACTAAGTCGACTTTAAGTCGACTTAGTTAAGTCGACTTACTTAAAGTCGACTTAAAAGTGCAAGTGTAGACATAGCCCCAGAAAGTATAGGCTTGATGCAGACATTATTGAATGAAATTTCATAGCAGTGTTATGTAGGAGGTCAAAATAGATGTTCATATCGGTTCTTTCTGGCTTTAAAATCTGTGGATCTTTATCATCTCAAACACCAGGTAAAATATTTTTGTACTAGTTCTTTCCTGTAGTACTCTATGTAACAATAAGCCTCTAATTTTAAATGTCTTCAGTGAAGAGATGACTTTTAAAATCTATCCTTCTCTGCCAACTGTACATTAGAGAAAAATCAGAAAAGATATCTTGTTCGCTTAGTGAGTCAAGTTTAGTGAATCCTTTTTGGTACTATTTATATCTGTATAACTATGATATAAAGCTATGAGGATGATCACTGGTGTTTGATCCTGCAAATATTTGTGCATCTAAGGATATATCTACATTGCAATCAGCATGTGTAGACATACGGAAGCTTGCTTTGATTTAGCCACAGCACTGTTAGCCATCTGAGTACCTACCCAGGGTCCTAGGCCAGCTCCTGTTTGTTCTACTGCCCAGGACATCACAAGTTCCAGAGGGATAGTTGTGTTTCATTGCTATTGTTATTGGAATTAGGAAGCTCAAAGTTAACTTAGATGTAGTTTAAATGACTATGTCTACACTTGAAAAGTTAAGTCGACTCTCTTAAGTCTACTTAACAAGGTTGACAACTTTTCAAGTGTAGATGCGGCAGAAGTGGCTCTCCACTGAGAAGGGACCCATGGGTCCTGGCAAGAAGGGAGCCACAGCTCCTTTCTCTCAGGGACCTGTGCATCCCGGTAAGAAGGGAGCCACAGCTCCTTTATCCCCAGAACCCACGCGTCCCGGCAAGAAGGAAGCCAGGCGCCTCTCTCCCCGGGACCCACGTGGGTCCTGGCAAAAAGGTAGCCACAGCTCCTTGCTTGCCGGGACCTGCGGCTTCCCGGCAGAAGGGAGCTGCGAGTCGGAACCGGGGCTCCCTTCTTGTCAGGACCCCCACGCGGGTCCCGGGGAGAAGGGAGCACAGGCTCCCTTCTTGCCAGGAGCCCTGCTCCCTTTTCCCTGGACCCCCAGGCTCCGGGCAAGAAGGAAGCTGCCACGCTCCAGCTGACGGGACCTTCCAGGAATCCCCTGTCGACTGGAGCACCAGCAATTGCTGGCCCCAGCACTCCAGCTGACAGGGGATTCCCGGAGGGTCTCCTGTCCAAGGAGCACTGCTCCCTTTTTGCCCAGACCCCTGCGGATCCAAGGAGAAGGGAGCCCCAGGCACCCTTTTTGCTGGGGACCAAGGCGGATCCCAGGGAGAAATGAACCACAGCTCCCTTTTTGCCGTGACCCACGCGGGTCCTGGAGAAAATGGAGCCGGAGCTCCCTTTTTTGCTGGACCCATGCGGTCCCGGGCAGAGAGGAGCCTGGCTCCCTTCTTGCTGGGACCCGCGGGGGTCCCAGGGAGAAAGGAGCCGCAGCTCCCTTCTCGCTGGGACCTGTGGGTCCCAGGGAGAAAGGATCCTGGCTTCCTTCTCCCTGGGACCATGCCCTAGGTTGACTTATAGAAGAAGTCGACCTAGGGCAGCCACACTGTCTTTAGGTCGACTTAACAAATCGACTTAATTGTTAGGTCGACTTAGTGAAAACCGGGTGTGGACATGGCTTAATTTAAGTCGACTTAAGCTTCCTTAACGTGACTTAAATTGCCAGTATAGACATAGCCAATGTGATGCAATCACACCTCTGATTGCAGTGTAGACACAATATGGGTTTTTTTGCCCTAAGACTCAAAAGGAAATACTGAGGTGAGTATAGCTATATGGTTGCAGAAGTGTTTCCAGGATCAGGGCTTAGGATTTCTTTTCTCCTTCCTATTTTTTTTTAGGCAGCTCTGTAGAGAGGAATATATTTTAAAAATGGGATTTTGTTTAAATTCAGAAAGAGTGAAATTAGTTTTTGCTCCGACTTGAAACTGAATGATCTATGTGTAGCAAATAATTTTACTGGACCCTTTTTTTTTCTTTTCAAATTTTCTGGATTCAAATTTTGAGTTTTACTATTTTGCTAGCTATTTGAAATTTTCTATGCCCAACACTTCATGCAACCTACTTCTGCTTATGGGTTGTTCATGAACTTTGACGATATCATCTATGAGTCACTTGTTATTCATAGCATGTGGTTGGTGACTGAGGTCACATGTTGCTCCTTCTTTCCATGTTACACAACTGAAACTTTATAAGCTTTAGTGAAAAAGTATCTATACTGGTATGTAAATGTCATTGTTCACATACGATAATGCAAGTTGGCATGCAGCACAGCTATTTACATTGGTTTTGTGAACACCCCTTCAAGTCTGAGCTCATGGAAAGTGGAGAAAAGAGCTGAATCAGCGATAGATTAGGAAATCGACACCATTTTCACTAATATTTTTCTGTCACTCTTTCCACAGCTTTATTCAAACCAAACTAAAGCCAAATGTTGTAGGTGTAAGTTTGGCAGACCCCAAAAGCCAAAACGCCATGCGACGCTGTTAGCACCCTGGTAATGTCTATGCTCTGGAAAAACTTTCACCACTTGCCTGCATAACTGGCCTTTTCCTATTGTCTTAGCTCCACTCCCAGAGTGTAGACTTTCCTGGGCTAGCTTCACATGACATATATTTTACAGTGCATGGTAGCATCGGATTTTTATGACTGGAAGCATTATTGTTTTATTTTGAGAAGTTGGCAAATGCCGTAGCTAAATTCTGAAATAAAACCAGGATTTGGTCACCTCTACTTGAAACACAGTGAAAGCAGTGTAAATATACCTCAATCAGAACTTACTTTGCTCTATTTGGACTGGGTATGATGCTAGATGTGGGCAGGATGTACAGCCTTACAAACCCTCATTATGGTCCAAGCCATATACCGCAGGACCCCATTTACGAATGTAAAGAGGGCTGGCAAGCCTGTCAAAGGCTACATCTATACCATAAGCAGGGGAAGCACACCTCTAGCGTATAGTGTAGCTGTAGCTAAAAAGCACCCAACATTTTTTACTTCATTCCTTCTGCTGACAGGGCTGACAAAACCTTCCATTAACTAGGTGATTGGCTGCCAATCCCTCTCCTGACTCTCATGGCCAGCTGTGCAAATTATCGTAGTGTTCTTATGGCCCGGTACATCTGCCTATTTCCTGGGGCCTGCAAAACCCTTTTGTCATTTCATGGTGAGAAATATGCAACACTGACTCATATGAATTGATGGCTGCCTCAGTGACATTAAGCTGAGTGTATCTATCTTGTCCTGAAGGATGAAGATTGAAGATTTGCAGGCTTGGTTTGGTTTGTCTGAATATTTATCCTAGCCTCTTTGATCTAGAAATCAGACTGGGTATTTTGTGGGATCAGATTCTTTGTGAGACTTTGGTACTTCCTGGCTCCAGCTGGCTCAGAAATACCATTGGAACAGCCTCTTGTTCAGCGTTTGGAATATCTGCTCCAGGGTTTGGTTAGTGTATGAAAATGAAGAGGTGCCAAAACATGAAAAACAAAGAAAAATGAACCCCGCTTTTCTTAAAAGCTTTGGTTTCAATTTGTTTCAAGTTTGGGACAAAAGTCTTGAACTGGCCTTTATATTACAAAGATCAATTCACTCACCTAATAAATAATTGCATTAGTTTGGGAAACATGCCAATATGAGATAAATGGCATTCACATGTTTTTCTATTGCCATTACTTACTTAAGCTCCTGAGAGTTGGCAGCCATAAGGGATTTTAATGTCTTGTCAGCTAATGGGCACCCGGAAACACTAAGAAAAACAGATGTGAAATATGTTTTCTTCAATACACTAAAATAGAAAATGATTTCTCTAGAAAAGCATTAATTACTAAACACCCACCTGCCCGCCCCCCCCCCCCAATTGCTTTTGGCAAATGAGAGCTAGACAATACAGGGGCAATCATTCTTTAGTTCCAGAGCAGATATCTTTGGACCTTCATAGAGCAGTGGTTTTCACACTTTTTTCTCGGGACCCAGTTGAAAAGAATCATTTATGCCCATGAAAGCACAATTGCATATTTGAGCAATGCATTCCGGTCTTGCTGCGGCAGCAGCAAGCACCTGAGGGTCTGTGACCCAGTACTGGGTCCCAAACCATAGTCTGAAAACCACTGCCCTAGAGTACAAAGAGCTTTCCCACTGTTTTGTGCTGCCAGCATAAAGAACTGTAGTCCATATTGTTGGAAGAAGGTAAGGACCACTCTTTCCCTACACCCAAAGGGGAAGATAGGATATGGGTCCAGAGAGGAAATAGGCTGCACACAGGAAAATTAGGGGGACACCCACTAAAAGTATTTGCAAATTTGAGATCTTCAAAACTATGTGTACTCAAGTTTATAGATACCTAATTTTAAACCTGTATTCAAGTCAGTAGTGACTTATCTCATCAATCACAGCTAATCCATACAGCTTGATCACAAATGATCACAGTGAGCTGTTTGCAATCAACTAAAAAAATACTTGCAAGATATACCACAATTAATAAAAAGCCTGAGTTTGCTGAGTACATTAATTTGCTGAAAAGTATTTGCCCAATAGTGTTAAATATAAAAATATTAGAATCTGACTGTACATAAACCAGCTCTTGCTGTTCTGAGTTTCTGTCATTTCTCACCTGCGGTGTGAGGCATAGTTTCCTGTTACATGACCACTGCCATCACATCCTGGAGTTGGGCAGCTGTGAACAGAAAGTGCAGATAGAGGTAAAAGTGTTCCCAAATGATGTAGATATAGCTCACTCCTTGCTGCTAAACAACAACAAACCACATACCTACTTCACACCAACTGCGTTTGACATGATCTAAAATTAGCATTATCATCATGACAGCATGTGTGGTTAGAGCACAGTACCGCTGTGCTAAGTTTCATAATGCATGTGAACCAAAACAATTTTATATTACTCTGGGTTAGTGAAAACTACCATATGTTTTGCACAGATTTTGCCATTACCACAGATCATGGGGCAATTTGGTAGCTTCATTACTGCCAACTATTTTTTATGATAATTCATAGAATTTTAAGGTCAGAAGGTACCACTATGAACACCTAAGTCTAATTTCTTGCATAAAAATAGGCCACAGAACCAACTCCAGTAATTCCTGTATCACACCCATAACTTCAGGCTGAGCTAGAATTGTCTTTTAGAAAGACATGTAGTCTTGATTTAAAGACCTCCAGTAATGTAATTAGGTGCCATTGGGGCTTTCAAGGACAACTGCAACTGACCAAATTAATCGATCTGCAGCCTGGAATGAACAGGTTCAATTCCCTAGGAAGTTTCTGAACTAAATTCAGCAATAACAAAAATGATGGTGTATGTGTAGCACACTGGCAATATTGTGCCAGATCTCCCCTAACATCCCATTGCTTCTACCAGCTAACAGGTCAAATTGTAGAGGTGTGTGCTCCACTGCCACGACTTGAGTTTAATCCTTGCTCATGGCCTTGGGGGTGGGGGTCATAAATTACAAGTTTAGTGTAAAGAGACAAAGCACTAAAGTCTTGCTCCAAGGGAGTAAAATACGTCTGATTTGGGCTGTGTCCACCCTACAAAATTACCTGGGCCTATCTTATGTTTGCACAGAGCCACTGTGGTTATTAAATCACTCACGTGTGTGGACATTGTGCTGCTTGTGTCAATGGTGCACATCCCCACTGGGAGGGCTTGTACTGATTGTATTGTTGGCGTGGGGCATGATGGCGTGTCTCCTGGAGGCCAGTGACAGTTGACTTAAGTAACACAATTTAAGTGAACACATTTCCACAGCCAGCTCAGTGCTACACAGTTTACATCTAGACCTAACTGGGTTGTGTAGACCAGGCCTTATTCATTGAGGTCTGATTCTTATTTACACTTATGTCCCTATATACTGTTCTAGCAGTGTAAAGAAGAAGAGGCAGAAACAGATATGAAATACACGTGCACACATTTTAAAGCCTTTTATGCTGTCGGAGTGGTACCTCAATGTACCTGAAAATCAGGCTCTTAGGGGCTTAATTCACCATTGCTCTCTGAACCCTTTATATTGGCTCCATCAGGGTCTCCAGTGCTTTATCAGAGTTCTCCAGTTTAGTGGAATCCCCAACAAGCACAATCAGTGTAGCCTGCTCTGTGTTACCTCTTGCAGGATGGACATGGATGTGTTTTTTCTGTGACTTAGCTATTCCCAGTTGCTATAATGGCCCAATAGAACTGTTGGAAATCATCCTCTGTGTGTGTGTGTGTGTGTGTGTGTGTGTGTGTGTGTGTGTGTGTGTCTCTCTCTCTCTCTCTCTTTTTTTCTCTACAAGGGCCTATGTCATTATAACTTCCTCAAGATGGAGCCACTTGTGCCGAATTGCTTAGTATGTTCTGGGCTCTGTGGGTGCGTCTACACTAGTAAATTAAGTCGACTTAAGCAGGCTTAAGTCGACTTAATTTACTCTGTGTCTACACTAGAGTTTCCTTAAGTCGACTTAAGCAACAGCTTAAGTCAACTTAAGGAAATTTTAAGTCGACTTAATAAGACCTGGTTTTAAGTTGACTTACTGGTGAAGTCGACTTTATTAAGTCAATTTAAACCAGTGTAGACACGGATTAGCCCTAAGTCAACCTAAAGGGTCCCCAGGGCTCCCGCACTGACCTCCCTCCCAGGGTGCCTGGCACAGCCAGAGCCTGGCGTGCCCACCCACAGGGCAGGACACAGCCCTGCCCACCCCGCTCCTGTACCCTTCCCCTGTCCCTGTCCTGCTCAGCCCCCATGTAGCCTAGTACAATGTGGAAGACGCTGAGCCGCCTGGCACTTTTAAAGTGGTGCCCGGGGAATGGGGGCACCTCTTGGGTGCCCCCCTTCCCACCATGCACCACTCCCAGGTCCACCTAGCCCCTGCAAGTCAACTTAGGTGTCTAATGTGGTCGCTCCAAGTTGATTTGGCAAAGTTGACTTTAAGTCAACCTAAATTTACAGTGCAGACATGCTAAGTTGACTTAACAAGGTCGACTTAAAGTCGACCTTGTTAAATCAACTTAGCAAAGTTGACTTATTTGAACAAGTGTAGACATAGCCTGTGAGCACACAGTAAATATTATCTGTCCCCAAGATCACCTATGGATTCTTCATACAATGTATTAAAAATGTTTATTATTTAATTGTCTGGACAGGCAAGTTTTTTATATACATTGCTATTCTGTGTGCATGCACTGCATATGTTTTAAAACTGAATACAGTGCTTTTAAGTAATTTGATAGCATGGTAAAGAAAGGACACCCAGTTTAACAAAAAGAAAGAATGTGTTTTTATCAACATCTGAAAATCAGCCCATTTCACAAAGCAATAAATGCCACAAAAGAAAAGACATTAGTGTTTTTAATGAATTCACAATAATTTTTGTTGTTTTAAAAGAAGCAAAATAAACTCAAGCGTGAGGCCATTTAGGTCATGGATTGCAGTTGCAGATATATGGTGAGCAGCCAATATGCAGACTGTGCTACAAGAGGTGAAAGAATCACTCTACAAAGTTTTCCCCTAGGAAACGTAATTTCCAGAGATAGAGATTGAGTCTAACTGACTCAGTGCCACTGAGTCTGCAAAACAAATAGTAGGACAAGGGTTGATGTCATGGAGTTCAGCTGTGGATGAGTCTGCAGTGATGTGCTACGGCTATCATCAGTAAGTGGTGCAGACTGTTTTTGTCTTGAGGCGCCTACCAGGGTTGGGGGATAGGGAGAAAAACAGAAATGAAATATGTATGCTGAGTCCCAGGTGAATATTAATTTAGAGACAGAGCAGTCTACGGTTGTCAAAAATGTTTTAGATGTTGACACTGGTTTCATGTGAATCCCAAGATTTTTCAAGGAGCATGGCCAGGATTTTAAGACGTGATTAGTGATCTTGGGGGTCCTACCAGAGACAGTTGAAAGAGGCCTAGTTTTCAGAAGGGGGTAATCAGCTTTTTCTGAAAACAAGGCCCCACTAGGGATTTTCAAGCTGGGCACACAAAACCACTAGCCATTTCTGAGAATCTTGGCCTGTGTATGCAAATACGCTACTGGCATCACACACGTAAACAGACGGCCGAATAACATAACCTCTGTTCAATCATTTTAAACAATCTACCTCTTCAGAACGTCTCAGATCTAATTCTTCTGATACAGATCAAACTGAGTTATAAAATAACTTTCTTAATCATCAGACATGCTGCTTTGTTCCCAGCTACTTGAGGCAAATCTGTATAAACCACTGTTGCTTTTGGTTCTTATTTGCCGCCCAAAGGTGAGAGCCAAGGAACCCTGCTGTGTTATTCTATATGCTTCTGCAACTGCGTTGCTCTATTAGATAACAAAATCGCCTATGAGTCTACTTTAATGCCCCAAAGACCCTTCATTCTCCTAGTTTAAATCTATTTTTGAAAAAGGAAATGAGACATATTCTAGTTTAAACTGTGCAAATAGGGAACAGTCTGTTTACACTGTAAACACCTCGAACAAGGACTGTTTCTTCATCTGTGTTCAGTACAGTGTGGAACCTACTGTTACTGCATAACAAATATAAGAACAAGGACATGCAGCTGTTACAGAAAGGAAATGACTCTGACGCAGACACCTCATGTTCATTTGTGGGACCAGCTTTAGGAGACAAGTGGTTTTGCAAAAAGGAAGGAGACCATGCAACTGATTCTCCACTCAGACATGTTTTATACTGGTGTAACTTCACACACTTCAGTGGAGCTTCTGTTGTGTTACACAATATTGTGTAATGTAATCTTGTGTTAATGTAAGTGAGAAGAAAATCACACCCTGTATATTTGGGATCTGGGTACAGTAGACAGTTAATTACTATGTCATGTACAAGGCAGAGACTATTTCTTTTCTATTTTGGTCAATGCAACACTCTGCCCACACACATCAAACACATTATGTTTTTGACATTTGGAGTACGTGGAAGTTTGTATCTAGGGATAATGTTGCTCAATGGCCATTTTTTTTTTTTACAGTAAGTGATTCTTGTCTTGCATTCAGCACCAGCATTTAACAAGTCTTAACTCCAGTTATTTATTATTGAGGTTTCTTTCAAGAATGATCCTTTAATCAAAAGCAGTTTGGATTTATTGTCAGTCTGTATTATTCCCACACAAAGGAATTTCAGACTCTTGATTTAGTCCTTGAACTAAATGAATCTGAAGCTGTTTTCCTCTCTGCTTGAGAACACCAAGATCATCTGGTAACATGCACATAATGTAACAAACATATGGATATAGATGCTGATTTTCCATTATCCCACAAACGGGCAGCATGCATTTTACAGCTACACTCTTGATGACAGTTACGTACCATTGTGACATGGACATTATGGTTCCGTACGCGTGGTAACCTCTGCTACTCTCATTGCCTTTAGCTATGAATCTTTTCTGAGTTTGCACAAGATTCTCTGCAGAGAGGCAGGACTGAGTACTTGGTGAGTTTTTTGTCTTTATGTTCTCTATTTTTTTTAATCAGCTCTGCTTCTTTTTTTTTATATTAACTTTGCTTTTTCTGTCTCTGTCTGTATGCCCTGTGCTTTTCCACCTTTCTCCAGCAGATGGCGTAATGGTTATAGGTTTGAATGGCAACCTGAACCCAGCACAAAGCTTTGTAAGTGTGGCCACTCAAACCTTTTGCAAACAAATGCATTTACAGTGCTTAAAATGCTTCATATAAGAAGTCTGACCAATCTGAATGACTTCTGTACTTGTTTTGTCCCTTTTAGTGCATTGGTTTTAAGGTTGTCTGTTTTAAAAAAACGTGTTTATATATATATTTTAAAAATTTTAGGACTACATCCTGGATTCCCACAGAAAGTCACTGTTGGAGACCCCCATAGAGGACTGAGGGGAATAAAATCCCTGAACAGTAAGAGGAACCCCAGAACAGCCACTATGCAACTATTACTACAATCTAAATGTGTAGTAGTGACTGCTGCTCTCTCATTACCTCTGTTCGTGAGAAGTGGGGGTTGACAGTAGATCGATTTAGTCATGAATTCTCCAGCCAGGCCCACAGACCTCTCCTGACTTGCCTTAATTATAAACCTCACTACTGCCTTGCCCAAGAGAGAGAGTTGCATTGGAATACTCATCTGCAGGAGGCAGTGGCTTCAGAATCCCCCTGCACACCTCCTCCAAAGCACCTGGTTCACAGACCGTGGTTAGTGTCTTTAGTCTCCACAGAGGAGGAGAAAGGAAAACCTGACTTTTTTTGTAACTTACGTGATGAGTTCCTTTTTGAGATCTCTCGGATGGAGCTTGGGTTTTGGACTCGGTATGGAGACATCTCCTGGATATTTTTTTTCCTCCAGGTTTTCTGGGGAGCTCAATGGATCTTTCTGAAATATCAAATAAGAATGTCACCAAAGGATTCCTCTCTTCCTTGTCTTTCTTATATTCAACCAGTCTTTTGTTTCTGTGGGGGAAAATCCTCTTGAAGAACACACAGGGAAAGTTATCTGAACTTTCAGCAGTGATGGAGAGATATGACAAAAGATTAAGTCACTATATTTTCAGACATTGAGGGATAAATGTTTTACCTTCTGCAATGATTTATTTGTGAAATAGTTCCTAGCAGTCTGGAAGCCATGCGAGGTCTTGAAGCTGTGTCCTGGGTAAACAGGGTTTATATTTGGAAAATTATAATACAAATGAAAGAAAACTCCATAGAGAAAAGGGGAAAATGTAGCCATGCCTAAAAAGTTATTGATCACTTTGAATACCAGAACACCTAGTTTTGCAAGGGGGAAATATTGTACCATATACAAATTAATCATTAAGCGGCAGTCCAGAAGATGTAAATATAAAACTCACTAAGTGTGTGGCATGGAATGATGTTTTAATCTTAGTCAAATACTAGATTCTTGTTACGAAAAGAATCAGAAACTCTCTTCACAGTTTTCTTGGATAGCAGAACCGTAGGACTGGGTGTTTAAGTTCTAACCTGGCTGGTTCATTTGTTAATAAATAAATAAATAAATAAATTAAATGTTAACCATCTGTTGATTTGTTGCTTAATGGATATTATGGAGTCATGATAGTCACTCCATTGAAAAGGTATTTTGGAAATCTGAAATATTGAAAGCACATTACACTTTCACTTTCTGAAAAAAAATACCTTCTCTTTCTAGAATGTTGTAGCTTCAGAATGGCTTGGTCTAACAAGTTCAAGATTGTTTGGTCCTCACTGAGGACTAGAGCCTTTGAAAAGTGTTTGGAAGGTAAAGTTCATTTTGGAGAGATTCACTATGAATATGTGAACCTCTGAAGTTGCCAGAGCCTCTAGCAGAATTATAAACTCTGTAGGATTCCCTGCTTGGATTCACATTGGTTTATAAATTCCACTGGTGCAAGGACACCCAGATAGGTAGGCTTTGCAGAAAATACTTAATAGGACCAGAGATTGTTTCCTGATGTTGCGACAAGAAGTACTCCTGTTCTGCGAAGTTCCCAGACCCGGTGCTTTGTGCTTCTGTCCTTGTACAGTTTATAAGCTCTCCAGGACCAGAGCTGACAGGGCTGGGGAACTGTGGCACTGAGAGGGTCTCCAGGGCTGGAGAGGACCACAGGGGCAGGGACTTCTGTGGAGCCGATATGCACAGAAATCAGGGTGAATGTGCACTGCAAATGAAGTTTCGGCCGGGGGGTGGGTCTTGTCTCTGATGAAGCTTCCATATGCATCCCAATTATGGCAGATCACCTATGCTACTCTGTGAGCTGGTTCCTCTACATGACTTCCTTCTGTTTTCTGGTACTGTCTACCTATTACCTACTATATAACACATGGTAAATATATAAACATATAACTCTACTCCTATTATTGACAAATCAATTACTGCTAACTTTTACAACTGCATTAGCAAGATTCATTTGTTTGGGAACCATCTCATATGCTACCATACTTAACACTAAGAGTAAGAATATTTTTCTTCATTTTTTCATTGTAGTTAGCTGTGAATTCCCTGCAGGGCAATTTAATAATTACAATATTTTAATAATGCTTTTTTTTATATTGACACGTACTTTCTTACAATCCTCATTCCACTGGAAATAAGCTTTTTTTCCAGGATCCTTTGCAAAAATAATCCCATATATTTTAAAGGGAAGCATATCACATGAAAAAAGCACTAATCAAGGTTAATAAAAAATCTGCCTTTCCCTGTTAATTGTCTCTAGTAGATTTCTGAGGAAAGAGAGAGACAAACATTTGTACCAATAATTTCCTTAATAATTTGGGGGATATTGTTATGATTCAAGCAGCATGAAATCTTGGGGCAGGGAAAGTTAGATATTGCATTAGGAAATAGAAGGGAGGTATGATGCAAAGAGGTCACGCAGAAGGACTCTGAAGCTCCTTACATGCCAAAAAAGGCTGGAGGAGGCAAAATGGACTATGTTCATGGCCAGCTGGTCCCTGACTATGCAGATCCACTGGCCATAAATGCAAGGATGGGCTGGCCATTGGTCGCTGAGAAGCTAGGCCTTCCCAGACCCTGTGTTAGCAGCTGCAAGCTGAGAATTTTCCTCCTGGCTTCACACACATAGGGCTGAGCATGTAGACTGGTTACTTGTGGTGTGCCCTCCTCTAGTGGATTTCACCTTTACTGAGTGGCATAAATCCTTTGTAGCATGAATCAAAGAAACTCCTCCACCCATCCCTCTTTCTCAGTTATGTTAACAGAGAATGGGCAGATATCCACCTCAGCTAATTCAATGCAAACCTGTACAATTGTCTTTCCCTATTTTAAGACAGTAGAGTTAGAATGAAATATTATTAGAATTCCAAACCATACCAGATTTTTTACAAAAATCAGAACCAATACAATAGGTCCATTTTCTACAAAGAGTGTACGTGTGTATTAACGTGCGCACAAAAAAGCAAGCAAGCAAGCAATGAAATTCTATTAATGTACAGATGGAAGTTTATATTGATTTCAGTGAAGACCAGAACATAATGGTAACATGAATAACAGATAATAGCATCTGGCACTTTTAACATTTTTAAGCCCTGAAATCTTTGGAGAACTGACAGTTGAACTAAACTGACAGCACTGGTTATTTCTCGGTGCTTTCCTTTTTAGAAAGATTTTGAGCTTTTTCCAAATTCAGGATTTTTTTTAGGGGGCATCTGGACAGGCTATTTTGCTGAGAGAGAGAGACAATATTTTCTGGAAATTACCACAAAAATTAAGCAACTGTTGTGCATATGAACCAGATAACAATGAATTAGAAATAGATATTATCATTAATTTGCTTTGCATGGGGATAACTGCCAGTCTTCAGCTTGCAAAACAGAGCTATTGGCCCTGAGACCACTGGCCATATCAATGTTCTCTGGGAGCAGAAGTGCTCAGAGCAGAGGTCTTGGGCCAGATCCCTGATTAGGGACAAACTGCACACAATGAATTTCATTAAGGTGGGGGTGCAAAGATGGCATTATGCTTGGCTTCAGGGTGTCCCTCAGTGATGTCACTGATGCTGCTGGTGCTGTCTGTGGGGCCAGTCCCCACACCACCGTTGGTCAAAACTGAAGTAGGGGAATAGCGTGGCTTAGGGGTTTTCTGTCCATGTTCTCTTTCCTCCAGCCACAATCCCTTGTCTATGTTACTCTGGCAGCAGGGAGGAGGAGTGGCATGAGAGCCTCTTTGCCAGGTCTGCAATACCATTGAATCCCCTGGCAGTGAGATAATTTTCTCAAGGCTGGGTATACCTCCTGGCAATGGAGCTGACAAAGTGGCCATATTGCAGGGAAGAATCTGGTTCTCTTACTTAGCAGAAATGTAAACAGCCCTCCAGCAGCTATCTATCTCTCCGTAATGAAAATTGTGTCTCCAGACTCTTAACTCTGGGTTACAGATAAGCATCAGCACTCGGCTCTCCAGGATGACCATCCGACTGCCTAACACCTGACAGCCTCTCTCATAGAGTCTCATCACAGCAGCTGCCTGTACCCATCCTGAGGGTTTTCTAGTCACTTAATTAATATCCTTTTTCTTCCAGGCATTTTGAAAAACTAGGTGTGAATCCCCATCCTCAGCTGTAAGTGGATCTGTCCCTGTTGAATACATTACTTTTATAAAGTTCACCAGTCATGATCATTCAGAAAAAAAACCTACTTCGACAATGACTACAGTACGAAAGTGCTATGATTCTACTTCATACAAATACAAATGGGCTGGCCATATATTTGACCCTGAACTGAAACTCAAGATCTGAACTTGCCTGAACTATGGGGAAATTTGGGTCTGGAACAGATCTCTGCAACTCAGGCCTGCCTCTGTTAATTACCAAGATTTAGTTAGCTGCCTATGCATATCCTTCACCACGATAACAAATCCAACCAAAACTCCTCTGCACACTATTCCAGCAGTGAAGTTCAAGAGAAACATGTAGCCAAAAAAAGACAGAAAGAAAATGAAAGGACACTGTTGCCAATGCTAACATTAAAAAGGAGAAAAAAAATGCAAGAAAGGGGCAAACCACAGAAACACAAAAGCAAGGAAATGATCAGATGCAAATTGTAATCTAGAAGATTAGTACTGATGGATGGAGAGTTACTTAAGATAAATATTTGTCTGATTTCTGTCTGAATGTGTATATACCCACAGCTCCATTTTCAAAATTTGTGACTTTTGAGTCTCTGTTATAGGGTGAAAAGATAAGTCACATTTACATATTTATGCTCTTTTAAACTGCCTCTTACAGGGGTGGGGACAGGTTAGTTTGGTATGATTTATTTAGGGGTTTGGGTTTTTTTTTTTAATTTTCAGTTGTTTATTTCAATTGACATCCCCTAATGCCAGGAACAAATTGGTGAGTTTGCACTGATGAAATTTTAATCTCAGACTGCTATCTGGACCTTGGGACCCTACAAGACACGCAATAGGATGACATGAGCAATGCACTCCTGAAACGTGTCAAAGAAATGATAATACTTTGTCCAGAGAAAAAATATTGTAGGATATAACATCAGGCAGGATTCCCTGTCTGGATTTACACACAAACACAGCAATGTCTGGAAAGTAATAAAGTCGTTCAGAAGAAATACATTACACTTCAAAATTATAAAGTTACTTTGACATTTTTAGAAAGACCCAAATTATAGTACAATTAGGTCAGGACCCTCTAGCCATTTGAGAATAAGGGTAAATTTTCAAAAACAGATCCTAATTTTGGATGCCTGAGGTTATCCAGTTTGAAAGATTTGCATGAACCCATTATTCCTGTTAAAATGAATGGTTGCTACAAATGCTCAACACTTCTTAATGTAAAGCCTTAGGGCCAAGATTTTCAAAAGTGATTAATCATTTTCTGTGCTCTATTTGAGACACCAATAAAGTTGGCCTGGTCTTCCCAAACTGCTAAGCACCAACATTCCACAAATCAGACTTTGTTAAGCTGAATCCAATTAGGTACTCCAAATCAGCATCACTTTTGAATATTGAAGCCATGTTGCCTCAAGCTGACCATTCAAGCACTCAAGATTAGAGGCCACTTTTGAAACAGAAGGCCTTAGTGTCAGTTCTTCAACTTCTCTAACTGACAAGCTGAAAAGATACCTCTTTTTCTTCCTCTTTTCTGCCATGTGTCTTGCTATAGTTGATTGGTGTATCCCAGCCTTCCTGTTCACAGAGAGCCTGGTAGAAGGCTGCATTCACCAGAATGCTGCTTGTTTTGAAAGGAGAAGAGGAAGGAGAGGGAAGTGCTGCATTGGAAGAAGTTAGAGGCATAACCTTGTCCTGGGTTCGGTTCTTTTTCATGCTCAAATCCAGAGTGCCATTTTCATCCACCTCTATCTCAGCTCCCTGAGATACAACGGAAAGAGAAATGTTTTAGACAATGAACAGTTTGAGACTAGAGCAGAGCCATGTGATGCTTTTAACGGATAATTGTAAATACACACTTTTATTTAAATTTATCTGAGACTAAAACCAGATTTTCGATTTACATCGGTTAATGTTTTAATTCTTAGGCAGACTTAAATGTAACCTCGGTAATGCTCTCCATGCTTCTGAGCTTAAACATAGTAAGTAGCATTTAAATAAGATGCTTCTGAAATGTAAACTACACACACTAAATCTGAGTTTATTTAAAAAAAGTTTAGCTTAAAATCTTCTTGATCTTTTTACTTAGAGAGAACTCTGACCCCAATTTACAGTCAAAAGCATTAATATACCGTTTAGTACATCAGCCTCATTATTATTACATTTCCACCCTCCCCCCCCCCCCAACACCCCCCCAACGCCCCATGCCCCAACCTCTGTAACATGGAGGGAGGAGGAGGAGGAAAAAAATCTGCTAAAACAGATGCAGGAGGAGAATATTTCACCTGTCTTTCATATATGATTGAAAATAACATATAGCCTTAATCAGAGTTTGACTTGGAAAGATTCTTTTTGAAAAGATTTACTACAAAACAAAAGATAGATTGTGTCATTAAGGCACAGACCTGCAATGGTAGCAAGGTGGAGCTACACCGGCAGAAGGGTGCTCCAGGAGGCACTGTGTACAATTCAGCTTCAATAACGAATTTATTTTTTTACTGGCAATAAATATGCCCAATGGCCTCTGATGAGATGTTAGATTGGGAGGGTTCTGAGGAACTACAGAGAATTTTTTCCAACTGTCTGGCTGGTGAGTCTTGCCCACATGCTCAGGGTTTAGCTGAGTGCCATATTCAGGGTTGGAAAGGAATTTCCCCCCTGGGCAGACTGTCAGAGGCCCCGGGGTTTTCTCACCCTCCTCTGTAGTAGCATGGAGCAAAGCTCACTTGCTGGTTGATTTTCTGTACCAACCATGATTTGAAGATTGCAATAAATCAGTCACAGGTTAGGGTTCTATTACAGGAGTGAATGCATGAGGTTAGGTGGCCTGTGTTGTGCAGAAGGTCAGACTAGATGATAATAATGGTCCCTTCTCACCTTAATGTCTATGGCTATGTCTACACTAGAAAAAGTTAGGTTGACTTTGTTAAGTCGACTTAATAAGGTCGACTTTAAGTCAACTTAAAGTCGACCATATTAAGTTGATTTCAAGTTAAGTCGATTTAGTCCACTTTGTTAAGACGACCTAACTGCCCTTAAGTCAACTTAATAAAGTCGACTTAAGGGTTACTCCACGTCCACACTGTCCTTAAGTCGACTTTTAAGGAGTCGACGTAAGGCTTAAGTCGACCCAATGGGCGGTTGCTATTAAGTTGACTTAAGATATCATTAAGTCGACTTAAGGAATTTCTTAAGTCGACTTAATGAAAGCCCAGTATGGATGTGGAGTAATTTAGGTCGACTTAAGGGTCCTTTAGTCGACCTAAATTGCTAGTGTAGACATACCCTAGGAGTCTAACTCTTAGCTACTGAGGTAGCCTAGTTCATTTTAGCAGGCTTACCCTATACAAAAGTGTGGGCAGTAAACTGATTATGACCTGTAATACCAACACTACATCTACTACACTGTCCTCTTCAATGGCTTAACTCTGCTGGCTGGTATGTAGGTATGCACATGCCATAGCAGGCCTCATCCTTGCTCCTTCCTCTCTCTTTAGGTTACCTTGAGCCCTGGTAGTGTTGCTGTAAACACAAAGGTTCAGGGACTGCCACTGCATCTCTTACAAACACAGAGAAGTGAAAACTCGTTCCCTCCTCCTCTCTTTCCTCAAGCTGACCATAAAAGGGAAATATAGTTAGCTCTCTCCCTGCCTGCTGGGTTTCCTCACCTTTGAAAACATACCACCCACACATCTTCCCTGTCTACAACCTCATTTAAGAAATTGCAAGCCCTGTTGCTGGATTGTGGGGTATCCAGTCCCTCTGGGGAGCCCTACTCCTTCTACATGGACTGAAAAGCCATCAGGTGGTGCCAAAGGACAGTTCTTAAAGCAATGTTATATGTGGATGGGGGCCAATACAGAAAGTCAACTCCTGCCACAGCTCACAATTATTAGTCATATGGGACTACAGATGGGGGATGTGCTTGTAGGCTCTGAGAATGGGTGTTTGGCCTGTGTCAGAGTGGAGACATATTTAGACTTCTTGCATAAATTGCCCAGACCTAACAGGCCAACATTGGCTTTGGGGTTCGATGCTGACATCAAAGTAAAAATGACTTATTAGGCAGTAAGTACAGAGATGTCTGCACTTGAGGCTATATGTTTCCATTGTTACTGTTTTATTATTTGTATTTCAGGAGGCTCCCATTAGAGCTTGGGGCCCAAATGTGCTAGGTACTGTATACCAATATAGTAAGAAAGGGTTGCTTCTTCAAAGAGTTTACCATCAAATACAATGTAATGGGGAGTTCTGCTTCAGTGCTGATGGTATGATATGTCACTACGACTGGATTCAGATGGGGCACACACACCATCCAGGTAGCCATGTATTCAATCTTCAATGGCACCATTTTAAAAGATAAAATGAAATCACAATGTCCAGTTAATCATAGAGTGACTTCTACATTCTCATGCATTTCAAATCATGGTACCAGCAGCTATAATGTCATTTTACTGAAGGAATCCAAAGATAATTTTGGTAACATGATTATCAACTTCCTGGCTCTCATAAGCATTTAAAGAGCATCCAACAATTCAGAGTTAGTTGCTCTTCAGGTAACCTTTCTAGACTTTCTTCAGCAAAGGAAAGCTGTTTCCTAAATCTTATCTACTGGCAGGCTGCAAAAGCAGGTGGCAGCCAGTGAAAGTCATGAGCGATTTTGGGTGGGTCAGTTTTGGGGTATCCAACTAGAGACATCTTACAGGGAACCAAACTTCAGAACTGTTGAAAACCTGCTTTTTGAAAAATTAGGCGTCTATAAGGTGTCTCAAGTTGGGCACCTGAGACCATACTGATGATCATATAGGTCCCTTCTGACCTTAGAGTCTCTAAAGCTATGTCTACACTCGCACTTTTAAGTCGACATAACCAAGTCGACTTAAAGTCGACTTAGTTAAGTCGACTTAGTGGGGCTACACTTAAAATTAAAGTCGACTTAAAGGGGAACTTACAAAGTCGACCTAGAGCATCCACACTGGATGCTCTAGGTCGACTTTCTGGGGCTAGGGGGACCTTGGGCAGGTCCACGGTGGCAGGGGGGGCACCCCTTGTGTGCAATGGGGCAAAGGGGGACAGGGACCCTGGCAGGGCATGTGGGCAGGGTGTGTCACTGTCTGGATTTAGGAAGCATTTATGATATTATTTTCAATGGATATCTCATAAATGCTCTATAATTCATAGGAACTATGTCATGTTTGGTATCAATAGAAAGGCAGTAATTTGCTGGGAATTATTATACAGTTTATGTCTAGGAATTCTATTTCGATTAGAAGTTAGAATTTGATGTTATATCCATACTTTAACTTATGTTAAAACCATTGTGTCCTTAATGTTTAGGAATGTGCCAGGACAATG
>ML685766.1:5034287-5115249 GCA_007922175.1 Pelusios castaneus | reverse complement strand
AGCCACCCCGCTGCCCCGGCTGTGTGAGGCAGGCAGGCAGGCCCGCGCTCCTGATCTGAGCCTGCCTGTCCCACCCTGGGGGCGGGGAGGGCCAGCCCAGAGGCCGGGCGCAGGCCGGGTGTGCCGCGGCCCCGGGGGTTGGAGGGAGCGGCGGGGGCTGCCGGGCTGCGCGGGGGTCCCTCACTGCTGCGCGGGGGGTGCGACGGCCGCTGTGCGGCCGCGCGCCCACGCAGCTTAGAGGGAACACTGGCAGCGAACCAGATGCAGCCATCAAAAGAGCCACATCTGGCTCGCGAGCCATAGGTTCCCGACCCCTGGTCTAAAACATACAAAGTCACTAGTCATTGTTGGAAATGAAGATCTTAATGACCAGCTGTCACTTTGGAGCCCCTCCCTCCATTGACCAGTCACAGACCTCAGAGAGTCACTAATTTAGTTCCAGGACTACTAGGCTATTTGTGCACAATTTAGAAACTCAAAGGAACCTCTTGTATTTGTTTCTCTTGCATGACAAAATTCAAATTTTCAATCACTCAGCTTAGAGAGAGAGATGCTTTATTATATTTATGGGAAGTAAATACACTTCTTCTATGCTCATACTAAGATGCTTTGGTTATATCTTTATGCCCCTTTTTAGTAAATAGTTTAATCTCCTGTGATAGTTTTAAGCCCTGAATTTGACAGTACAGCTTATCCTGGATAATAACTTAGTAACCACAACATCTTATGCCATCTGTATAATATCAAATACATTTTTATACCAGCATTAATAAACCTTAGTTACAAAAATCCAAGATATTAACTATATCAGTGCCAAGTAAGCTCTGCAGGATGACACAACATAGCTTTGCCATGATTGCCCCAGTCTTTTTTTGGCTTCACAGTTGATCTGTAACTATAGCAATGAACAGAGCTCCAGTAATCAAGTTTAATGACCAATGTAAAGTAAAATGCTAAATATTGTAGTTGCTGATATTTTTCATAATAAAAAAACCTTGAGTTTAGTCTGCACAACCAATATTCACATAAAATTCCAGACCTCTGTGACAGATGGCTCAGGAAAAGAAGCCATGTGACTGGGCTGCAGTATTTTTATAGTGCAAAAACCCATAAATAGTGCAGATTCTCTGTCACTGACAAAATATCAACTATTCTGAAGGCAATAGCAACAAAAAATTGAACAAAAACATTCATGGTCCTCCCAAATTAAATTGCAGATTGCAAGATGTCAGAAAACATATATCATCATTGGAAATAGGGCATCATTTGCTGCACCAGTGAGGTTTGATAGATGGGAACAACATTTTAGGATGGGGCTATTAAGAGATGTTCCAGCACTTTCCCTAAATTCACACAGAAGTTGGGCTGTATGACACGCCCTGAATTCCTACCGGAAAAGGCATGGGTGCATTTGTGAATCATTGTACAGATGGGGTTTAAGTGAGCTCGCAGATGCACGCAACAATTAAATATAGTCTTGGAAAAATATTCCGTTTAGCTCATAGTCAGATGGATCACACATTTACAGCATAGCTTTTTATTCAAGAGTATAAAATAGCTACCACTTTGCTGCATTTATGACAAACTCTGAATGGCAGAGGAACAAACAATGGTCACAGAAACCATTCCAATTTTCTTTCCTATTCTCATCCCACCTTCCTTTCAATATGTCTCCTTTACTAATTTTCCCAATGTTTCTTTTAAAGGGGATTTATAAATACAAAATGCCAAAAGTTTTTCTTAGACTACAGCGATGAAATAAAAATTGAAGGAAAAAATATTTGAGTTGTAATGTATGATTCTTCTTATAAGAGCAGCATTGCCCACAGTAAAGTTCCAATTTTAATGAGTACTAGAACACACTTGTGTTTGGTTTTACTCCATGACATCTTTCAAGGATCTTCACCATAGTAATGTAAAACGTACAAGTTCTTAGCCTAAAAACTAAAGTAAAGTATAAAATACATCTGGCCACTATAAACAATACATCAAGTGCCTGATTCTTCCCTACATTAAATCAGTTTTATACTGGTGTAACTCTAAGGGGCCTGATCTCAATTATGTTACTGTAAACCAGGAAAAAATCCTCTGAAGATAATGGAGTGAAACCAGTGTGAGAAGAGAAACATGCTAATGGCATTCAAGCTACTCCTGATTTTCTCTGATGTCAATGAGCATATAATCATCCCCATAGGTCTGAGAAGCAGCTGGAAAAAAGGAGTTCAGAATGAAACATGAGAGAAAAATGACTAAAACATATTCCCCCTTTTCCCTAGGATCTGCGCAGTAAAACAGACCCAGCAGAAGTGCCACTCTAAAATGAATACCACATCATTTGTACACAAAAATTAGTAATGATCTCTAGTCATTTCACAGAAAAGATTTAATAGCTGAGCTTTGTCGTGAGGTCTTACAATACATCTTAATGTTATAAGATATATTACAGAACATTTCCTAGGAAATTATGAAGTATTGCCATTAACAATTGAAACTGAACTACATTCATTTACTACATGAAAAAGTAAGGCGTGTGTGATGGATTTATCCCTTGCTCTTTTATTGTGTTTGTTGGCTCATTTGGTAACTCACAATATTTAATATTCTGCAAAGTCTCTTAAGTAACAAGTACCTGTTAAACCTTTATCCTACTGTTTGATCAATGTGGTGTACCATTGTATCCACATGAGTCTCATTGCAGACCTGGGGTCTTAGGTCTAGAAGAACATTAAGGGTTTCTATCCATTCTTTGACTGGCACCTGATGTTAATATCCAGAGGAAGAAAATCATCTGTTAATTTGTTTTTCCAATGTGCAACAGATGCACTAGAAATGCTCAGTCTCAGATATATTAACAATTCTAAAAGTGTTCTTCATTTTCAATATAAGAAATTTCTCTGGCACCAGTAATCTCTATAAAATCACATTGAATTCTTTAAGCATTACACTGGGGGGAAAGGTTTATAACTTTTTAAGTCCTTGGCCCCTGATTCTGAAAAGATTTGCACACGTGCTTAACTTCAAGCCAAGCGAGTGCTTCCACAGTTGTCTGGAATAATACTCAAATGCTTAAAGATAAGCATGGGTGTAAATGTTTGCAGTATCTGGATCTTACACTATGGTTAACACTGAGATACAAAAAAGACATAGTCCCTGTCCTGAGCAACTTATAAATTAAATAAAAAATGAGAAGGAACTGTGATGAATGATTCAACAGTGGAACAGTGCAACAGCTAGAGTTATTCAGTGTGCCTCTTTTTTTTTCTTCAGAAGGTCATGCTTAGCCATTGGTCTTGTTCTGCCAGCAGATTGTTCTGTATTTAGATTTGAAGATGTTTGGGGTAGCGGCTTGTCTGGTAAACATCCTGCCAATCGACTGCATTATCTGCATAACGGATGCAGGGATCATCATCCTCATCATCAATATCCAAGAATGGACAGATGACATAATGTGTGTTTTCAGGTTTTGTTCAAAAAACAGAATATGAATTTCAAACATTTCAAGCAAGTGTCATTTTTTATTTTCTTTCAAGGCACTATGTGCATATGCCATTTTGTCTAAACAGGTGGGAAAAACACCAAAACATTAAACAGAATGTTTGGCAGGCATCAATGATGAGGATAAAGATAGACTGTACTGCTTGCTTCTACCTCTGTGAGTGGCAGCAGTAGTGAGGATTGTAAAACAGAGAATATTTCTGACAAGACCGGATATGCGCACTTGTGCTGAGCTAGAGAATATGAGCCTGACCCAACTTCCAGTGCAGCCCTTTCATTTGCTTCAGTGGGAGATGGACTGGGCCCTCTGTGCAGACAGTTATGCTGAAAGCCTGCAATTCAGTGCCTGATTCTTTAGTTTGGGTTTGGGTTGAAGACTGTCTCTGCATCATTTCTATATTTCAGGGGCCTATTTTAGCAGAATCCCAAATTCTTGTATCTGAAAGATCCAGCTCCCGCCTTGCGAATATAGCAGTGATACAACCTATTTTCAAAACCAACATCGTAAAGGTTTCAAGGGTGGCCACTGTATTTTATATGCAGTTTTTGCAAATTAATTGAGGGAACTTGGAATCCAATTTAATTTTAACTAAAAGAAATCCCAGTCCATCACAAGGTAATCAATATACTTATATACAATAGATCAACACTGTGCATCGATTGTCACAGTGCCATTTTTCTGGTCATGAGAACTGTTAAAAGTAAAATGTGATTCTTCTCCCCCTCCTTTATTTAGCTCAGACTACTCTCCTTTCTTTCAACGTAAAACTTAGAAGTACCCACAGTTTTTCCAACATACTTGAAAATATTTCAAATTCATTGAAAAATTGAAACATGCTATGTTTTTTTTTGTTTTTTTTTTTTTTATAAAACAAATGTAATTTTTCCACTTAAGTATCAGATATTGTTTAGTGAAAAAATGACCCATTTTTCAGGGCAAAAGTGCAAATGCTTACTACGAAATGAACAATGTTTTAGAAACCAAGATGCAAAATTTGGCAGATACAAAAAAAAAAAACAGAAACAGCACTGGGAAACAGCACCTATTTTTGTAAAAATAAGCTATTCAGATATTTTTATAGATTTGCACAGTTTCAGCTACTTTTTGAGAAGAAATCTACCATTGCCTCTGCGGGCAGAGAAGAACCTGAATAGAACAGATGTAATAAAGATTCATACACCCATATTACTCATATCAACAAGGTATGCCATTGTGCCATGGTGGGATTATACTTAAAAACTATGCAAGAGGTAAACACTTATGCAAATCATGGACCTTAGATATACAGTAGCATTGTCTGTACCGCTTTATTTATTATTTTTTGGCAAAGGGATATGATGGAGGGGCAGGACCTAGGATCTGATACTAAGCAGGCCCAAATTAAGCAACTCACAGAGAGGTTTTCAGGTGTGGAACCTCTGTGTATTGCTGGGACTAAATAAAGGAAATAATTAACAGAGTTGTGTCAAATTAATCTGTTGCTGTTATTGTATTATTTGCATACAAATGCAACAGAGAACAAAATCCTTAAGATGTTTTTGACAATTGGAAAAATATATAAGGTGTGCAAATAATTAAATGTTCATATAGAAAATTGCCACAAAATTTCAGGAAAATAATTGTAGATTTAAAAAAAAAAATATCACTTGAGTTCCAGCATATTAAAATAAGGATGGTTTCCCTTCTTGGAGATACAGATTTCCATATTTTCCTCTAAGAGTCCGGTTTGTTAAAAGTAATAAATTGCAAAAGCCAAAGAAAGAAGGGTTGTGTGTGCTTTTGGCTGCTGACTCAGTTTGAGGCGTTCTTGCCTCTGTGCTGGCCAAAAGCAAATTCTGATTCTTCTGTTACATGTTTTGTAGCACTATGCTGTCGCTGTGTCTTACTGAAAATCTGGCAAAAGTGGAGGCAGGCAGATGACAAGGTATGCAGATGATTTTCTTTTAGGCTACTATTCCTGGCTCTGAGAAAGGAATAACCTGTGTGCCCCAAGTGTCTCCGAGTGTTGTTACCTTTATGTTCAGTCCCACTCAAACCTACCATGATTTGGCAAACACAGAGCAGGTGTAAAGTAGAAAATCTTTGGTTTATGTATGGTCCCTTTATTGTTTTTTGCTGGCAAGAAAGGTCTGTTGCTGAGTTCAGCCAAAGGCTGGGGCAGCAATTTAATCCAATGATTGGCACTGATCTCCCTCTCAACATGACAGGAAACCTCTACTGAATGTGGCGTAAGCAGCTCTCTGTGGCTGACGTAAGAAGGAGATCTGTCAACTAGACAAGAATCCACTAACAAACTTTGGGTTCCCATGAAATATTTCTCTAGGCTGACTGATGCCTGCCTGCTGGGTATGAACATGGCCCCATATTAGAAAGTCTGCTTAGTGGAATCCCCCAATATCAGTTTCAAGAACCTGGCTGTGACAAACAGATATCAGACTCAACAAAATAGGAGATTCCTCTTTGAAGGAGTGTAGAGCTCAGAATATCTAAGGAAGCATTACACAGTTGTTGGAAAGAAGGGATTTCACACAAAGAATATCTATTAGCGCTTTTTTATTGTGAAGAGCAGGAGATCCAATGAACTTTGCAAGCCAACAGATGTGGAAACCACTTCCAGCCAGATTTAGCCTGGTGCCTAAATAGGACATATTTGAATACCATAGATAGATAGATAGATAGATAGATAGATAGATAGATAGATAGATAGATAGATAGATAGCCCACATGGAGTACAAATATAATATTTTATATATTACTTTAGTAAGTCTTGTCTTACACCAACTGTTTCCTCCTGTCAAGATTGTATAACTGTAATTATTCATCTTCTCTTCCAAGCAAGGATATTTGTACACTTTCTAGCACAATGGGGCTGCAATACAAATAATACACCAAAATGCTTCTCCTACTACCACCACCACCAGCATGAAGGGGCTCACAGGAATGTATGTTGACTATTTGCATCAGCGATGTGGTTCTGTGTAATGTCACATAAAATAAGGCTACTAAATCATAACAATGGATTTCGTGAATCACAAAGAACAGGGAGAAATTTCAGACCAAACCTAAAATGTGACTATAGTGAAATCCACACACCGAGTTACTCTTATTAGGCAACCTTCAGTCTTAAAGTGACTCACCTAAAGTATTTCAAAACACAAAGGGTTTGTCTCTCTTCTCACTTACCCTGGTAAAAATCAGAGCGAACTGCATTGAAGTCAGTAGTGTTACCCTACTTTAAAACTGTTGTAATAAAGAATCAGAACTAATGAAAACACTTCTGCTCCACTTTTACTATAAAACCTTTGTTAATCAGCTGATTTTTATCTGTCTCTTGAGTGGTTGCTTACCAAATAAAATAAAATAAAATCCATCATTAACAAACCCAGCTTCATTCCCTATCAAAAAATTGTTACTGAATTTGGAGTTTCCTCCTCCCTCCACCCTTCCAAGCACTTTGTCTGGTCCAGTTATGAAGATCACCACAACCTACTTCCTGCAATTTTTTTTTTAGAAGCAGTTAGTATGTTACTAATTTTTCTCTGTCTCTTTTCAAAAGAGCATGCAAACAGAAGCCTCCTTTTCGAGATTTAATACAATCACTACCATGAAAGACAGTTTATGTGCACATTTCAGTAACTAGCACGCCCTCCAGGTTCTTGGACTACCCTACCTTGGCAGACAGACTCTGTGGTTTGCTGGAGAGGATCTCTGCTGCTTCCCTGCAGCGGGTGGAAAGGTTGAGGATAGCAGCAGCTGCTGCTATGTGGGTGTCTTCACTACATTGACCGTAGCTGTAAGAGTTGGCATGACAAGGGCTCTGTGTGTGGGCGCTAGCGCTCGGCAGTCGATTAGAAAATTTCCCTGGATTTGAAAAATGCTTTGCTGTGAAGAGAGATTTGATTAGCCATTGCATGGATGTGGTTCCCCAATTAAACAGATGCATTTTTCAGGTTATAATTTCCTACACCGAGCGATGCGAAGCATAAAGGAAAATGCAGTCCATTTTCTATTGGTTACTCAGGATTGCTATAAAAAATAGGCTCAGGGATCACATTATTTGCTTTTTGTCAGAAGAATACATTTAACAGTTACATTTTTATCAGAAAACCCTAAGGTACAAACCCTGTGGTTCTTAGTCAGGTTTTACTCACTCTTGAGCAAAGAATGAGTAAAAATGAGTGAGGACCTCATGCTTTGATCTCCAACATTTCACCTGTAACTTTATTTAACAAATGAATTCAGGAAAACAATCAAACTCATAAGGGCATTAGAGCCCCATTATGTCAAAATCAGATGGATATGTGTAACCTTTGGTAAAGGTAAATAACATTAACGCTCTAGCCTCCTTGCCTTACTTCTCTGAATAGCCCCGTTATTCAAATGGAATGACATGTGTGAGAAAGGTGAATACGATTTGGCTCTTGGACAGGCTGGGCAGACAAATATGAACATTATCCCTTGGGAACAGGTACAATACCATGTTCATGAACAATCCCAGTATTTTAAGTTCCAAAGGGGTATCCGTGCTAGTCTAGGTCAGCCAAACAAACAAGGAGTCCTGTGGCAATTTAAAGACTAACAAATTTATTTATCACGTGAGCTTTCGTGGGAGAAAATCCCACTTGGCCAATGGGATTTTCTCCCACGAAAGCTCACACGATAAATAAATTTGTTAGTCTTTAAAAGTGCCACAGGACTCCTATTTGTTCAGTATTTGAAGTGTTAGACTTAAGTCATAAAAAGAGGTGAAAGACCATTCAGAATTAAAGTGATACTTAATTCACCAGCTGGGATCTTCTGGAATATTACATAGGTACCAACACAGCAAGGCCAGTTAAGAGTGAAGAGATGGCCTTATAGGTGAATAGAAAAGCTCTTTTACATGTCAAAAATGGAGTACATGATTCTGTGTTTCTCATTATCACTAACATACCCTATAAAGAAGAGCGGGTAGACACCTTATCTGCTTTGCGTTATATCGTTGACTGTGCTAGGGGAAACCTAGAACCATGAATTCAGGTCTTGACAAATAAATAATAATAATAATAATAATAATAATAATAATAATAATAATAATAATCTTTCATCTGTAGTTCTTAAAATGTTTTATAAAGATTGATAAAAGATTAAATCATTTTCAGCTGCTCTGTAAAGAAATTATTAACACATCTCTTGAACCCAAGCAAAAAGAAAAGATAAGCAAAATCATAAACATAATCATAATTGTTTACCCACATCATGAACAAAACAAGAACATTGCTGCACATAAACCATGTATTATCTAGCTGTGGTACTGAACTACAGAAATCGGGATCCAGATCCTCAAGATTAAATTTCCTTTGGATATAGATTTTGGCCCATTATACATCAAGGGCTACACAAAAAGTTTAGGTCAAGACCCACACTTCTCCAACATTTGGGATGCTTTGATTAAAAGTTATAGGTCAGACCCAAAGGTCATGCTGTCCCCCAGACAATTTTTCTTTCATAAACTGACTGCAACTGAGCTATGTGTTTGAATGTTTCTAAATATCGGATCTATCTACTGCAAACTGAGACTGATAAATTCTGCTCTCCTTTATACCAGTGCAAATTCTGTATAGCTGAAGTGTCTGCAAAATCATGCTATCCGTCTATGCTTTTTAGCAATTAGTCCAACTGATTGAAGGCACCAAACCTATTTAAACTAGAATTTGGCTGAAGTTGCTTTTTCCATTATCCACTTAAAAATGCCACCAAAAACATGCTATGAAATGAATGTGTCATGTGTCAGCAGGTAAAATTCATATGTGCAAAATCCCAAGAGTACTAATAGTGCATTTATAGATTCTTATTTACCTAGGCTGCTGAAGAAGATTCTACACAATCATTTTATTGTACCAACCCTTTATGTATCTCAATATCTACTACAGTCGCACACTTTTGTCTTTGCATTGTAGCAATGGTTGTACATTGTGCAATCTTTGAAAGCATGACACTGGAAAATACAATTCATTATATTATTTTCTTCTGAAATTGTATAATGTATTTATTTGCATAGGTAGGCAAACATTTCAAATATAAGCGCTTCACGTACACCTGCTGAGTAGATTTGTGCATGTGCAAACAAGTTATTAGAGGAGTATATCCATTTCTGTGCACAAAATTAGAAATTGCTCATGCAGGTGCCCAGTAACACACATATCTACTTATGTTTGAACATGTCTATTTTATAGGCCCAGCTTAGGTTTCTGCATTTGTAAATGTGGCCCTCATATATAAATTGGCTTGATGGAATTAGATTTTTATCCGTCAATGCCAATAAGCGACTATTTCACCAAACACAAGTAAAATGACTAAAAAAAAATATTTCCACTGATAATAATTGAAATTTACAGATAGAAAAAGTAAGAAAAATGTTCCTTGAGAACTTATTGGAGTTTGATTTAAGGATAATTACTTTGTATATTTTGGCATGTGATACTGACACTGTTTTAACAGTTGTAAAGCTGGAACTTTTAAAATCTCAACATCTACTGTCACTAAACAGTTATTGTCTGACATCCCTATTGTCTGACTCCTACATAATTTCCTCCAACTGTGAAAATGTATATTCATAAAACATGAAAAAAACTTTCAAACAAACATCAAAATTATTTATCAACATTATAAAATGCAAAAATCAAATCAGGCCAAGCCTAAATATACATAAACTATTAATACTTTAAGAGCTTAAAACAGGGTAATATCTATATTATTATTATTATTATTATTATTATTATTATTATTATTATTTAATTACTGCTTTTCTGTTCACCTTAACTATGGCTGTCCCTTCCTTTGTTGGGTTATGTGGACTGAATAACCATAGATTATGTTTTTCCCTCTTTACTTTCTTTGGTTATATTTTAATGATAGTAAAGAAAATAAAAATAAAGACATACTTTCATGGTAATATTTTGGATCCAAATTTCTTGGAACCCAACTATGACATGAAGGAAACCCCATCAGGATTCTTCCTTTTGTCTCATAGCAATAGCGTCTTTTGCCTAGATTTTGTCCATACACTGAAATACGTGCAACTACAGTGTTGTTATTAAGGATTGACACAACACAGTAAAATCTTGCTGTAGTTAAGTGTGCAGATCCTACAATTAAGAGGATCTCACATGTAATCATTCATAACAATATGCCACATTGAGAAGCCTTACTCACACTGAGTAGTAGCATATTGCACAAATAGTCCTTTTGGGACAGATCTTCGGCTGGTGCAAACTGGCGTAGCTTTATTGATGTCAATGGAATTAAGCCAGTTTACGATCTCACCTCTGGCTTTAATGGGCCTACTCATGGTACCATATGAATGAGGGCATAAGAATCTGGCTCAACAGGAAGGTGACAATAAGTCAACAATTTTCTTTTTCACCATGGTATTGCTTTTAAAAGAATAATTAACAAATAGGATTTGTTTAGTTACTCCAGCTGATTTTCAAGCATTCTGATCACAACAGGTTAAAGATGTTTGCTACTGTATTTTTCAAGAAAGGTGGGAATTTCAAGCTTACATTCAAGGAAGTGTGGGTTTTTTCGGCCTTGCACTGCTGGAGCCATCGTGCATTTGCCAAAGACTTGAGCATCAAAGCTGGCATAGTCAAATGGTACTTTCCCAAACTTCTCTTGTTCTTTTGTCAGGCTGGCTCTGGGAGAAGTGACTGGCTGTCCTGTTCTGTAAGTGTGCTGAGAGAGCTCAAGTTGCTTTGCTAAATTTGTCCTGCAGAGACTGCCAGGGGAAGAGTGAGAAAAACAGAAAGGACAAGTAATAAGATCATCTTTTTTTGTACATTGCACTGAAGTATAGGATAGAGTGGGAGGGCACCTGCCAAAATGGATATAAGTATAAGCCTATTTTTAGGGGTATACAAGTCAACTCTTTGTGGCTGATCTAGAAGTCTAACAATACTGTAACTTACTAATAGAATTAGTGTTCTGTTTATGCATCACTACAATAGGATGGTGTTTCCCTTCTGTAAAAAAAAGGGTGAGATGGGGTGAGATGCACATGGGTCAGCAGGTGCTTGTAGAACTGTGGGTCACTACTGTCACTTGAGCCGTGGGCCCTCTGGGCAAATAAATATGATAAAGTATGGTCCAAAATATTTGTTTCTACTATTTGGGAGGAAATAATAATTAACAATGTGATGTTCCATTTAGCTACTGTGCAGTAACTAGCTGTCTTCAATAATTTCCCAAGGACTTTTCATACATAGAGTTAAGGCACATGCAGTTGGCAGACACATTGACACAATATTCTGTAATGGCTCAGAAGGAGCCATTATAGCCAATCATTTCAATAATCTACAAATTAAAGTGCCCCGAAATAGGCCTGAATATAATAGGCCGTGGTGATGCTGATGCCAATGATGGACAAATTATGCAGGTCTACAGGATCAATAGGACTCGCAGACCAAATACAAGCTTAATGAGGGATTTTTTTCTTAGGATTTTTTAAAGCACTTATATGGTACTGCAGTGTAAAAAATAAATTAAACCGAGTAACTGCATTATAGTTAAGTAACTTGATGGGTCAATCATAAATCTATTACAGTAAAGAAATAGAGCAATGAGACTGTGTAACTCACTTAAACACTACCACACATCTAACAGTTAGATGCTGCTGTGATGGACCGTGGTTTCTTTGCAAAGGACCTCAGCATAAATAAGCATGGAATCCCATTTTAGAGAATATGCTGCAAAAACTGAGATGAGCTCAAGAAGAAACAAGGTCTTTAATCAACCTTCAGAGTACGGCAAAGCATTGCAGCAGAAGGACAGTTTGGGGAAGCTTCTTAACAAGTAGCACCGGTCTAATCAAAATAGGGAGCTGGTTAACACTCTGAAAGCACTCCAGAACTCTTATTCAAAGAACATGTTGAAATAATGTTTTATAGATTCTTTCATCACCTTTCAGGGACATGCATGTAATCATTTAATGTTAACTGAAGGCACAAGGGCTATGTCTACACTTGCACTTTTAGGTCAACTTTAAGTAAGTCGACTTAACTAAGTTGACTTTAAGTCGACTTAGTTAAGTCGACTTAGTGGGGCTACACTTAAAATTAAAGTCGACTTAAAGGGGAACTTACAAAGTCGACCTAGAGTGTCCACACTGGATGCTCTAGGTCGACTTTGTGGGGCTAGGGGGACCTTGGGCAGGTCCATGGTGGCGGGGGGGGCCACCCCCTGTGTGCAATGGGGCAAAGGGGGACAGGGACCCTGGCAGGGCAGGGCAGAGCCCTGTGTGTGATGCTGTCTGGATTTAGGGAAGCATTTATGATATTATTTTCAATGGCTATCTCATAAACGCTATAATCCATAGGAACTATGTCATGTTTGGTATCAATAGAAAGGCAGTAATTTGCTGGGAATGATTATATAGTTTATGTCTAGGAATTCTATTTCGATTAGAAGTTAAGAATTTGATGTTATATCCATACTTTAACTTGTGTCATTAGACGGGAGGGTGTGAACAACCATTGTCTCCTTAATGTTTAGGAATTTTCCAGGTAGAATGGTCTCAGGGAGTATCCTGATGAGCCATTGAGGACATAAAGAATACAACCATTGTATCCTCAATGGCTCATCAGGATACTCCCTGAGACCATTCTACCTGGAAAATTTACCAGTGTAGACGCACCCAAGGATCTGCTGAGTGTCCTTTGGCATCACAGATTATAATCAGTTTACCTCCCACACTTTTGTATAGGGCCAGCCTGCTAAAATGAAGTAGGGTACCACACTAGCAAAGAGTTAGACTCATAGGGTGCGTCTACACTTGTAAATTAAGTCGACTTCAGCAGGCTTGAGTCGACTTAATTTACTCTGCGTCTACACTTGAGTTTCCTTAATTCCACTTAAGCAGTTCCTTAAGTCGAATTAAGGAAAAGTTAGTTCGAATTAGTAAAACCTCATTTTACTTCAAACACTTAATTCGAACTAGTTAGTTCAAATTAAGTCAATGTGGCCATACTAGTTCGAACTAACTGGCACATTGACCTTCATACAACTGACTAATTTGAACTAAACAAGTGCCATGTATGGCACTTGCTTAGTTCAAACTAGCATTCTTAGTGGGGCCATGCTAGTTCGAATTAAGTTAATTTGAACTAACTAAAATTAGCTAATTCGAACTAACTTTTGTAAGTGTAGACATAGCCATAGACTTTAAGGTCAGAAGGGACCAGTAGGATCATCTAGTCTGACCTCCTGCACAAGCTAAGAGTTAAAAGTGGTAAGGACAAATTCCTTACAAGATAAATACCAGCATTTGGACAGAAATACGTGAGAGTCACGTCCTGTAAGATTCCTACCTGTGAACCTGATCATGGCACTGTCCAGTTTTAGGAGAATCATGCTGATTTTTTTCCTGGGACACTGCCAATTTCTCAGCTGCAGCAATTGGACAACCAGAAAGACTGTTTAAAAAAAGAGTGGCATGATTTGAGTTACCAGAATATGAACTTATTTTTCAGTCCTAAAGGTCCTCAAAGGACGTCAAAAATTACAGGTGGCTTGTCCTACCACTGAGTTGCAGCCACGCTGGGATGAAATGTGGCACCTGTTTAACAATGCACAGAAAAAAATAATGCCACCAATTTAAGAAGAATATCACAGGGTGAAATTCACTGGGGTTCTTGAGGTGCATGCAGGCCCCTCATGACACTTATATCTCAGTGTCACTGTGTGCTGGAAGGCCATGGGCAGTGGAGCTGCATTCGGTTGCCTTCATGTTAGCTTGAAAGAAACCTGCATGGAACGTGTGGAATTTGAAGCACTACAAAGAATCTGTGACTACAAAGGTCCAATGGGCCCAACTCTGCCCATCATCCTCCCTCCCACCCCTCTCCCCAACAGCAGAGGTAGCAGCTGCAATTTCAGATCAAAATTTGACTGTTTGGATCCAGATTTGGGGTTCAATCCCATTATGCAGAAATGGGTCAGCTGTGAAATTTATGTTTCTTGGGTGAAATACTTGCCAGGTGAACCAGATAGGACTGCTCAGATCAGAGGTTTTGGGCCAGGCAAATCTCTATTTAATTTTTAATAAATTAAGTTTGTTTTGCCATCAGCGTCAGGTGAACTGTTGAATAAACCCTTTTATAGATTGATAGGAAAAATGGACTTGTTGTGGGGAAAGGGGATAAAAAAAATCTGGAGAATGATTGTAACATGTGCACACCTTGTCTCAAGTTATGTTTTCTCTTTGCTGCTGATTTCCGTTGTGCCTCACTTCCTATCCATTTATTCTTAGCAGTACTGATTTATAATATAGTTGGTCATGAAAGGGCTGTAAATATGACAGGGGTTTTCAAACAAGAAAGTGACTAGGAATACTTCCTTTCCATTGTTTCCTGGCCAACTCCTTCCATCCCCTTATTGTTTATCCATCTGTCATATCTTGTCATAATCTCTAAACTGCCTTTGCTTTACTTTCATCTACCATGCCTAGCACAATCAGGCCATAATTCATGATTTGGGCTTCTCTGAGCAACATGACAATAAAAATGAGAAAGATTCTCTATGTATGCATACGGCACATAGAACAACCAGGCTCTGATTTTGATTTGGGTATGTGCCTGTTTATCTACTAATATTTCATTTAAATGATTATGTTTCACTTGTATTTTGTTTCATTACTGTACTTTGAAATCTCATCTCTGAATTAAGACTAATGGATTCTGTCATGCCCGATACTGGAGATATTTTTGTACTATACTGGAATTTAATATTTAACACAAGTGTGTAGGCTAATTACTTGATTATAAATATCAGCTACCTTTGTGGTCAATCTGTGTTTGCAGTAAATTATATCATTCATAATTCTGAATTCCGAATACGTGTGGCAATTTCCTCCTTACTGCATATTAATTTAAATGGATGCTAACTCAACTGGATTACCTTCTGTGTGTGTTGCGATTGCTGTTGACATGTCCTCGTCCAGTGCATCCTGGAGTGGGGCACTTTAAAACATTTTCATGCATGGCAAGAACTAAACACAAAGAAAGAGTGAATGGTAACAACATACATATAGTAATCTCTCTCTATCTCTTTCTCTCTCTTTCTGTAAGGAACATTTTCTTCTAGCAACATGGAATAGTCTCAGCTGTGGTACACAAGGCTTGACTTCTGATTTTGTACCCTGTACCTTAAATGAAACTTACAAATTCAGGAAAGATGGTTCTGAGAGTCCTATGCTGTTCTCTCAAGGTATATTATCCAATGGCCTCTGCCTGGTTTAAATGAGTGGGTCAACAAGCTTTAAATTATGTCAGGACTTTTCATTCCTCATGCTGAAGTAAGAAGATGATACATGATTACAAAATCAATTTGTCTTGGACACACCCCTTTTGAATGTAGCTCCACCCACTATCATCTGCACCCCTTACATTTTTTTAATGCTGTCTGCATGTAAGTACAAATTACTTTATACCCATGGACCGTATCCCCCAGTTGTGGTTTGCACATTCAGGAATCTCTGACACTGTATATGCCAGTGGAAGCCATTGTAGTGACAATTGCACCAGTGGTGAGTAGGACCTATAGTACGTACACTTCTCTTCTCCCCAACCCAAGTGATATTGTGGATCTGTGTTCATCAAGCATGAAGGAAAATATAATTTTATAGCTTTGTACATTTCCCCTCTGTTCTCTCTTTTTGGATAGAAAGTGCCTCAAAAGACTGTCTGATTGTTAATCAACTGGGTTGTTCCGTTAGTAAGCACATTTTGATTACAGATAATCATTTTGCACCCAACAGGACAGGACAGAGCTGATTGGAAGTGTGATAATTAACAAAGACTTGCTTTTAAAAAAGTTAATGTTGTTGTGGCCTTTCAACTGCCGCAGCCTGGTTATCTGAAGAGATGTTTCCATAAATACAGATTTAAAAAAAAGAAAGCTACAATTAAGAAGAGGACACTGGTAAAGTGCAAGTGTCCTACCAATGTAATCAGACTGACATAGCGAGACATGAATGGGGAATTCCAGCTGGTCTAGCCACGCGTGTGTTAGCACAATGCAGTCATAGGAGAGAGGCATGCTGGGAAGCAATTGCTGGATTCCCTCTCCTTGGCTGGTGGAAGTGACCCACTTGGTCTCAGTGGGAAAGGGGCGCACCAGTTACATAGCTGAATGAGCCGGTCTGAAGCGCCAGCTGTTTGAAATGGGAAAACAGCAAATTCAGTCAGAGAGCTGTGTGCCAGCCCAGCTCTAATGGCCAGAGTACAGGGTGTGGGGTGAGGACCTGATTCCTCTCCAGACCCTTTGGGGAGGCTAATGACGCTGCTGGTGCTAGTTTTAACCCAGCCTTGCGTTCCACAAGTGTGATTGTGACTCTGTTCTGCACAGGAGCAGCGACAGCTCATCCAACCATCTCCTGCCTGTGCAGCTGCACAGATCTAGCTTAATCCAGCCCTGAATATTTACACCACACAGCTTGTCCAGTCCGAATTCATCTGACTTGGAGGCTTAGGCCTGATTCAGTTGCTAGTCTGTACCATAATAGGATGATACTCACTTTCTAGTGGCACTCTGACCTTGTGCGGACAGCCTGAGAGACTGCGGTGATGCGGGTACAGCCCAGTCACATGCCCTGTGCCATCACATCCTGGGATGGGACATTTGGTTTCTCTTTTTTCAGGCCTGGGTGAATCTGTAGAGAAGTCAAATAAGGATTTTATCTGGTCATGGTTTCCTGCCTGCACTCTTCTTTAGAAGTGAAATAACTCTTTTGTACTTCAGATGCAATTTCCTCACAAGCCTGCGAGTTGGACTTAGAGTAACCACACAATCTGAGCATCTTTTCTGAGTCTCACTTTGTCTCTTTTAACCAATGGTTTTTGCCCCCGAGTGTGCCGTTGTGTGCTAAACAGATGTGGCTTTGGGATTATGATGTCATTTATTCCATTCAGAGCCTCAAGCATGCGTACTAAGCCAGAAAGCTGGCAACATCAACCAATGAAAAGTTCTAAAAAGGAATAAATATGGAAACAGAAACAATCTTTTATAGTGTTAATGCCAAATTCTGCCAAACTGGGATCACCACATGCAAGCTGAGGGCTGAAACAAACAAACAAAAAGCATTACATCCAGGAGCAGTTCCTTAAATATCACAGATCTCTAGGTTGTTGATTCTTTGTGAAGAAAGAGAACAGAAGGCACTTGACATCTCAGAGACTAAACATGCAGCTCTCTCTGGTACATATAGCAGCACTGCTCGGTGGATTAGTCCACAATGACAGGGCAACATGGAACAACTTACACCCTTTCACAGGGCACCGTCTCAGCCCACTCCTGTAATTGCCAGTCTACAATGAAGCAGAGGCTGTGTTCCTTAGTGCATTTTCAACTTCCAATTGCAAGGTAATAGGATTCTGCAGGAAGCACTGGTTAAAAAATGCTTATTTTGATTTTGAATGCAGAATCGAAAAGTCTGGATGAGACAGAATGTAGTTCCAATCCAGAAATTCTCTTGTGAAAGGAGACAGACAGCAAGTGGAAGTATAAATTGCTGAGGATGGTTTCAGATCAATCTGTGATCGACTGCCAACAACACAGAGCTGAGGGGAAATAAACAGCTGTAGTCAAAGACAGGAAAATGCCACCTAGCAGGATATTTTGTTAGGCTACGATATAGAATCAGAAGCAGCTGAGGGGCTAAACTTTCTGGCTAGCCTTTAGATAAGAAAACTATGGAGGAAAGAAAACAGAATGAACATCAACAGGGAACCACAGTGCCTGTTAGAGTCATAGCAAATGAAAAGTAAGAAGTCACTGCAGGAAATTGTTTACAGCACTAGCAGACAGAGAACGAAGAGTGACCCTAAAACAACAACAAAAAATCATTTTGTAAAATCCATCACTAACTGCATGTTGTGTCAAAAATTAAGTAGAAAAAAGTATGATCAGGATAAGGTAGCAAATACATTTACCAGGCATAGGAACTACCCCCATACACTCCCCCAAATTAGAAGCTGAAAAGGACGTGGAATTCCCAACACATATGGTATAAGGAATAATGGGCACCATTGCTTTTGTAATTGAAAAAATTGCAGACATAGTACTGTAACAAAAAGATGTCAGAGCATATGGAACACATGGAGACGCAGAGTCAGGGAAGCTCAAGATTCTTTTTCTATGAAGGTTATCTCTGAACCGAACTGTAACCTGAGTATTTGCTTCAGAATAATCAGGAAGGACCAGATTTTGCCATTCTAACCCACATTGTGTAGTACCTTACTCTGCAAGGAGCTCAATGACTCCAGTGCAGCCATTCCTGGGCAGGAATGAGGGAGGTATTCCACATGAATAAAAGGATCGAAATCTGGTCTGAACTGCTTACGGTCATCTGAACAAATGAAGGTTAGAGTAAGTTAGGTTAGAGTAAGAAACTTAGGAAGAGCTTGACTTGCATGTATGTTCAGCACTAAGGACGTTTTAATGGGAAAGCTATATGTGACTTTCAAGAGAGGAAACAGATACATGCATATTTTAGTTAACCAGTATAAGAGAGATTATACAGTGATCACCCTTAAAAAATTGCCAGTTATCTTAGACTTTAAATGCATTAGATAACTAAATAATCTTTCTTCAGTACTTGTAATAAATATTGGGAAGTACTCTAGGGAACCCTGTACCTCCCAAAAGAATTGTTTTTATTTAGCAAAGGTAAAAATGGCAACATTTATAGGATAATTACTGTTTTATATTGTAGTTGTAAAAAGAAAATTGTTACTTATTGTGGCAGGAAAAGTGAGTGCAAAGTGATATCTGTTGATATTCCATAATTATTCTCAATCAGTAAGTTTCATATCAAACCTGCCCAGTTTGAAAATCAGAACAAGATCTTTGACTATGTCTACACTTGCAAGTTAGGTCGACTTAAGGAGGCTTTAGTCGACCTAATTTAGTCCCTGTCCACACCAGGCTTTCATTAGGGCGACTTCAGAAAATCCTTAATGAAAGCTTAGGTCGACTTAGTAAGACCTGTCAGTTAGGTCGACCTAACCCTCCTTAGGTCGACCTAAGCACAGTGTGGATGCTTAAGTCCACTTTATTAAGTCAACCTAAGGATAGTTAGGTCGATGTAACAAAGTGGACTAAGTCCACGTCCATGGAAACCACTTTAAGTCGACCTTATTAAGTCAACTTAACAAAGTCGACCTAACTTTTTCTAGTGTAGCCATAGCCTTTGGCATTACCAGTTTAACATGGTATCTAAAAATGGAGCTGTGATCTCTCTTTCATAGGTTATCTCAAGCCATTGGATACAATAAAGATTTTGGAATTTAGACGGCAATTTTTCTGGTGGTGAATGAAACTGAAGAATAAGGCTTATTCCAGAATCTTTACATTTGTTACAAAATCCTATTCAAAACTGTTTACCAACTCTAGAATAAAGGTTTGAGCCAATATAAATTATTTAAAAATATTTCTTACGTTTGTTATTGTATATTTGTCTCTCACCAATGTCAATAACTTTGGTTTGCTTCCTTTCCCCAGCTAAATGTTCCAAAATAAACCTGTCCAATTCTTTGTATGTGCTGTGAAACACATGCCCTTGCTCTGCCTGCAGAGCTATCGCTTTTTCTAGCAAACTCAAATTCCCTTTTGTTTTGTCCAAGTCAACTGACACTTCTGTAGTTTCTGATAGGCACTCATCATCTTCCTCGCTTTCAGGGAATGGATTCTGAATTCTTTTGTCAAAAGGATCTACATGAGATTCTTGTGATTCTCTTAGCTCTGTTTCTGAGTCGCAAACTGTTTCACAAGGGCCAAATTCTGCTTCTTCAGTCTTAATTTCTGGAACTTCCAGGATGTCTTGTTGGTTATGGCCTGCAATATATTTCTGAGTTACATGAGGCTTTATGTTAATCTCTTCTGAGAAGTTTGAAGAACTGTCCCATTCATTGTCCAAAATTTCAGAGCTACTTTCATTGTCTTCAGATAAACAGTATTGTGGGTTGGAAACACAAATCTTTTCTTTTCCTTCTGATGAGTTAATCATGAAACATTCATCAACATCATCACTTTCTGTTTTTAAGGACTGGATGCCACTGTCATTTAGATTTTCAATCACTGTTTGAACTGGTGCATCTTTTGCTAGTTTTCCCATGTTCAGTAAAGATTTGACCACGAGGCTCTGGTAGCAAGTGTAGTTGTCTTTCTTTTGATTGGAGTTTTCTTGCCCACCTGACTGAGAGGTTTCATCAGATGATTTTGTAATATTTTCTTCTATAAAGAAAAAAAAAGTAAGAGAAAACCACATAACAAAAATGAATGCTTTCTATAGAGCAATTTAATCTTGACCTAACTTGGTTTTAAGCTTAAATGGGAAGGGACTTATTTAACAGTCACTATTTTTTTTATTCAGGGATACTCTGAAAACACTTAATAAATAACACCGTTTTTATCAAGATAATATCTGAAATTACTGCTACTATATAAGAATCACCATCCCTTCCAAGATTAAATCTGAGTAGTGTGGCTGCAAAGCTCTTCGAGAAAGAAAGGTTTTCTCATTTTTCCTTGTTGAAAATAAAAAAATTCCTTTGATCTATCTTCACTCTCCACCAAGTCTGACATGCCCAAATATGTTCCCCAAATGGGCCCCCACTTTCTTTTCAAATCACTTCAGATTGCATGAAAGATCTTGACTGAAAAAGCTATATAGTTTACAAAGGGTAAGCTCCTGTTCACCATTACAGTTGCCACACTAACTAATACATCAAGTCATGCGCAAGCAAACAGAAATCTTTCTCATGAATAGACTCTTAAAGGACTGTTAAAGATACCACTGAAATACATCTGGTGCTAATAAATATCTTTCTTTGGACAAAAAGCAGCAGCCAGCAGGTAGTAAAGGCTGCATGTAGGTAAGGGTGTCAATGCTGGAAGACAATATGCCTTTTGTATCTTGTTTAATTTTTTTATAAAAACATTTGCTCTGACAAGGACACTCAAAAATACATCTCCATCATCTTTCATTCTGGTAATTATCTCTTTAAAATCAACACTGGTTTGCCAGGATCAAGTAAATATTGCCATAGTAACTAAAAGCATTTTTGGATGAAGGGAAGAATTTAGTCACAACAGTAGCCCGTTCAATAATGCTGATTATAGGGTGTATTCTTTTGTTGAGATCTATTAAACATAAACGGAAAAATTTAACATTTTACTTCCTAGAAACGAGGATGGCTAAATAAGCATATAATATTTGATGAGATGGATCCATCCTCTCCTGAACCAGAGGAACTCCAGGTTTAAATAATAAATTAAACATAGTTGAAAATGCAAATGAAGTTTTCTCAATAACACAGCGAGCTATTAAGAGAAAGTGTAAAGGGTTATGATAATTTTAAAGTATTATGAACGACAGAAAACAAATAAAAAGCATTTTCAGTGAATATGTCCAATTCATTGAACTATTCTCTCAATCCACTTAACTACCCACATGTGTACAATAATGATTTATAGACATTATACCTAATTATGCATATTTGGTCTGTGTTAGAGTGCCTAACAAAAGCTCTAGAAAGCAACAATTACCTCTGTTGCTTAGCTACATAGTTTAAAATATTCCTATTAAGTGCAGATTATTGTGGAGGGGAGAAGGGGGACAAAAATGATCATGTGCACCACAATGCATTTCAGTTTGTTGCTGCCAAACTGTTAGCATTTTGAGTCACTTCCAGTTTACATAATTGTTTGGTTCAACTGTTTGTTATATGTTAAAAGAAAATATTTATTAATTCTTATTCTTCTTCAGAAAATTGGACTTATATGGGAAGAGGTGGCCTTATGCACTTCGTACAGATAGTTGCGTGTTTTGGCATTTTTTAAAGCTTGGTGCAACTTTTTACGCAGCTCATCTCTCACTACAGACTGAATGCAAAAGTTTGCTATATTTTCCAAGTGTGGCGAATAGAAAAGATGATTCTGGTTCCTTGAAGTTCTGTAATGAACCTCTGACAAATAAGTGTCGGTGACATAACAGCTTGTCTCTCTGCTCGGATTGGAAATACATGTAGTGTCATCAGCAGGACTTTTTGATTCTAATGGCTCTAATTTTTAATGAACAAGTAATCTTATTGACACTGACATGCCTTTCTTTAATTTACTAGGTAAAAAATTGTAATAACAACTAGCAGATTATAAAAATCATGACTCAGGTCCCCTCAACACCATGAGAATGGTTTAAAGATTATGAGATTTTAAAAGTGTGGTTTTTTAATTGCCTTCTGTTTTTTGAGCCTTTGTAGGTCACATGTTGAATCTTTTCTCTGTAATCACAAGGACTTGAAACGTACTTTATCAAATTAATTAATGCTGACATCTCTTGAAAATTGTTTCACTCCATGAGTTGGTGCTTTGAGGAAAATATCAGATATATTGAGTCTCAATCTAAAATCATCGGTGTTGGAAATGCCACACTACACAAGGAGATACAGAGCCACTGTATCCAGATCAGCTGTATTTCAAACATCGTCCAGGAAAATGTAACATTAAAAAGTGCATCGATGTCCAGATTGTTCTCTCAATGAAATCAATAGATCTGGAGTCTCTCTTCTTTACTGGCACCTGAATTAAACTGGCACTTTCCTTTGGATTCAGTAAGCAGACTAGGGGCATTAATCTTCAGCGGAGTTACATTAAATTTACGACACTTAACCAGGGAAATGAATCTGGCCTGTTAGTTTTTCCTCTCAAGAGAAAAACTCTGAAAAACCACAAACTATCAAGATACCAAAAAATTATTTTAAAGCGCCCTGTCTCTGTGCCCAGAATTCTGCCCTGCTCTCAGAAATTTACTGAAGTTGTATAGAAGACAGACAAAGGAGAAATTGTGCACATTAATGAGTAATAAAACACTAAATGGGGGCATGGGGGGACCGGGTACAGCCTAAATTAGCCCAGAAAAATGTCACAAAGTTTTTCTTGAGGTATCCTGTATCATAAGATGGAAATACTCCTAGCAGGTGAGAACAGTCACTGAAATCAGGGGAATTATGCTTGCTTAGCTCAAGAATGAATTTGACTCAGTGATTGCTTCAGAAAGGGACAGTCAATGCACAGTTCCATACTGGTTTAAGGCATATTTTAAAAGGGAACATCCCACCAACCCCTCACAGGAACTTGCAAGACGCATCCACAATCCTGCAGCAGCATTCTAAAAGAGACCCCTGAGAGAAGACTGACCAAAAAATCAATCCTGTTCCCACTAAAGTCAATAGCAAAACTCCCATTGACTTTAATAGGGACAGAATGTCACTCGTAGTTCCCTCACCTGAATAATAAGACATAGTGATACACATTAGTTCTAATAACATCTATATGTACCTAAAATGTAAAGGGTTTTGGTTTTCAAAAAAGAAGGTTAACCTGTTCCAAGTACACATGGGTATAACCCCAGATCTGAAACCCCCACAAATTTACAAAATTCTGCATTAGAATCTGATCCCAGTTCAGGGGCACGAGGACAGCTTCCTCTTAAATATAGGTACCTTCTTTTTTTTTGCACTGTGTGTGATTTCTGATGTCAGATTGTCTTCTCATTTTGCCTAAATATTGACCTTTATAAACTATTTACAAACATTTTCTTTTTAACAAATGCAGCATGGTTCCACTGAAATTCGAAACTGCTTTCTTAACTATTTGGCTGACAACTTGTGGAAGGTTCCTCAAGGAAAATTGTATCTGGCACTTTATTTTGAAAATTGTTAATTAATTTTGAATATATATTTGACTTTTGAGGGCAGAAAACATACATACATATATAATTTATATGGTTTTATTTAAATATATGTGTGCCCCTCCCCCCCAAGCAGTCCCGTTTTGTAGCATCTATCTCACAGAACTTTAGAACTTGCTATAAATTGTTGCATGTTTGGGTTAGTTGAGTTGGGATAACAAGTATTATAAATGCAGAGCTGAGTCTATAATCAGGTCAAACAGAACACATGTAACAGTCAAGTTTGCTTTGCTAAATGTTAAAGTCAACATTTTGTTAAGCAGCTGATTGCCCCCACCTACTAACCGCATGCTGAATATATTAAAGTGAAAACCCTGTCTTCACAAATGTGTTTTTCTAAGTGATTAGTTCTTCACTACATGTTTAACATCATTCTTTGATAGCTCATATTAAGAAGCATCCACTATTCCTTATTTGACCTGCAGTGTTTGCAGGTCTCCGTAACCTACACAACATTAAGGACCATAGAAGGAGATGCTGTAAAAGGTCCTTGTTTTTTAGATTGAAATGTATTATACTCTGTGTACAAATCATTCTACATTCTTTTTGAAAGCATTCAGTTTACAGCCCTCTCTTCTTTGAGGGCATGGAGTTTACATTAATTTGGAGCCATTCTTCATTGCTACCTGTAGCAGAGGTGTCATTTGTTTCAAGGACATTGATATCCTCCTGCAACTCTGTTCTGTCCTCATTTTCTTCTTTGCATTCCATACTGGGACTGTAGTGACGGGGTTTCATTAACAGGGACTTCCTTTTATTGACTGGAACTCCTGAAATCTGTTCTTCAGCTTTTCTCTTCTTAGCCATGGAGCATTTGTAGGCACTGCATTGATTTAAAAATGGCAATAATGAAAACAAATGGGACATTAGTGAACAAACAGTACTGTCCTATATTTTAATTTCAAGTAGAAAAACCAAGGCTGGCAAAATGCTAATACACTCTCACTTCCAGCCTGCTATGTTTAGTGGATGTTTAGTTTTAGTGGTTGGATCTAGAGAACAGGGCCAGATAAATCCATTGCATCGTTTCTCTTTCACTGCTACCAAAGTCTGGTTTAAAAAAAAATCCTTAATCCCAACTAAACATATGTTAATCTAAGCTCTGTCCTGCACTAGATGAAATACACCCAGGAAGGGATGAGAAAAGATTTATATTGGTTTGCTAATCCTAAGAAACAGCTAATGTGAAAACTATACCACCAGTTACATTGCACTGTACTGTAACTTTATGGTGCTCCCTATCTGGGTGTGGGTACACACTTGCTTCTTTTGTGTTATGGCTCATGGGTTTTTTTTATTTGTTTGTCTTTGATGGGTGGGTGAAAGTACATTTTATAATTAAAGCATTATTTCACTGTGAAGACTTACATATTTAAATGCAAATTCTGTTCTTTTTGTGACCCGTGAGATGAACTAAACAATGTCTAATCTTTTGGGTCACCATGGCCTAGATTCACAAAGACACCTAAATCCTAGTTTAGGCTCCACTGTGATTCACTAAACTTTCTTGCTGAACCGTAGAGGTGCCTAAACTCCCTTGGCACCTATGTATTTGCAGTAAAAGGCTCCCATGAGGTACATCTATAGTAGAAGCTCTGTTAAGTTGACTTAACAAGGTTGACTTTAAGAGTCCACACCGAACACTCCAGTCAACTGCCAGCATCCACACTGGCAGATGCTAGGTTGACGGAGGAGTGGTGCATTGTGGGTAGCTGTCCCACATTGCACCGGGGCCTGGAGGCCAATTAGGTCGACTTAAGGGCACTCTCTGTTCACACTGGCTTAAGTTGATTTAATAAGGTCGATTTAAGTGTTAAGTTGACCTTCAGAGGTGGTGTTATTAAGTTGACTTAAGAATGTGCTTAAGTCGACTTAATAGGTGCCCAATGTGGATGCAGCAGTCTGTAGGTCGATTTAACCATCCTTATGTCAACCTAAGGCTCCAGTGTGGACATACCCATGGAGCCTATGTTTCTGCCTCTGACCATATTCAGCTTCCCCATAGGCATCCAGATACCTATCTCCCATCTAACCTCAAAGCAATTCACCAGCCAGAAGATAGGTAGGCGTTTGTCCACCTATGTATTGTGAGGGGCCTGATCTAGTAGGCTCTCTTGGAGCATGCTTACGAGATCAGGCCCCTCAGGCAAGTTCATGCAAAGCAACAGCAGCAGTCTCCAGCTTTTAACTTTAGCCCAATAGTTTGGGTATTCGTGTGGGATGTGGGAGGTCTCTTGTTCAAGTTCCCCCTTTGCCAGAAGGGGGAAAGGATATAAACTTGACTAATACTGCTTATGTGAGTGTGCTCACCATTAGGATATGGGATAGTCTGGTGTGAGGCTACCTCAGGCTATGTCTATATTACAACCTGTGTGTGTGTGTGTTTATGCTGCTTGTGTACTAACCTTTCACTAGCTTTCATTGAGCTAGCCCAAGTATAAATAGTGGTGTAGCCATGATAGCACTGGGAGAAGCCAAAGAGGCATGGCTTAGGTGTGCCACGTACAACCCCGCCTGAAACTGATGGATGAAACTCCGCATAGCTAAGCTGTACCTCAACTGCTACTACTCACGTTACCGCAGCTACTTGGTGATTTATATGCCTGCCGACTCAGTCAGAGCTAGTGCTAGTACATGCATGCAAGGAGGGGGAATCACACCCCAGATCACAGTGTAGACAGAGCCAGTCTCTTCTGCTGGAGCCGCTCCAATGTGAGTAAATAATTAAAAAGTGATTTGAGTCAGTGAGCAAGAGAGACAGCACAAGCATCAGAGTGTCTAAATAGCCTGGTGGTTATAATACTCAGTCAAGATATGGGAACCCCAGAATCCCATTCCCTTACTCCCTGACCTGAACCGTAACCACTGGGCTAAGGTACGGGGAAGTGGGCCCTCCTCCTCATTGTTGTAGTACAAACAGCACAGGTGCCTAACTCCAAAGCCTGTGGATCACAAGCAAAGATAGATGGCACTCTAGAGACTAGACTAGGCGTCCCTTCTGTGTGTGTGTGTGCAGGAGGGGCTTAACATACACCTCTCTCCTCAGCATCCTCTATTTGTTAGCTTAGGTGGGTGTCTGCTGGCTTTTGTAAATTGTGGTTTAAAGTGCCTGTCTCCCCCTCCCCCCCCAAACCCCCATCAGATAGGAAGCCTACATGTCTAACTCAGGCTTTATGAATCACAGTGTGCTCCTGTGGTTTTTCTAGGCTCCTCAAAAGCTTAGAAAACACCTTATATGCATCCAGGCCTGTATGTTTAGGGGAGTTTACATTGCACTCTTGCTTTTGATTTGTACAGCTCAGCACTTTTGAATTTGTCCATCAGAGCAGAAACCAGATATATACTTTTGCCACACATGGCATGCCAAATTTCCTTCTCCATTATACTAGTGCATGCCCTCCAATGCCACTGGGATTGCATCAGTGTCATGGACAATACAATGTGTTCATTCACTGTTTTATCTATACCCAGATACCTGTGTCTATTTAACTGGTTTTTATTTGTTTGTTTGTTTTGTGGCTGTCCTATGCCTAGTTCTAACTGAGCAATTTTCAATAGGCTTCCATGACATATTTCTACAAACAACATGATGAGCATGGCATGCTGGTTATTACTACAGTATGTCAAGGGAATATGAAAACAAACTTTCCTTGAACGGCTTAACTAATGTGCATGACCAGGAACTACAATATATACAATATCTGTTTCCTATAAAATACTACAAATGAATAAATACATATTTCCCTAGATATCACAGGCCAGATCCGTAGACTTTATTGGTGCTGTGCCATTTGCTAGCTAAGAATGTAGCCCTGTAGCTTGATTGTAACTTTTCCCTATACCTATGCATTGGTCCACAATACAAAAATGTGTGCGAAATATGCTATAGCTTCCATGACAGGCTGAGTAATGTAACTTTATGGTGGCCGTTGCACATTTAGTAGCCGGTGGCAAAACTCTGCAGTGGAAAGTAAGCAGAAGATCTAAACATATCTTTCATTCCGAGAAGATCTGAAAGTCTGTATCTGCTCGCTATCTAAGTATACAGTATAGCCCCCATCTTGCTAGCATCTGAGTGGCATGACAACTGAGATGACGCATCATAGCTAAGAAGGTAATACGTGAACCTTCACTAAAAGGCTGACTTACACCACAATATTCTTTAACCTTTTTATCACTCTTTATCTAAATAATTTTTCATTGTGCTCATTGTTCTCATAGACAGGGGAATACTGCTATGTAATATGACTAATGCCATTAATATTATATCACAGATGAAAAAAACATTTATGGATCAGCGTAATCCACTCACTGGTTTCTGGACCCCAGGTCCTCCAGGGAGCATCATAAATCTACACAATGCCCTCAGGGGGTACAGGATTCTGCAATTTGCTGTCTGATTTAGCTGCAAGATTTGCAAAAATCCATGTCTCCAAACAGTTCCCTATTGGTTATACATATTATAAGGTGCAACAGCGTAAATTAATCCTTCCAAGATATCTTATGTGTGCTAAATTGGCTCAAGTTCTGATTGTTTTGGATGGTAGCATGTGAGTAAAATTAAGCTTTTTGTTAAAGAAAAAATCCATTTCTGGCCAAGCACCTTTTTTGGCAATCCACCACTGTAAACATGAAGGATATGGAAATACGCAGATCTGCAATTTAGGAGATGTTAGAATGCTATCAGTGTGCATCTGAAACACAGTGGATGCTCTTGATCTATTGAATGCTAAACTTACTGTGAGAACTATTAAAATCTGAAAGTTAACTACTTGCAGTAATTAAATGTATTATGAAATTTGTGGTATTTCTTTTTTTGAGGATCATTCTTACTACAAATATCACAGCACAATTAAGCACCCCTTTTGGAAACGATGTACCACAGACACAGGCACATTCACACGAGAGATATGCAGCATGGCTTGAACTGTATAATGGATCCGTTAAAAAAATTACATAGAATAGCTCTTTAGTCATTGCTGCTGAAGTTCTGTAATAGTATATTACTCATCACAGTCATGGTGTTGCAAACAGGCTGGAAGTACAAAAAAGATGTAGAAAGAACCATTACAATGTTTTCTAAATCAAAACTATCAAAGTTTACTTTCAAAAACTTTTTAATTTGTCAAACTCAAAATTTACCTCTGATGGATATTATGAGAATTTGTCCTCACTCTCAATGTACAATTCTCACTGATAAATCTGTTTCACAGACAAGCTAAATTACTACATTTTTAGGTTAGATGGGCCCATTAGATCAGCCAGTCTGACCTCCTGTGTAATTCAGGTGGTAGAACTTCACCCAGTTACTTCTATAACAATCCCAATAACTTGTGTTTGAGTAAACTATCACTTCTGGAAAGCCTCAACCATATGGCACAGAGCTAATGAAAAGTGGGGGAAAGAAGAAAAGCAATCTATTGTTAAAATCTGCTGAATTTATTCAAGCAAATCAGGACAATATATTTCTCTTGTTACATAGTCCAAGCTGACCACTGTGGTGTCAGCACAAATATCACTAATCACATTTGTGTTTCACAATATCCTAAAAGGTAGACAAACTCAGACTTTGGCAGACCACAGGCAGGAAAAAGTAACAGAAACAGGATCTCCAGCCTCCTGGAGTTTCATTCTGAGAACAAACAGCAGGAAAATCCCAGCTGCTTATAACTACTATCATCTGGCATAAGGGGAGATACAGCTTTGATTTACATTCGTCACATGAATTCACACTCCACTGTGCATAATAGATCAAACACAAACCACTTTCTGAAGCAAATGTATGATAACATCAAGTTCTTGTTTAAGTCAAATTTTAAGGCCACATTCTGCTCTGAGTCACATCGCCTTAAACCCAGAACCCCACCACAGATTTTAGCCTTGGATGCCTACAGATTTGACTCTTCTCACATGTGCTATGAACACATCTCCAAAGCCAGAAGGCTTTCCCTGTATGAAGCAGTGTGCTGAATTAAACTGCCCATATCATATGCCTTTGCCTAACCAATGCAGCCAGGCTCAATCATATCTCTATGATAGTTTCTAGAGTTTCCTCTTCTCTGCTTTAAAGAAATATTGTTTGTTAGAACCAAATTTAAATAAGGTAGGTCTGCACTGCCTGGCCTTTTCAGCAGCAGTCAAATGTAGATATGCAAGTTACTTAAAATAACTTGTGTATCTATGTTCAGCTTCTCTACTGCCTGCACACACACTGTGCTGGTTCAAAGGGTGGGGCCTCACTTCAAACCAGTGCTACCCGGTCGCTGGAGTGGTGTTGCAAGATCGAACTTCCTGATTGGCTGAACAGGTCTTCACACCCTAATCGATAGATCAGGACATTTGAATGGACAGTGGTGAATTTGCCACCATCAGTGAAGACCTGACCCTAGGCTTATTCCTAGTACCTTTCTCAAGAATACAGGTGCAAAAAATTGCAGTAAATGACTTTTTCTTAGGAAGCTCAGCTTATTCTTCACAGGCCCAGAAAATGGCTAACATTTTAATTCCAGTGGAAAACCTTCCTGCCTTTGTTGTTAGTGTCCTTTTTAAGCTGCTACTTCAGAATCTTGAATCTTACACAGACATCCATAACCAGTACAATAATTCACCATGAACCTATTATTCCTTTTACCCTGAATCTCGTAGGGTGCGTCTACACTTACAAATTAAGTTGACTTAAAGAGGCTTAAAATACTCTGCGTCTACACTGGGCTTTCCTTAAATTGACTTAAGTTGCTCCTGAAGTCAAATTAAGGAAAAGTTAGTTCAAATTAATAACACCTCGTTTTAATTCGAACTAGCGCATTAGTCGACTTTATTAAGTCGATTTAAACCAGTGGAGATGGGGATTAGCACCTTGGTGGAGCTTATTAAGTTGACTTAAAATGTTAAGTCAACTTAATAAGGTCGAAAAGGGGCCACTTCTACACTTGAAAAGTTAAGTCGACTTTTGATAAGTCAACTTAATAAGGTCCACTTTAAGTCGACTTAAAAGTCGACCTTGTTAAGTCGACCTAACTTTTCAAGTGTCGACATAGCCAAATTGTTTTCAAGGAAAAATAAAACAAAATATCCAAACTTTACTAGACGTAGTTGTTTCATACTGGTGACTTTATTTTTTAGTTCATTATAGCTGCTGCTGATTGATCTTACTACAAATTTCTTTATGAAAGTACATTTCTTTTGATAGTGTGTGCCTTCTTGCTAAGATTTTTTTTTATTTGTAATAGGATGTATGTATACACATATGCAACCCATATGCCTGAAAAGGCTATCTCTGAGACACCTGGTGAGGGTGGGTTACTGTTGCTGGGCAGATTAGCTACCCACAACTAGAAACTTCCAGAAGCAGGGAGTGGTAGCATTTTGAGCATGCTCCACAGTGTACCCTGCTGGTGTGATGTGATGTTGTCAGTCAGATGACATGAGAGCAGCAGTCTGTGCAGACAGCAGGCTAGAGCTGCTTTGAAAGGAGACCATGTGCTCAGTTTTCTGGAGAGAAGCTGAGCCAGGAGTGAACAAGATGTTTTTTCCCTGTAATGGAGTCATTTGCAACAGACCTTGCAGACATGTATATGGGACTGAGGGCTGGTTGCAAAGGAGAAGAAAAAGCCTGCATGGAATGCTACAGAGGAGTCCAGCAAAGGAAGAAGAGGGCAGCTATTTCTTGCCACTCAAGCTTCTACACTGGAACAGAGACTGTAGCTGAGAGTTGGGTGAACTCCACCTGGACTTTGGGACTCTGGGGTATCTTTCCTGCGGGGTTTTCTGTAGGGATTGTTCTTGGTTAATTGTAGTTTGTTTTCTTAGGATAAGGTTCATTTAGTTAGTAGAGAATAAAGTTCATTGTTATGTTTATTGTAGTAGTATTTTAATGTGGGAGTGTAGCTCTGAGCAAGCTTCGCTGTGACTCCCATAGAGACTGGATCCTGGATCTCCAGCTGCTTTCTCCATAGGGATTGGGATTGGGATTGATTTCTGTGAGGCACTGGAGAAGGGCAACTAAATGAATTTTAGCCCACCTGAAGGTTACACATACACACATGGACATATTGTCCATTTGTCTCTAACTATAGATATTTGCTAGGAATTTGTAGGAATTTGAGAATCGAGCTACCATGTATTTATTTGTGTGTGTGTATTTGTATAACACACACACACACAACTTATATATGAACATTCATGAAGTACTCATTACAGCATTGTCTTAAAAAGTTTCTCTCTCTCTCACACACACAGACACACACACACACACGTTAGCAGAGATATGTCAGGCTGTAGTTTGTCAGACAGTAAACCTATAATTTAGCTTCTCTATTACTCATCTCATAAATTCAACATCTAATAGTTTTGTTGCTATTTATCAATGGTCTGCTTGTTGTCATGGAACACTGATTCAGCTGTCAAGGTTATTTGCTAATCTCAGGCTCATAAAATGGGAGAAGATTTTTTTTGTGGTTATGAGACCAAAACCAATACACACTTTTGCCCAATTTAACTGTACTTAAATGTTATGAATAATAAATCATTTTAGTACTGTCTAAGATGAGCAGATTTTTTAAGCAAATGAGTCAGTTACTAAAAACAATTTTGCATCACATATCAGAATACAAGCAAAGAGGTTAAAATATAAGACTTCATTGCATGTATTGAAAGAAGAGCACCAACTAAAGTTTTCATGCTCATACAACACAGACATTTTTAGACAATTTTGTCCAAAATGCTTAAGGTCTTCCCATACGCTATGTCTACACTTGAAAATTTAGGTTGATTTAATGAGTCTACACTTAAATTTTAAGTCGACTTTGGGGGGAACTTACAAAGTCGACCTAGAGCGTCCACACTGGATGCCTAGGTCAACTTCTAGGTGCTAGGGTGACCTAGGGCATGTCCACGGTGGCAGGGGGGCACCCCTTGCCCAGTGCCAGGGGGGTCAGCCTTTGCCCCATTGTACATAGTTACAATGGGGCAAAGGGGGGCAGGGACTCTGGCAGGGCATAGGGGCAGGTTGGGCAGGGCTCTGCCCTGCCCTGTGGGGGGCATGCCAGGATCCCCATGTCCCCCCTGGCAGGGAGGGCATTGGTGTAGTCCTGGGGTAGCCGTAAGTCGACTTAGGGCTACCCCACATCTACACTGGCTTAAGTCGACTCTAGGGAGTCGACTTAAGCCCTAAATCAAATTAAAACTAGGCGTAATAAAGTCGATTTAATTTTCCTTAAGTCGACTTTATTTTCCTTAAGTCAACTTAAGGAAACTGTAGTGTAGACGCAGGGTAAATTAAGTCGACTTAAACAAGCTTAAGTCGACTTAATTTACAAATGTAGACGCAGCCTTTCTGTTCTCTCTGCTCAGTGAACACGTGTGAATGGTTGGGATAGTGAGAGTGGAACAGTGATTCACCCTCCCTAGTAATCTATTGACCAGTTCAAACACAATGAGAAAGCCATTTGACTCCAGTAAACTGCCTCCTCTCCATTAAGCATTCCAGGGCACATGGCAGCTATTCTCACTACTGGAAACTGCCCCGCCTGCTATTCCCAATAGGTTATACAGTTGTCAGTGAAGGATTTCCCACCTTTCTGTGAATCAAACTCTTTTGGGGTTAGGAAGAGAGGTTTCCCTCTTGGAAAGACTGGCTGACATCTGGTGAGTTTTTTCAGCTTCCTTACAGTATGTTGAAGATTGGCATGTGTGGATAAAAGCATGTATGTTTTTAAATAAATAAATAAAAGAGGACAAGAAATATTATCGCCTTTGTAGTTGGTATTCCAAGTAAGAGACTTCAAAAGGCCAGCTCCTGGTGTAGACCTGAGCACAGGATCCATGAAGAACTGGTGGAATCTGTAAATTTGTGGGGGCAAGAGAGTGCCTTAAGTCTTCATTGACTAAGTTCCCCTTCATGTGCACCCTCATTCCTCCTCACAGGATGGTGGGTTCCAACATCAGACTGAATCATGAGCCAAGTGACACAGGTTCACCTAAGGGAGCCAACCTTCATTCATTGGCTCTAGGATCGGAGACCTCATCCCAGATCCAATTAATGCCTGATAAATAAAGAATGGGTCAGCCTCCCCATATTTTAATATTAATGTTAATAAAATTATAGGCTGTTGTTGCTGCTTTAAATCCTGATCAAGTTACTGTCAATATTTTGTCTGATAGCAACAGAACTAACGAAAACCATTGTTGTACATTCATATCATGAAGATACTCTGGAATGCACAGTGACAGTCAAATGTTACTTTCCTCTCGCCATTATCTCAGCTAGAGTACACAGAACCTTCTCTCACCAGTGAACCAATGGCACTAACACATTCTGTCACTGCCATCTATTATGTATTTTGGGTTTTTCTATAATGAGTTTCAAAAAATTTATTTTATTCCATTTTAACAGGTCAAAAGTATTTTTTTTTAAAGTAGAAATGCTGGAAGGTTCCTTCCTCCCCCAGTCCAGAATTTGCAGTCCCCTTTTATGGCTGTTTGTTGTTTACCTAGGAAACTACGCAGATGGAATATGATTGTTTGTGTTAACAGAGTGACTGTTAGAACTATAAGCAATGTTTTAGGTTGTAGATGTGTGTTAGTGTAACATACAGAAAATGTACATTCCCGGGAATTAAATACATTGAATTTCAAAGATGGGGGTGAGTGGGAGCAATTGGTAGCACCTAGTGCACAAAAGGAGAGAGCTTTCTTAGGGATACATGATAACACTGGTAGTTGAATGGATACTGGCTCTGGGCTAAGATCGATTTTATTCTTCACACCAAAAAATGTTGAAGGAAAATGCAAACTATGCGAGAGATGCCAATGACTGAAGATGAAAACTTAAAAGAACAGGTAGCTTAACCAATACGACAGACAAAGAGAATAAATACTATTAATTATAACAGTGTTGGCTGGAACACCAATAGTCAGAGACCTCTGTTAAATAGTGTTAAGGTTACTACACTATTGGGTGCTTTAAAGAATCACAAAGACTCAAAAAGCATGTATACATTTTGTTGCTCAGTAAAACTGAGAGGGATAGAGATCTGGGCTGATGTCAATAGGAAGATGATATTAATATGCTGTTTCTTCACAGATACAAGTTGGAATCTTCACAGGAGTGAATTAGAACACTCAAGGTTCCTCTGAAAGTCAAAATTCAGGGATTGTGTGGCATTTCTAATTCTATGCAGCTATTTACTGAATATGAAAACATGCAGATTTCCTTACTTTTCCCAAAGGTGCCTCACGGAAAGTGGACCGTGGTATATTACTCTGCCTATAACTGACATGGCGACCTCTATAGACTTTCATATGTAGTGAGCAGACATTACTGTTATCTGAAGGGGTGGAAGGGTGATGTCATTACTGCCAGAGAATATTAATACTGTGGGACAGCATGCATTGCCCAGACTGAACTGGAGAGCCTCAGTCCCTACCACATTTACTCCCTTGGGAAACAGAAAAAGGCACCCAAACAAGGATATGGAATGAGATATGCTAGTAGTCTGAGACCATAGATGCATATTCAGAGTGGCTAGCTTCTCCAGCCACAATTTTCTATTTTTCATGCACTAGCTCAATCAGAGCTAGTGTAGATATGTCTTTTCAAGCTGGGATTTACAGTTCCAATTCTAGAGTAGACACACCATAAGAGGTGCACCAGAGGATTTGCAGCCCAACAGAAGAGGAGGCTAAAGTAGCTGCCTTTGCACCCTTCCAATCCTGGGTTGTTTTGTGGCCCCTGTGTAACACAGACAGCCTCAGAGTCTTTCTAAGTTACACAGCCTAGCCTTAGTTGCCTGTGGGCTACAGAGCTTCCCAGAATCCCTGTAGCACTGTATCCTGATGCTCCACTGGAACACAAGGGAGGACGATGCAAATCCCTCCTACAACCCTGCCACAGCAAATCCATGATGTAGCATTGTCTACCACAGTCCTTGTGCTGGGAGAATCTCTCCCTGGCCAGACACAGGGCTCACAGGGTCCCTCATGACAGTCCAGAACTTTAACCAGGATAAAGAGGACAAAACAGGTTTGAGGATTTCACCCTCTATGTTTATCACCATGATAATAGTCCTACTCTCTTTAAAATTAAGGGCAGAACCTCCATTAACTTCAATGGGAGCAAGGATACGCACTTACTGATTTTTATTGAAGAGGAAAGCTGGTTCAAATTGCTATGTGGGGAGATTGTTTCAAAATTGAGCCTTTTTATACATTTATTTTATAACTAAGACCCTACTTCATTTGCAATATTGCAGAAACTGTGGATCCCTTAATATTATGATTTAATATTAATTAATAATATTATTAATATGATTATTTTGATTTTAACTAGCTTACTTCACACATTCTACAATTTTAAATACATTTTGAGCACACAATTAGTACCGCACTAGCATTCAGTGCTGGTCAAATGTAAAAAGCTCAAGTGACTGGACTCTATTTCTACAGAAGTTGTGTTCAAACTTTTTACCTTCTGAATGTTTGTACTGGTCACTTTTAAAAAAAATGAATGTAATATAATTGCAGCAAAATGTCTGGTTATAAAAAAATTAGCAGGCATAACATAATACTGGAATATTTATATGATTTCAGCATTTTTTTCTTAAACAAATAGGTCTACATTGGCTTTTCCAAATTACTACTGTTAATACAGGTCTATTACTGCTTTTCCATCTCCTGTCCACAATTCAGCCAGAATTATTTGAAGATCAACCCTTGATTCAAGTAAGGCCTTAGTTATAGCTATACAAATACTGAGAATAACATTCAGATGGGGAAGTTTTTTCTAACTGGGTCAATGTATGTGGAGATAGTGAGGGCCCAGTAAAATGTACATAATTTGGCAAACAACTCTAGTCAGTCACATGTTGAAAGATGCTTTGAGGTCTTCTATCAGTGAGAAAGCACACCCAAGAAGACTGAAACCTAAAGATAAACACATCGATTGTTAATAGAATTAAGATTAGTCTAAACATAAAGAAAGACACTTGAATACTGTCCTTCACTCTACAGTACTGTTTTTGTGCCTATCAAGAACCCTCTGACATTCAGTCATAGTTGACTTGTGCCAAAAGCATTGAGATAATCTCTTTGGCTAACAGGGAATCCAGTATGGGATATTATACAGGAGAAAATGGGTTAGCTCCATTGATTTGTGATTGGCTGACAAGATACTGAGCACAATTTACCCTGACTACTACATTGTAATCAGCATCATTCTACCTAAGTCAATCGTTCACAATTATGTTCAAACATCATAAAATTCATAAAATTCAGAAATCAGTCTAGAAACATTCAGATCCTTGTTCCGTTAGAGATACAAGGCCAGATTTTTGATTCAGTTCAGGCAGTGCAAAGTGACCACATTCTGGTTGTAAGTGGTCAGCAAAGAATTTGTCTGGTGAAGGATAACTCTTTCCTAATGTAAAGCTAGCAGAACCAGTTCCTCCCAACCGCAACATAGGAATCACATTAGGAGAGAGAGAGAGAAAGCAAGAAAAAGGCATGATGGAAGTTTGATTCATTACAGCAATCCACCAGTGGCTGAAGGTTCTTTAGAAGCCTTGTTCAAGTGACATTAGGTTGCTCTAATTCATTCAGGAACTGGAAAGTATGATTCTTTGATGGCTCCTTCCCATGTGCTGTGATGAATGGAATTCAGACACAAGGGAAATTAGATCTCACAGGTTTTTTTTTTTTTGTGAATGAGGAAGACCTTCTATCAATCCACTCTCTTAAGTGCATAAATGAAAAGAATTTAAATCAATATTAAGGCAACTCAGGCATCCTCTATCAGAATTGGGAATTGCTGTATTCTTTCAAAAGCCTGGGTAGATAAGTCCCAGTCAGAGGGCATTTTGCACTTGGGGCAGCCTTGTACGGGAAATCAGTGGAATTACTCCTCATTTATACAGACATAACTGACTCTATCACCTGATTTATACAAATAAATAGATAAATATCTCCATAACAGATGCCAGGCTGGTGTTATTCCTGCTCTCCCATTTGCCTCTCTGCTTCTTCCTTAGATGTCATGGAGATAGGTGTGATATGACTGTCTTAGTAAAGAAGAAATACATTTGCCATTACTTAGCACAGACAATTCATCCTGAAGTAAGTGGGGATCAAGAAAGTCTTTGCGCCATACTGGACAGTGACTTCAATGGAAGGGTGTTAAATGGTCTAACATACAGACAGTTTCATTGATTTGACATTCAGTAGGCTTGTCTATTATTGAATATAACTTACCAGTTGACAGGATGGACAGTAGAGTTTGTCATATGAGGACTTGTGCCAGAAAAGCCATTTTAGCTGAGGGCACAATAAAGTCCCCTGTTCCCCTCAATCCCCAATTTTAGTTTGTGTGTTATCATCACCTGAAATCCTGCCATCAGATTCTGCATAAATGGGTGCAACAACAAGAAACTTTAAGAGGAGTTATACCCACTTATGTTGGGTTTGAAAACACCCAGAACTCCAAATCAGAAGTTACATTTTTGTTTTTTTGTTTTTTGGTTTTTTTACTAATGCCTGTTTGACCATTTTACATTGTTGTGTTACGTACATAGCCATTTATACACTGTTGAATCTGACCTGTTTTCTCTGGCCCTTTAACACTAATTCCTTCTCACAACTTACTTTCAAAAACTTTTTTTTCCCTAAGTCACTATCCTTTCTGGTACCGTATAATTTCAGTCATTTGATACATTTCATTGTCCTTTTGATCTAGCAATCTGTTGATATGGATGATTTTCTTTTCTTACTTTTCTTTGATTAATCACTGAATTAAGCCATGGATAGCAAAGAAGAAAGGGCTATTAAAACCAAGGAGCAGAAAAGAGGACCAAGTAACTGAAAAGTCTGAGGGAACATCACTGAAGGATGGAAGTGCGGCAAAGCTTTACATAGTGCTAGCATTAGAGTGGAGTCGGTTTTGGGGGAGAGGTACAATAGAGATTGGTGAAGGATGACTAAAGACTTGGAGGGTTAGAAGAGACAGCTGAAAAAAACAGTGTCTTGATTCTTCTCTCTCATGCTAATACATAACTCCATTCATTTTGGTGAAGTTATTCCAGATTTACACTAGAGAATCAGGTCACAGAAGACTACTGGAGAAACAAACGGCCATCAGGTGGATGAATCAGGAAGAACAGGTGAGTAATTCAAGAATATGAGAGGAGGATCATGGCATAACTGGGAGAATGGAATGACAGAAATGAGGGTGTCAGGGTGTACCCTCAGCTGCTGGTGTGCCACGCTGCTCGGTCCATTTGAGCAATCTCTTATTCACAACATACACACAGACACAGTCCATTTCTTTTTCCCATGTATACCTTTAATCTTCAGACTTGAAGCATTGCAGAACATAGCATAGGCATGTGTCAGGAACCTTCTGCCCTGCTATAACAGATTAATTGATTCCCACTAACCCTGCACTCCTAAGTGACCAGGGTGCTTCACTTAGCACTCTGTCATAGCCTGGAACAATGATAGGTTAGGCTCGGGAAACATAAGGAGCTGGGAAAGGCAAAAAAAGCATCCAAATATTGGCTTAAGGAGGGTAGAATTTCAGTGAATTGTCAAGTTTTGAAATCTTTTCTTCCCTCTTTAAATGACAAAGACATCTTTCTGGTCAGTGGGCATGAGTGTAAAGGGGTTTTGAATCAGACCCAGTGAAAATAAAGGCTAGATACCAAGCTCAGTGGCATGATGATTTTTTATCCCAGCTCATCTAGCAAAAAGAATAAAATAGTTGATTATGCATTTACATCCAACAATAGAGTGGATCACATCCAGAAGGTGCTGAGTATCTGCAACTCCCACTGATTTCTATAGTGACAGATGCTCAGAAATAGTCAACTCTTGGTCCAATAATAATAAAAACCCAAACTCAACAATTACAACAATTATGTTTCCCAATTTTTACCGTCTCATGCAAGGAAATAAATGTATTTCTCCCCATTCTGTGTTCAGCAGATGCATCTACTTGGCTCACGGCTTTTGACATGGTATGAAAGGGAGGGAATGTGTTTCTGTGGGTTACTGAAGAAGATCATTTTTGAGTTGAAGGGACCCCGGCAGATAGAAAGGGTTACTGCTGAACAAAGCCAATATTCTTCTCATAGTGAGAAGTCACAGTTGCAAGGAGTTAAATTTAGGGCAGCATGAGGGAAGGACAAGTGCACAGACCGAACGGAGATGAAAGGACTGCACAAAAAGATATGGATGAAGAGGAAGATAAAAGGGATTTGTGGACACAGAGCAAAATAAGTTCAATGACACGGGAGTTATTAAAGTTACTGTATATACAAATGAAAGGCTTAGCAAAGAAGGAAATAAGCGACCTCAAGGGATATACATAATGATATAGAGAAAAATATTTCAGAACTAAAATGAGGCTGGAATACGATATTAAAGGATATTGTTGATTTAAAAGGATATAGTTTATTTTAAAAAAAGACAAGCGGGGGTAGTAAAGGAAGTGGCATAGCTTCGTTAGAGAAAGAGGATTTATTAGCTCCCGTAAGAGGAGATTGGGGAGAAATGGGTAATGGTGTTGAGGCTTTATGCATTGAGGCTGGCGATGCTTCAGACAATAAACTAATGTTATAGGCCACTTGACCAAAGGAAACAACTGGACTGTGAAATGGCTGAGCAAATAAAAAAAAAGCACGTAAAAAGATCAGAGTGATATTAAGTCAGCAATAACACAGGAAAAGGGATGCCGTTGTAATGAACTATGCATGTGCCTCAAGCTGATTGTGAAGCATGAGGCTAAAGGCCCACACCTTTAGACTCCACTATATACCCACAGTTTGGTTAGACCATAGGTCCAGAAGTATATCAAGGTGTTTCCATAATGGGTTTTTTATTTTTCTTTAAATGCCATGTTTATATATTGTAATATGACTTAAACAGAAGTCTCTCCATCATGAAAGAGTTCATTAACAAAACGGGACAGAAAAATTATAATATTTGTCACTGCTTTTTTATTTTCTCACTCATTTCAATTGTTTGTAAAGTACGATGTGCTATTGGTATTATCATTGTATAATAGCCTAAAGAGAGAGAAAGCTCTAATGAAAATAGTTACTTCCACCCATGCTATACTTACATCGGATGCAACTCAGCAGTCTTTGTAAACATGTAAGGGGAGTTCTGTATGCATGAAGGCTGCAGATTGGGCCCATAGCAAGTGGACAGTTTAAAATAAATGAAGATCAGTTTTAGGAACTTTAACTTTTTGCTGCCTGAAGCCCAAAAAACCCTCATCCACTCAGTAGTACCCAAGCAGAAACAGGGAAAAATAGCAAATAGCTAATTCTTTCATCCAGACCCTTACTCTGGCAAATTTCAGTGGAACAACTGACTTTTTTGGGACCTGAGCAAGTATTTGGCTCAGAATGCACACAACTTCTGGAGAATAGAAAGGTTAAGGAAATCCACATAACTCTAGGTGGCCTAAACATGATAAACCACACCTCCTAGCTCTTCAGAAGAGTTTGAGGTCAACCTGCTACATACAGTGATTTTTTTCTTTAAAAGTTACCTTAGAAAACACATGCTGAGTGGATAATTTAAGGTTTGCTGGAGATCTTGTGAAACAACAAACCTGTTGTGCACTCCATGAGCAATAGAAATTTAAGTTGGCCACTTGCCAACAATCCAAACCTGTTCCATTGGTGCTTTTGCTAAACCCCTTGTCATAACTATGCTGACCATGTGGGTTATTACATATTTATAAAGCTGGAACAGTGTTCAAAGAATTAAAAATATCTCCTTGGAATGTTGAAGGGGACCCTGTCACATCTTTTCCTTTTCTTGAAATCTCCAGGTTGTGTATGGTCCACTCCAAGTTGCTCTTCCTAGCTGAATTCAGCCAAGGACAATTTAACCAATGATTGGCCTCTATTTCACAATCAGCATAGAACAGAGAGAAGTTATTGGCTGGCATGAAGAGCTCTCAGTTACCCACATTGAAAAGACCAGCCATAAAAGAAAATGGCCATTTGGGGCGATAAAATTCTGACAGTCTCATCCAGCAGGAGACATTAGGATGTCTGGGAGTTCAGAAACATAGTTAGATTATATGAAAATACTTATTGTATGTTGAAGAATGCTGGAGTTATGATGGAGAAGACAGTGACTTGTTGGTAATATAAAATCTTAGAGGAGAAGGTGCAGAATAAAATTAAGAGTGCAAAAGTTTTCATTTACAGTGGATGGACAACAGAGTGTAAAATGAGATGTGCTCTCATGTGGCACCAACAACAAATAGTCTACAGATATCCATTAGTCTATGGCAACTTAAATTAATATTACCTGAATTTAACCCATAAAATAAGACTGCAGTTACAGTAGTAGAGAAACTGAGAATCATTAAACATTTTAAATTAAGAGTTTAAAGAGAAAGGACAGAAACCAAAAAAAGATATGATGCTGGTGTTGGGAAAGAAGCCTTAAAGTTGAACGACTAGAAATAAATATACTAGACATAAAAAGTCATCTAGGAAAAAGAAAACTTGGTGTGTTTTAGTTTATTGAACATATTAATTATTGAAGAAGGAAGTTAAGTTACATACCTAAAAGTATTTTGAAATATACAATAGAGGTAATGTATCAAATAAAAGAAAATGGAATAGGAAAATAAAACATAAAATAAACTCTTTATACATGGTATATAAACCCAACACATAAAGAGAGGGACCACTAATGGTAGCAAAGAAAAAGCATGGAAAGTTAGGGACAAATGAGCCTGAATTCATTTATTTACAAGACTTAGTCAATTTATTCATTTTAAATATAACTTGCAAATGCAGGTATACTTCTGTCAAATCTAGTATCAAATGCAGATCCTGATTTAGTGGTATTGGTTTCTGCTTCTGAAGGATTGTTGGTGCCTTTTTTAAAATTATGTTTAGATGCTACAGTATCTAACATCTGCAATATCTGAATAATGATGGGAGCCTTAGAAATGTGAAATAATAATACAATGATAATAAAGATGATCCATGAAGAACACAGTTCCAAACAGTTTAGATAGTTTTAGAATGTTGAGTTCCTAAGTGGCTTGTGGAGTTCACTGTAAAGAGTTCAAAAGTGAAGATATTGAGGATAAAGAGCATTACGAGTCTGATTCTCCTCTCATTCACCCCAGTATAAATCAGTTGTAACTTTACTGGAGTTAATGGAATTACAGCAGTGTAAAACCAGTATAATGAAAGAAGTATCAGGCTCTTGAGGTAATGTCTACAGCACTACAGCTGGGAGGTGTAATTGCAAGAATGTATAGATATTCAAAAGCATTGTCTGCACTGCCCTGCAGTTTAGACTATGGGGATGTGAATATCAGTACATGCCAAACTGTTACTCTGTAACTCTCCCCCATAGTCACTACAGTCAGAAATGAAAAGGTTCCTAAAATGCATAAACGTAGTCTTGTTTGAAGAGGACTACATTAATATGAACTAGGAACCTTTTAGTTTATGCTTGCAATGTCCACACAAGAGAGTTACAACACAATACTTTGGTGTGCACTACTATTCGCAACCCCATAGTCCAACTGTGTGTAAGCAGTGTAAACATAGCCTAAGAGACTCTAATGAGAGAATAAAGCTCAGAATTCATAACAGGAAACAGACCAGAGGGTGATTATGGATAATAGAAAAAACCTCACAAATCTTCTGCACCATGTCTGGCAACGGTGAAAAGGTCAAATTGGCCTTGGGGTGCCTTAGAAAATATATATTGGCAGAAGTTTTTCTGGCACTATATAAAGCTTTATAGTAACTACAGTTTAAATAGCACGTGTGATTCAGATCAATTTATCATAGGAAAGATGATGTAATTAAAGGAACCAGTTGAGAGGGCTTTAAGTAATTATGAATTTTGGAATTAGGAGATAATGTAAAAAAATGTAAAAGGTTTGGTTTACCAAGCCTGAGGCATTAAAAAGGCAAGAGGATCAGAAAAAGTGATATAAGATACTGAAAAGAAAGGAATGAACTGATGCTATAAAATGTTTGATTTAATAACTGGTTCAAATCCAGTCAGGGAAATAAAGGGGAAGAGGGTGTCAGTATGTAAAATAGCCAGGCAGAATTTCTTTCTATCAAAATATGATTCCTGAGCCAACTGATGAAACCTGGAGAAAGGAAAAATGTTATATTCACTACACGGGTGAAATCATGGCCCCACTGAAGTTAATGGAGATATTGCCATTATCTTCATTAGGATTAGAACTCCACTCCAGATTTCTATTCTGCTTTAAAGATCTTAGACTTCTATCATAAATTAATATCTTTATGAGAATAGCATCCTTCTTCCCTTTATGGAGTGTTTAATCTTTGGACCCATGAAGCCTGTTTCTTCCATACCGAACCTAAACACTGAAACAGCTCAGTCAGAGAGGGCACCAAAGCTTTAGGGAGAACCTCTTTTGAGGCTGAATGATGATGAATTTTTTTGAGCACACACAGTCGTTCCCCTTATGTCATTTATGAGAGCTCAGTTTTGCCACTCACTTCAGTTTAGAAGGCCTGAACATCCCTGTAGTTCACTTGAAAATCTATCTAATGTAATATCACATTTTCTGAGTCTAACTTGACCATATAATGTCATTGACCTTTCATTTAGCTTCTTTGTCCCTTTATAGTTATAAAACATAACTTGTAAAATTAGAATAGACCAACAAAAGATGTAGAACCAATCAATGTTACGAAATTAAATAGTAATACAATTTGAGCGTGTAAGCTTATATAGTGCCTTTCATACAGAAGTATCCCAAGGCACTTTAAAATAAAAACTCAATAAGAAGTGCAAAAGTGCTTTGTCAAATAGGATAAGCCAGGGAAAAGGGTAAAGTAATTAAGCTTGGATTTAACCCAATCAGTCAACACACCATTCTGAACGCTGGTCAGAATCAAGACAGGTTCCAAATACCTGTTTTTTAAAATCCAGGAAATTGAATAATAATAATAATATTAATAAATTATCAAATAATTATTTAATAATTTAAATAAATTAAATTTCTATTTCCTGGAGAGAATTTGCAATAGCTCTTTTGTAATAAGTTGGGCAAGAGTGACAAGACTAAAATTTATGCACTGCATTTTCAGAAAGCTGTCTATGTCTCTCTCACTATAAATTTTTTTTTTGCATAAACAAATTTTTGTGTTCAAGTGTTTTTGTCCTGATTTGCACATATACAGAGCAATCTGAATAGACATCAACTATCTCTTTTGCATGTGTTAATATTGGGTTTTGTTGTCTCAAAATTGCAACTATAGAGAGGTTGAATTAAATCCTGGTTGAATATTTATTCCTATATTTTAAACAGGTGTATGTTTCTTTATGCATCCCACAGCTCTGACAAAAAGAGTAATATGTGACATGAAAGTTTCTAAAGTAGCATGTGTTTCAGAGAGAACACCAAAATTGCTTGGGGAAAACCTAGTAAACTGGTAATACATAAATTACAGCTTCCCTGGTGTTGAAGAAACTTACACATCCTCTATTTTTCAAACATTTTTCTCTTATGAACACATGGACAATCCTGATTTTTGGATGCCTGCCTCTTCGGATTAATGCATCCTTCTGTTGTATAAATTAGGATGCAGTGAGGAAAAAGGAGACACACTAAACGTGACGCTATACAGAAAAATGAGGTAGAGCTGAGTGAATAATTCACAATAAATAATATATCTGATAAATTAGCCTTTCTTTCTGCTCCCAGAATATCTGAAATCAGCTTAGGAATTCCTGATATTTACTCAACATTCAAGTTTAAACTTTTTTTTTTTATTCTGTGGGTCAATTGCAAACAATTTGCTGTAACTATGCCTTACTTACTAAACAAAAGTTGAGCTATATTACTTTGTTGTGATGGGCTATGTAAGACACGTGTTACTGTTTCTGTTCTCTGATTGGATGAGCACACAAGCCGTTACTTTCTATATTTATCAATAAAACTCATTAGCTCAAATGCCTGTGGAAAAGGTTTGAACTTGTTCATATTTAATTTATTAAAAAATTCCTGTGAATACTGAGGAAGAGATTTTTAAATATTTACCAGCCTATAATTCTGTGTTCCTTTTTCTCATAATTGCCGACAAAGCCCTAAGAAACTAATAAAATCTTCTGACAATATTTAGCATGATAGAATCTTTGCATATGCATCAATTTGCTATTTGCTTCCATCTGCAGTTTTAGAGTTCTATTCCTAATGTGGATCCTGAATTGATTGCTTTTTTCAACTGGGAAAGTTACTCTTCAGAAACTTGCAGTTATTTCATAGCTTGTTCTAAGAGACATTTTAGAACAGCTAATAGAAACTCCACTACACATTTCTTAAAATATATATGAGTTTCGGTAATAGTTTATTTCATTATGCTCAGGTATTATGGTTAAATGTATAATTCAGGTATTAATCATTTAAGAAATTATTGAGGATCTGAAACATCATTGTAAAAGGTATGATTTTGACTCGATTTTTATGATTTATGGAAACATGAAAAAGATCAGTCTTATTTTGTGCTACATCAATAAAATACAAAACCTCATCAGGTAATTAATGGCAAATGAACAAACTGTTCTTTGTCAGTCTGACTGTTTTGTAAAAATTATTAACAAAAACCTATAAAAGGTAATAATGTTTCACAGAATGCTCAATACAAGGATCCTGAGGATTTAACCAGACATTTAGTAGGTTCTGGGTGTTTAAGTCAATACCTCAAGTTCAGCCCAAATTGTATGAATTGCTAATTGTGATGGGAAAAAGTTTATAGGTAACCCTTCATTGATACTTTTGGTTCATTTATAAAGGGAGTCCCCATTAGGCACTCTTTGTAAGGCAATTAATATGCCACCGAGTGAATGCATCATTTACTGAGTTCCTTATTTTATCTAAATGTACTTCATATGGGGAATGATGAATCAAAGTAATCAGATAATGAAGCCAGAAAATGTAAACTACATAAGTTCTTACCTGAGCTCCTGAGCTATAGAGTCCACTTGCACTGTTAATAAAAGCAGAGGGAATGAATGAATTAGTTTACATTTCCAGCCCTGTGCTTTCTACAACCTTGCACCTGTCCCTCTGTGATGACAGAGGAGTGGCTCTGAAAACACAGGTGATTCTTTATTCCATGCTAACCACAGGATCATAGCTTTTACTGGCAAATGTTGACCAAATGTTTAATTCCCAGAGTTGTTTTAGATAAACTCTGCACAAGATGTAGATGATAATCTTCAGCAGAGCAAAGCGGCGAAGGCACTTTTTATTATTGGGAGAGTGACGAGAAATCTTTGTTTTTCTGAGTGTTAATTTGATTTGGGAATGAAGAAAGCTGGTGTTTACAAATACCTGCCCACACAAGGGTGCGCAGCATATTGACAGAGCCAACAGGTGGTTCTAAAGATTACTCATGCTGCACAGGCAATATCAGTTGTTTCACTTCTGGGAAAACGTGCTTGCTCTATTAAGCCTCATATGTGTGTTTAAAGAACGGATGGGTGTGTGTTAACACTGACTAGATTATGTTAAATGTGACCCAGTCAGATTATATTTTCCAGCAGCCTTTGACAGACAGAAAAGCCACACTAAACTCTTGAGATGTGCTGCAATTACTTTATGGCAATAATTCTGCCTAGGGCCTGATCCCAGTCCTACTGTAGTTTATGAGAACTTTGCCATTAATTTCAATGGAAGTAGTATTGGGTCCTGTTTTTAAAAGTTTACATCAAGAATTACTGTGTCTTTTTAAAAGGAATTTTTCTAGCCATAGTCCTCTTTCGTTTGGGGCCAGGTATGGCATTATTTTTAACACATCTCTGTCAATTCACCTCGGTCCTACCTGGGCTGAGATCCTGGTCCCATTGAAATCAATGGCAAGAGTCCCGCTGATTTTCAAGGTTTACCACATGTCTTTTCATGAGCTGAGACCTCCAGTTTGTTACTGTTTGGCCATTATGGAATTAAAAGAAACGACCAACCTTACTTTCGCTTTTGGACTGAGCCATAACTCAAACTTGAAGGCATAAAGTTAATGTATTTATACCCTGTGCCATGTAGACTCATTGTAAGCCAGGACTATTTATGAATCAAAGTGTGTATTGGACTCTGTCACAGGTACCGAGCCCATACAACTCCCACTGAAATCACAGAGAGCCGTACATGCTCAGCACCTCTGAAAATCTGGCCAGAAGCTGTATAAATACAATTTGCATAGAAGGAAGGCACAATTTTATATTTATTTGTGCTTGTGTTCATTTTCCATTCATTGTCAAGGGTCACAAAAAGTATTAGAAATTAAAATGAAGAATCATATTGCTAGTCATTGCTGAGGTTTAGGTTATAAAGGGCATGTTTACATTGCACTATTGCATTCCCATCTGCTCTTTACCAAAAGAAGGGGAATAGTGTTCAGTATAACTTTTTTATTATAACTTTGCAGAATTAAAAATAAAAATCTACATTAAAAAAATCCCAGTACATTCTGAGAGAATAAACAAACACTATCCTTTGATTAAAGCTAAGTTGACTCTTGTTCCACTTATACAGTTCATTTACAGTCAGATGATGGCAATGAACAAATTATTCTTTTATCTAATTGATGAAGTTTAGCATGTTATTCTGAAGACATCATTCAACTTCAGGCAACTCTACTTCCTTTACAAAAACCTTAGTTTGCATGATGAAAGGCATTCCTTTACAAAGTAAACTCTATCATTTATGCACTTTCATAAATATCTGTATGAAAATATCCTGAATTTCCTTTAAACCGTAACTAAATACATTTTTTTACTCTTAATGCCAGCAGCCTGTGTCCTTTCTTGATTTAAAAAGTTGCTTTAAGGAAGCCATATACACTCTGATTACACATTAGGGCCTCTACACAGGAACTATCAAATTTCATGGTGTGCTGGGTACAGGGTCATCAGACCTGCTTGCTAACTCACCCTTGGTTCCTTTTGAGCGTGTGCGCAGCTTTTTATCTTCACCATCTGCATCCATCTGTAACATTAATACAACATCTTTAGTTCACTTTTGCTGCTGAGAAAGAGAATCTTCAGAATGCCCAGACAGTAATGGAAAGGAGAATAATCATGCTTTAATAATCTTGTCGCAAAGATAAAAACCTATCTCTGAATATCTGATAAATATTCTGTAGGAGATCTCTGTAATGGTGAAATTTGTTTAATAAAGAAACTAGTAAAGTTATTCTTTCAGATTTGATGCCAACATCCACAGGTGTTTATTGCAGTTGTAAGATTAGACACTGTAAAATACTATGGTTGCTGCTTTCAGGGTACTACAACAGAACCTTAAATTTAAATCTTTACTAGAAGAGTGCTATTCTTGCAAGTGAAAATTTCCTAGAATCTTCACCAGAAATTGAACCTATGACTACTATTAGCCTAGAGATGAGAAAATTATTACTTGAGCTATCATAGGCAATATACATATACTATGAACTGTTAAAATGAAACAATCACCAAAATATTTTAAGATACCTCTCTAAAGTGGTCTCCATTATTATGTAGTAGTTTATATTTTTCACTTGAACTGCAATAATATCTTAATAAAACCTTTGCCCAAAAGAATCTCAGATCTCTCTCTCTCTCTCTCTCTCTCTCTCTCTCTCTCTCTCTCTCTCTCTCTCTCTCTGCCAATTAAATCAGCTACATATTGGGTATCAAATGGGCCAAGGAGGCAGTATACAGATTTGGATGAGGGGTAACGTAGAGCTTGGGATTCATACTAGATATTGAATAATGACTAGGGTTCAGGTTTTGATTTCACAGCACTTAAATGCTGCGAGCTGCTGTCCTAACATTCCTGACTGAAATAACAGAAACCTTGCAAGATCAGCTGTTCTCATATCATTTTTGGCTACAGACAAACCAGAATCAGAAATACACACCTTTCAGTCTTGGATCTGACCCAAGCCAAAATTGAAAGGGCAGATTTTCAATTCAGAGACTTTATTACAACCCCCTGAAATTCTACAGAGATTATGATTTGATGTTTTGGTGTGGAGAGTCACAGTGACATACAGCAGATTGCACAACAAAGTAATTTTCACCAAGGATAATAAGGAAAATCTTTATTCTTTCCAAGAGTACCATCAAACATTTAAGGTGTAATTTTTCATGAGGCGGTTTGCTGTAGAAAGCTACACAAAAGACCAGGGACTCCTAAGTTTCTATTCTATCTCTGTTAGTGATTCACTGTTTGTCCTTGCAAAAGTCACAGATTCTCTATTTGACTCAGTTTCCTCACCGCTAAAATGGGAATGATAAAATTCATGGTGGAAGAAGCCACTGTTTTGCTGATTAATCTGTTAGGCTCAAATGCAGATTTCAGAACCGGGTTCTGGTATCTGAACCAGGAAGTAGGGAGATGTGTAGGAAAAATGATTTTCCATTAAGTCATGACATAGCAGCAGAGCTACTCTATAGAGAGAGAACTTCAGTGCACTGGTTTCAGTACCTACGTGTGGGTATTTGTGCACCGCTACCTACAAAAGTAGCAAGATAAAAATCTATTTAACAGTGGATTCCCTGGCTTCTTTTTTTAGTCTTAAAGACTAACACATTTATTTATTGCATTAGCTTTTACAAGAGAAAATCCCACTTCTCCAGATACCTTGAAGTGTCTGATAAAGTGGGATTTTCTCCCATGAAAACTCATGCGATAAATACATTGGTTGGTCTTAAAAAGTGCAACAGGATTCCTTGTTTGTTTTGCTGAACTAGACTAACATGGCCACCCCTTTGAATCTTTCTTTACTCTCTCACTATGCACTGTTTATACAGGGAGCTTCATATTGGAAGCAAAGTAGGGGATGCTCAAAACAGCATTGGTTTTGCTGAATATGGGCCCTCAGAGGCATGCAAGAAGGGGCTTATTTTCACAAGCTTTGAAGATGCTTTAATGTTAGGTTCATGCACAGCAGACAAATAATTCATTTTCAAGGTCTCCTATAGGTAGCAGGACTGAATATATGTTAGCTTAGAAGCACAAAGGGTTGAGTCAACCCTTTTAAAGGTGAAACAAGACTGCTTTAATTCAGCCCTTTTAAACTGAGTCTTACTGATGACTGAACTTGACATCTTCCTTATGACCTAAATACTTCTTTACAGGAGAGAACATGGTCAAGTACTTGAACAGCTATTTGAAAATATTATATAAATACTTGGAGAGTTCTGTTGCTTCTACCAGTGCTTGGGAAATCTGAAACTAAAATATCTATTGATCAATATGCAGCAGTAAAGCCAAAATGTTATATTTTATTTGATTATATTTCCAGACAATCGCTATTAGCAGGAGGGATTTAAATGTTTGGGGGTTTTATTTAGCAGAGGCTGTAGACTCAGTAGTTGTTCCCATCCTTAAAAACTGAGAATGAGTTGGTTGCAATGTGACTGCAATGGTAATGGGAAATATGGCTCTGTTCACTGATGCTGAGTTGTGATTGAAGGCACTGACCTGCCATAGACTTATAATAGGGGAGCAGGTGTGGCAATGATGGACTTTAATTTCCTTTAATAAACCTTTTATGTGCCACACTTTTACTGCCATTTTACGCTCTCCAAGGTCCTGCACATAATAGGTTCATTACTTTTGATTACTATAGTCTATTGAGACAAACAACTCCAGAACACACTATATATTATGTTCAGTTAAACCAATATAGACTATTTATTCATTGTGCATTATTTTACCTGGAACTCTACAGACAAAATTAACAACAGCTCCTGTAAGCTAAAACTATTAAAATCACTGGTACTCCTTTGTCATCATTTCATAATAAATACCACACCAATCACTGGGCTGCTCTTTTAATTATGAAACAAAAAGTGTCCACTGCTTCTACTGAACAGCAGTTAGTTTGTTCTAAATAGCATGTTTCATGGTGATGAATATTTAAAAATGACACAATGAGTGAAAACCAACAATAAAATCAATAGAGGTGATTTTTTCTATTGATTTGCTTTCTTTAAAATGATTTGAATTTATGACAGATGTTTAAACAGCTTCAGATTAAAATGGTTAGGCCTGTTTAGGATGGTGAACATTGCATTAAAAATCATCATCTTCTTGTGAGTGTTTCTGTTGCATGTAAATGGTTGAACTCACACCGAGTCTCATGTGGTAAAGTACAAATTACACCCAAAATAACAATGGATAAAGATGTGAAAATAATTAATATTTTGCAGCTATCTTCCTTTTCTAGCTGAAAATTTCAAGTTTATGTCCCAGTGAAAATGTTTATTGAGTTTTGGTAGGTTTTTTTTTTTTTTTTCCCCAGAGATAATTTGAAACAGGCAAAGGCAAATATGAAAAATTCTTTGTTTCTTATTCTTGTCTTCTGTTTTTAAGTGGAAGAACACAGTCAACAGATATTGAACCATTCCAGCCTTTTAATCAACTATGGCAAAAAAAAAAAGTTCTTAATGAGAACGTCTGCCCTATAGCTCTAAAGCCAACTTTTTACTCTATAAGCAGTTTTAAGACATATCGTGCTATTGCTACATACACTAAAGACCTGTTTCTTTCCAGTGCTGAAACCAATGGGAGTTGAAGGTGGTCAGCCTCGTTCAGAAGGCACTCATGGCCGCTGGAACCAAATGGCCATAACAGCCATCGATAATTTTATATAAACAAAATTATATAAATGGCTTTTATATTTTAAATTCCAAGGTTCTTGTTTTGACCTTAACTAAATTGTTTTTCCTCAAAGTTTGTTATAGATTACTGATTTCACTAATGCTTTTTGTACTGAATTTGCAAATGTGAAAAAGACTTTTTTCCCTTATTGGTTGGGACATACAGTTACTAGGGGCCATTAAACATGCTCCCAGAAAACTGACTGGGGCTACTGACCAGTACAGCTGAGTGCCAAAATGAATTCATTTATACAAACAATCTCATAGGGCATGTCTACACTAGCAATTTAGGTCACTGTAAGGACCCTTAAGTCGACCTAAATTACTCCATGTCTACACCTGACTTTCATTAAGTCGACTTAATGAAAGCTTAAGTCGACTTAATAATAACCGCCCCTTAAGTCGACTTAAGGACGATGTGGACAGGGAGTAACCCTTAAGTCGACTTTATTAAGTTGACTTAAGGCCAGGTAAGTCGACTTAACAAAGTGGAGTAAGTTGACTTAACCTTAAGTCGACTTAGTCCACTTTGTTAAGTCGACTTAATACAAAGGCCTCATCTTGGAAGCATTTGGTTTGTTTGTTTGTTTTAACAAATGTTAATGTAATACTTTCAGAGACTGAACTGAACGGTCACCCACGCAAGTAGTTTTTCCAGTATATTAGCTGGGAAATGAGAGCAGCATAGGGAAGTTTGCACTCCTGATGTAAGTTTAGGATGAAATTCACCTCCTGGGAAAAGCTAGCACAAGGTCTATGCACCACTTAAGTCATATTTTGATCTCTGGAGAGGGATGAATTTCATTGAGAGAGCTTGAGGCTCCAGGAATGGCAGTATGCAACCTTTCACCCAATTATACTCAATTAAATAGGAAAGAAAAGGAAGGATATGGTCACCAGTTTTAGCTACAGTCCAGATAATGGAAGATTCTCAGCAGTCTTGTAACTAAAAATACCTCTAACTCTGAAAATCTGATTTGGCAAACAACTTGTCTAGAACAAGTTTGCATTGATCTTGATATGTCTGAAGAAAAAGCAGCCTAGAATTCTATTTGAGTATTAACTATTTGCTTACACGTTCAGTATATATTTCAATATACATTTCAAATCTCATCTAAATAAATATTTAAACTGAACTAAAAGATTTACTGTGACTTATTCAAGATGTTGTATAAATATGCTTTCATAGAACAGACCACTAGAATCCCTTGGAGCAATCATTTTCCTATTAAAAAGTTCTGCTGAACACTTGTAAGGGAGTCTCTCTTTCCATTTTTTGAACTCTTATGAAAAGTTTAACACTATGAAGTCAGACACTTTAAAGCTCTGTGATCAGTACCATGTGTTCAGTGTGCCCCGTGGTGATCTAACAAGTGTGAAAATGACTCATCCTTCCACAATAAATAATAAACGGTGACAACTCTGTTTTGTCAGTGCTCTTTACAGTGGGGTTGTGTGTTTCTCTTTTTTTTCTTTTTGTTTTTAATAGAAATTATCTCTTAAGCATACAAACAAACAGGAAGCCATTGTGGCAATTTAAAAACACTCCCAAAAGCCACCAAACCAAAAGACAAGAGAATTCCTAGGGAAAACTCACGTAAGTTGAAGATTGAACACTGGCTCTTGACTATCTTTTGGGTTTTTTTAGGCTTGTGTCAGTCTTATTGTAACGTCAATGTAATTTCTGATGCCCTCCCCCATAATAAATGTTAAAGAAGCTTTTCACAGGTATACCTCTCTCTCTTCAGAAATCTTATAAATTTTGATAATCTGCAATGTAAAAGAAGCATTTCATACATGATTGTAATGCTATAGTAAAATGCAATTACATAATTTCCAGGGATGTTCCTATATTGAGGCCTAATCTCAGGTTGATGAACCTAAAAGAAGAGGGATTTTTTTTCTTATCAATAGGGAGACCCTCTCCCTCACACAAACACATCAAGAAATGAAGGTATGTGATTACTCTTTTCTGCCATCATGCCCTTGATTTTGACACTGTTCCTTATCCTCATCCTAACCCTCTCCTCGATTCCTACAGTGAGAAAGTTGATTGGCATGTAAGCAATTGCTATAAATGTGTTCCTTTGACAACAATTAAAATAAATAAGTGCAAACAGTAAATCTAAAGCTGAAAACGCATTCAGTTGGAGACCACATAATATGCAATCTATCCAGGAAATGGATTCTTACACAGAGAGCCACATGTATGTTTTTGACAAGTCAGGTGTTTTTTAGATGGGACTTAATACTTGAAAATGAATGGCAACAAAGTAAACCTTAGACCAAAGACAAGCTTGGATAGCTTGGTAATGAGGATGATTTATTTTGATTCTCACTTCTGATTTCTGAGTTGTCACTGCTGTTGTATACTTCATCCATGCAACTTTGCACAACTGGCAGTACTGACTATAAACCAAAGCCATATGTTTATGTCCTTTTGCCAAACGACTACAGCAAATAGTTCCATTATTCCCTTAGGTAACCAATGTGTGCCAAGGATTTCTATTAGTCTGCTTTACCAAGGCATCCAAGGGCAGAGGCACAGCTTTATGAAATTAAGGGGCAACTGCCAGCTTTGTAATTTTAGCACAAATTTATAAAATTTATCCTGCATAAAGATTGCTTGATTCAAGCTGAAATGTGATGCTACTTTTTTCACATTCAGGAGTTTTTAACCTGAGAAATTCTGAATTTGCTATCTTGCTGCTACCACAGCTGGTGGAAAATACATGGAGTTTTAATGCATTTATTAATGGAAATACATTAAGTTCAGAAATTGTTTTTTTCTGAACAGCATTGTAAAAAAATTGTGAATTCTATTTAAGAGAAACCTGAGACATGGAAAAAAAGCATGAGACAATTTTATAGAAAGGATTAAAAAAAAAGAAATTAAAAACCAATATGTATTATCAAATTAGATAGTTTAGCAACATAAGTCCTTTCTTCCAAGTTACATAAAAATGATGTGGTTTAGCATATCTTTTCAATGATGAAAGGTTTGTGTAGATCTGAAGATATTTCTGCATCTCCTCAAATCAGAGTGATAGAGTGTGGTTCTGAAACCAAAGAGCAGAACTTTTACTTATTTAAACTGTTCATACATTTGACTATGGCCAAACATTATTATATTTGACTCTTCCACATTGTTATATTCTAAATATAAGCCAAACTCCTGGCAATAAACACATGTGCAATGGAAATAGCAATGCTAAAACTCTAGATCACATATTTTTCTGAGCTTAATATGGAAACATACTTTGACAAATTCATTTTTATGAATGAATTCTCCCACCTTTGCCTGCTTCGAGGTGAAATTATGTGCAGATTCCAAATGACGAAATCCGGCACTCTGAACAAGATACCTTTTCTGATTTACCAAATAATCATGAAATTCATTCTCTGAAAGAAAGAATGCAGATACACTACATAAAACACAGATGAAGTGGGACTGATTTACATCAAGTCAGACAATATCCTGATGCAAAACTTTCTTGCATAGTATTGTCAAATTACATTGTAAACACAAAAATGTTTAATGCTGCAGTTAAGGTCAGCAAAATAAACGCCAATTTTTAAAAAAAACTATTTCATTACAGCATTAATCTATTCATCTCTAAGCTTAAGAATCTGACTTACACCAACGGAAGTTTCACATTTTACTATACTTGAAATTACAGATCCAAGTATTTTCAATATGGACATATAATGTTTTTTTTTATATTACTTATAACTCCTTGCATTAAATAACACAAAGTTTTGGTACTTGGTGTGGAATAAGACGTATTTTAAATTACTGCAGACTCAGTAGGTGCAAGCTTTATTTATAAGTTTGCTGCATGTTAATTACCTAAATGTGCTAAAATTTTAAAATATGTGCATCATGCCAGTGTTTCCTGTGTAAACAAACTAAAGGAAAGGGAGGACGTTCCCCTGATCCCAATTCTGCAGCCTTTCTGTTATCAAATTCCCACTGAAATCAATGAGAGCTGAGTGAAGACAAGCTGCAGGAGCAGGGATATGTGGATATACAGTACTGTAAGCCTTGTATTCAGAAGTGCTTAAAAACCTACAGCTTCTGAAGACTTTCGTGAGAGTTTTGAGTACTGATGCCTATGGAAATCAAGCCCTTTGTGTTCAGTCATCTGCATTCCATATACCACTGCCCCTTCTTCTCTAATGACAAGAATCACATCATTTCAGTTTACAACCACTTACAACTTCATAGTTCCTTTTGAAATACTAGACAATGTATTTAGGTAATTTGCGCACAACTGGCACACACGATGGTGGCCTGATGGCAAAATTTATCCTCCAAGATTTGGAACCTCAGGCTCGAACTTTGTCTATTCAGTTGACAAAGTCTGATGAAGCCTTGTCGATAATATTTGAATATGTCATTTCAAAAAAAATGAAAGGTTGTTTCCGGTTGACTGGGATTTGTTTAACAACTAACTTGTGTCTGACTCTCAGTAGGTAAAGTCTTGCTTTAAAATCCCGTCAATCACTTTAATTAAAATGAATAAAACTTTATAAAGTAGCACAAGTGACAACAAAATAACATGGAAGGAGGGGAAGAATGAGAAACAGCTCAGCAGCTAAAATGATTTTAAGCCATTATAACCAATAAATTGATGGAGAAGTTATTGTGTACCCTCACTGGCCTTTTTCTCATTATTCTAGTTCACCAGCAGTTTAAAAAAAAACAACCAAAATTTGCTAGTCTTTAAGGTGCCACAGGACTTTCATTGTTTTTTTTTAAAACAAACAAACAAACAAACAAACAAACAAACAAACAAACAAACAAACAAACCAACCAACCAACCAAGAGTTTTAAAGGTTCCCACCTGCCTTTTTCTCTTGTGTTTGAAACACACTAACCTAAAACTAAAAGATCCCCCAAAATAGACATATGCTGGTGAACAAAGTTCCTTCTAAAGCCTGAAACTTAGCTTTTTGTCTAAAACCCTATCATGTTATGTATTTATTAGCAATACATTTTCCATTTATTTTCCCAAAGATTGCCAATAAAGATCAAATCACATAAGGGAGTAGCTGTAAACCCTCTAAGTTCCCCAATGTCAAACTCATTAGCATCCGAATAACCACACAGCAGCACATCATCTGCACAATTGCAATTTTTTTACTACTTTTAATAGCGTTTCTCAAAGGGCTCATTTTCAACTTTCTTCAGTGGTTAGTTGGTTCTCAGGGGAAAAGGAGCTTCCTGACGCTCACAGCTTCCACTCAACAACCAGGCCGTTTGCTGTCAGATGCATCAGCCCTCTGCCCTAACCCCATCTGCTGTCTCTCTCATCCTAAGGGACTCAGAGTTAAGACAGCACAGCTGAGATCCACTTGGAAAAGTGCACAAAGGGCACAAAAATATACAACTTTTCATATTTACTTTTACATTATAACATTTTTTTAAAAGGCTTGGTATGAAAAGGATGTTAAATACGAATGGACCAGTGCAATTTTCTATTTGATTCTTATCCATCTTGTGTTATAGATCATCAGCTATCTTTATGAAATAGAGGCTATTAAAGTAGGGTAACAGTAACACTACAAAATACATAACAAACTTCTCTCGTATGTTCTAATTGCAACTATAATTTTATAAATAAATAGTTGTAGATGTGCTAGCCCTATATTTGTTCCAGAGAATGAGAGAGTAGCTACCATTCAGCTGATTCATAGGTGAGCATTCTCTTCTGGAAAAGATATGGTATTTCTTTAAAACTGTAATATACAGTAATTCATCTGTTACATGAACAACAAGGTATGTCAAATTACATAGTGTCATGGGATGTGACATACCTAATTCAACGTGATGGGTGTGTAATCTGTGTCATTAGCCCAAAGAATCATTTATATTTCAAATACAATGCTAGGATCAGGTACTGCAGATAGCAAGTTATTTCTTTTATACAAAGGATAAATTATGATTTACCCCAGTTCCTAACTATTAGAAACTAATGTGGTGAACAAAATATTTATTTCATTCTACAAGTATAAGAAATCACCTTTTTAATTCATTACTTTTACGAAAATTAACAATGGGCCAAAAGCTGAGACACAGTGCAGACACAAGCAAAAAAGTTCTGGGCTGGAGTGTAGTTTGAAGGACGAGATCCTGAGCTCCGAACCATTAAGCAAACTCTGTAGCTGGCCAGCAGCCTCTGTTTTGCATCTGTGCTGGAAGAGAGACAGGAGGCCACAAAAATTGATGCAGTTTAACTAGACGGCAACTTTATTCACTTATAATGTCAGGGTGTACCTAGCGTATATAACAGAAATGTCCTGTTAATCTGTCTGTCTCAGTTCTTGCAGTGGCATCTGTCACCATAGTATCTAAGCAACTACTAATGAAGGGGTTTAGTCTAGTCAATCCATGCATTGCATGAATCCACTGAACCATGTCAGTGGAGAGTTGAAGAGATTTTTCATGTAGATCTCCTCCATAATGTGAACGCAATTGGGGATCTACTGCATAAGGTCTTCCATGCTGTCAACACTACTAGAATCCATACAACTGATAAAAGGATTCTAATTGCATATGAACCTTATATATCAAAAAGGGTATATGTAACAGTAACTGATAAATGGACACTTCAAATTCAACTTGAATGGTGAACTCTATACACAAAAAAGATGGAAAGAATATTTCCCTTTACTTATCATTGTTACTGCTCCAACCTGAAGCAAGTGACATTGAATCTTTGCTACCAGTGGGTTGTTTTGTTTTTTTTAAATAGCTACTTCCAATGCAAAGCACACAAAATTGACTCTCAAGTCCAAAGCTAATAAGATCCACGATTCATACCAGAATGCTGATGTAAATCGCAACTTGGACTCCAATCCTGAAATCTGATCTTAAAACCTGAACCCTCGGCTCCTGCTGTGACTCAACTGATCTTGATGGGATCTGGCACATGGGTAAAGATTCAGTTCCCTCGATCAGACCACAAGATCATACCCTTCATTTCTAAAATGGTTGATTTCTGAGAACTTTAACATGAAGCATAAATATCTTGCAAATGTAGATGATCTGACTATGAATTGTGAGCTTGTTTTCTCCGTCAGTACAAGCAAAGTAATACACCATCTGTAGTATGTCTGGAAAGAAAATATTCCTTCTGAATATTGATGAATTTGATTTTCTTTAATTTACTGCAACCCTAGATGATCAACTGTTATGATGAAAACATTAACTCAATTATGATTTAGGAGAGTTTGTGAACTTTCAATCTAGAACAGAAATAATACAAAAGGAAACAAAGCCTACCACATTTATCAGAGCAATTTAAAAATAATTATTTATCTGTGTAATAATTGACAATGGGTTTTTTTTTGTACAAGTAACATTTTCTAAGAAATGTAAAGATCTATAAAACCTCAACTGTAAAGTTGAGTAGGACAGATCAATAGAAAACCAAATTCTGTCCTATTTGATTTATTCTGATTTAGGCCCTCTCCTGCAAAGGCTTAAGCATGTGTGGAACTTTATCGTCAACATTTCCACATACTTATGCCTTGTTTCAGCAAGATCCCTAAGCCTATATCTAATGTTAAACATATGAGCAGGCCTGTTTTTTTCAGTGGGACTACTCACACATATCAGTGTTGGAAAAACTGGAACTTTAGATTGCAATGTCCTTGGGGCAGAGAACTTGTCTTTATCCTTGTCGTGTAACTTGCCCAACACACTTTTGCACTACATAAATAAAAATCCATTCTAATTAGATTGACACTTTATTTCCAAACACAAAGCTTAACTTTGGTTTACCTATTACTGCACTGTGATGAACATGAGGTCAATTTCCTGTGCTGGAAAGCCTCAACACCAGCATTTGTCTGTTCACCTGTAAAAATACAGTCTCAGCCTTCCTTCTTTCTCTCTTTTGAACACTGCAGTAATTCCAGTGCCATGTGCAAGATCATATTTCGCCTAGCAGAAGGGTTTAACTTTCACCTGATTTAAGCAACAAAATATCCCTCAAAGATGCCCGAGGCCACACTGTAATTAACATAACTACATTTAGATGTTATTCATGGCTGATAATTCCAACACCTTGTGCAAAAAAAAAAAAAAAAAAAAAAGGTTGCATGCTGTAAACATTATAAACATATTCAAATAAGCTTAACACAATCTGCCATGCTTATTTCTGCCTAGATCATGGACCAGTGAAATGGTTAATGCAAATGGATTTATAATTTGCTTTGGGGGGCCAGTTTCTTCTCCTTATTTATTAGCCCAGCTGATGGGGCAGATTTGATGAGGCACTTCTGGAATAATTGAGTCATCACACAAAGAAGGCTGCTAGCATTCAGAGTGGTTTTATCAGCAGCAAGCAGGCCTGATTACTGACAATTACACTCTGATCCGGTGATGGAGGAGAAAGAGCCAACGAGTGGGAAATGTCCGTGTTTCTATCCAGGAATAATTTCTACATTCATTTTACATGCTAAGTGTTTCCTATCTCTGCATAATAAACTGTAAACAGGAATAGATGGCACAATGTCCCTTAATATTTCCTGGTAATGAAGACACAAATGTACAGTGAGTGCTGATAAATATAGATGAAACATAAGCTATTCTCTGAGTCTGTATTGTTACCTTTAAAATAAATTCATTTTGGAGGTAAAAGCATAATCATAGCTAATGCAAAAAAATGACAGAAGATTGAAGCTGTCCTTGTAACTACACAGAAACTTTGTAAAAGTCCTGTTAATCACTGTTGCTTTAGAGGCTCACGAGTTGAAGGTGATATACAGGAAAGTACATCATTTTGTTTCTCAACAGTCAACTATGTAAGAACTCCTTTGGTTAGACAGTGTAAAGCTGAGCAACAACAGTGACCTCCATTAACACTTCAGGGAGAGCACATCTCAATGTTAAAATGAAAAACAATGAAGCTGGCACTAGAAGACATCTTCACTGTGATAAATTCCCATTTTCCTCCCGCCGGGCCTTTAAGAAGAGAGTGTTTATAATGAATAATAAAGTTAGACCTTAGATTGCATGAGTTGTTATGTCTAGCAATGTAGTACTGTCTTTAGGATGTTTTTTTTAAAAAAAAAATAAACCCAGTAAGATGTAGTTTATTAACAAAATGCTAAAAGCAAAGCCCTAGAAAAACCTGCTTCCTCCCTGAACACAGAAGCAAAAGCACAAAGTCAAGAGCTGAAATGTGATTTTGTGTTTGCTGAGGGACAATTATGGATTTCAGCTGAAAAGTGTTAATGCCCTAGTCTACCAGACTCTCTCTTTTAGAATTGGTCAGGCATGAAACGCTGAATAATAAACTTCTGCATGCTTGTTTATTTCTTTTCCTCTTTTTAAGCTACTTCATAGCTTCAAAAGGACCAAAAGTTATTCTCTGTTCTCCTGTGGTAACTATGGTAACTATTTTCATTAAACTAACCACTTAACTTCAAGGCTTGTGTTATGATGATACGCAGTATTTTGAGTAAAACTACACCATAACAACCTTATGATCTCAGAGGACTTTTTATACACAATTCAAAGAGCACACATCACTGATTTTGTAACAGTGGTGTTTTTATTTTAAAATGTATTTACTCTTTTAAGTCTGTGCATGTTTCTGTGCATAGAGAACAAGATGCTTCAAGGTACTGAATATGAGAAACTATCGCTATTATTTTTGACAGTGCTCAGTACATTTAGGGGAGGTGCTTAGCTTTTGCAGGACTGAGCCCCACCTGAAAAGCCTCGTTCGTACTGAAAGCTACAGTCAGTTACATTTGATTCTTATGTTTTCAGGTACATAGTTACAGCACTCATACAACTGAGGGAAGAATTGGGTGGCGGTCTTTGCTAGTTTTGCTACTTAGGGTCCAATCCTGAAGTTCTTTTATATGTAAAATTCCCATTAAATTTTATGGGACTCAGTTGAGTCCCAGGGGAATTTTGTACATGTGTTATCACTCTGTCAGAGGATTGTTAAAGATGTGTTAGATCATCACTTCTCGGACATTTAAGTTTCTAGTCTGTGTTACTACTTTTCTTCCCTGTGATTTCTGGCTGTTCTAATCAAATTTCGTGGGAGTAACTTTGTAGCTAGAATTGGTATAAAGAAACTCCTTACATAGAACAAGGAAATGTGGCTAATTAACTTATTTAATTATTGTCTTTTGTTCATTCTCAAACAAGGAACCAAATGGTACAATTAATATAAAATGCAAGTTATTATTTAGAAAGAGACAAATACCACTCAATGTTTAGATGCATTCATCTTCTTCAACGGCTCTCTCTTCATTAGTCATGACAGCCGTATTCTGAGGAGTGGGGAAAGTCACACAAAAGGAAGAAGTGTGCCATCCTTCAACATGCAAAGCACACATGTTCATTTACTTCAAGAGTACCATGTGAAGTACAGTCTGTCACCAACGAAGAGACTTCAATGACCCTAACTGCTAAAGACAATGAGACTTGCTTGAACTGTTGCACTACCCTAAGGTTCTTGGGGCCATGGTGAGAAACAGAGGGAAAAAAAAAACTTGAAAAACAGAGCAACAAAGACCATGCATAAATGACGACTGAACAGGCTTTACAGGTCTGACACCAAAGCACTGAATAGATTTATCAGGCTGGATTCCCTCATCTGCAAAATGTGTTTTGTGTGTGTGTGTCTGTCTGTAAGTCTTTGTGGATGTGTCCCACTATAGCTGTAAAGGGCCATTCTAGCAGCCAGGAATCATGGTGTTGAGCAACATTCTGACCATGCTCCCTTTTTCCTGGACTATACCAAAACGCAGAAGAAGTTTGGGGTAAAACCGCTAGAGCAGCTCTGTGACACCTTGGGATTGTCCTTTCCTTCAGGAGGCTGGATAAACTGTCCCCTTGATTACATGGAAGCAGTGCAAAATCTGTATCAGGACCAAGGATCTGTCACATTATATACAAGAGAGGTGCCCTGAAGTTGATGGGGCTTCAGGAAAACATCTATTTCTGCCTCTTTCATCGATGTATTTTGTGACCTTGCTCAAGTCATTTAACCTTCCACTAAAAAATGAAAACAATAACTTTATTCTACTTTGTACAGTACAGTTTGCATCTATGGCTGAAACATTATACAAGTGGTAAGTATCATCAATCACCATCATCATTTCATTCAGTTTACCAGCACTTCACTTTCCTCTGAGAATATGCTACTACTTCACTAGTGTATTATTGTTTAGGTTTTTTTTTTTTTTCCAAAAAAAGTTTCTTTCTCCTCAAACTTTTCCGAAGCAAACATGTGAAAAATAATATTTCCAAGAAGAATGGCTATTAAGGAACAAATGATGTATGGAAAGGAAATTTGAAAGATGTGGCTGGTCCTCTATCTCCCATATTTTTCACAAAATCAGGAGATTGTTTCACTAGCCATACACCCAGACACATGCCTCCTCTAAAAGTGTGTTAGGTAAATGACAAACGCTTTGATATTAGGTGTAAATTATTCTTAGTCCTTTCTGATTTGGATGCTTTATCTTTCATAGATGAAAACGTTACAACAATTAGATGGACATTTTTTGTAAGCGTGAATTCAAATACTGAATAGACATAGTAAACACTATATTGCATTTTAAAAAGACAGAACTTCTAAAGGGAAAGTCTTGGTAGATATGAGTGTGACATACACAGAGTCTGAAAAAATCTAAACACACATTTATGGCTTCAGTTGAAAGTTATATTACTGCTGATAGGAAGACCTGAATCTGAAGTCAGAATCTATAACTATAAGATGTCTTGCCTCTAGAATCTCACATTAAATCAAGGGCTCTATCTCATTTGTTGGCACTTTGAATCCCCAAATATTTGCAGAAAAATGTAGGAAGGGCTGATTTTTTTCTTTTTTTTATGCAGGGTATATTCCTTTTAGTATAACGGCTGCATCCTCTCTCTAAGGAAAGCTTTTTGGGCTAAGTTGCATTGATCAGAAACATTTTCCAATGGAAAAAGTAGTTAATATTCAGGAGAGATCTATGTTGCAAAGACTATCTCAGCATAGCAAGGCTACCATAGTTATGCTGGCATAATCCCATAGTGTCACAGCCTACAATGACAGAAGGGGTTTTCCTGTTAGTGTAGGAACACTACCTCCCCCCAAATGATGGTGGCTACATTATCGGAAGCTGCATCTACACTATGGGTTAGGTTGGTACAGGGGTGTGGATTTTTCACACTCCTGACCAATGTAGCTGTGCCAGAATAACTTTGAAGTGTAGGCCAGGCTTCAGTTAAGCGATAATATCCAGCAGCATATCCCAGGAGCTGCGTTATGTGAAATAATTAATCTGTACCTGAAACTGTATATACCATATTTCCAGTGGTGTAGCCGTGTTAGTCTGTGTACAGTAAAAACAACGAGAGTCCTTTGGCACCTTATAGACTAATGAGCTAACCATTCCAAAAAGTTTCTTCAAGAGGTTTGTAGATTTCCATTTCATAAGGCTAAATTCAGTGCTTTGCATGGTAGAAATTTCCAGAGGGGTAAAAGTGATTGTTCTGTTCACACATTTATCAACTGGTATGAATAGGCCCCATCTACTCTCTGAACTGACTTTGCTAACACTTGCCCTCCTCCATCCTGGCACGTGTATATATACCTCTCCATTGTGATTTCCACTTCATGCATCTGACGAAGTGGGTTATAGCCCATGAAAGCTTATGCCGAAGAAAATCTGTTAGTCTATAATGTGCCACAGGACTCTCGTTGTTTTTGCTGTATAAACCATATGTTTCTGTTCATTGTCCACTGATTTTGAGTCTGTTCTTACAACATTCAAAAACTGGAAAATATTTATAATTAAAAAAACCTCCATCATCAGTCAAACAATTGTGTACTGATCTCTGAAATGCCTTTTTAGACTGAAGACCTTCTGTGCATAAGGTACCATTCTAGGCCCCTTTTGGGGGCCACACCTGAGAGTGAAAGTGCATTATCAATTACTTAAAAAAAAAAAAAAGAATCAGTGGTTTAACACTAATTTCTAATCAGATCCTACAGAAAGGAACAGCTCGCATGGCAGCTGTACTTTTCCCAGGGTTAATTACCTTTCACTGCTCTCTACTAATGAGTCAGCTGTTCCTGTCATCACACAACTACACTGTGTTCATCTGTAGCTCTAACTGTGGACAAACACAGTAGCTAGAGCTCTGTTTACATATTGATGATGTTTGTTGTACAAAGATTTTGCAAAGCAGTTTAGAAAAAATACCTGAAACGCCTTTCATTTTCATATCTCTTTATGGAAATATCTGGTATTCAGAAGACACCGATATTCCTCCTAATGTCACTGGATTAATCAACAGGCCTGAAAAAAAATCAAGCCACCCAAACTAAGAGAAATGCATGGAACTTTTTTTTTTTACTGTACTATCTAGAACTTTATTTTGAGGAGATCTATATTTATACATGCATTACATGTATTTTGGGTAAGAAAGCTTTTTTAGAACATATTGTTAAGTTAAAAATGGTAAAACCCTTTTATAAAATATCTTTAACGAGCAGTGCAAACAATACCGGATAAAATACTATGTTAGGGAAACAGTTTATTTTATGGTTGTGACAAAATCTAAGCTTTACATAATCTTTCGATGGAATTTTCATACAATTTAAGAAAGGCCAAACAAATAAATGTTTTACCTTGGGGGAAACAGGATGTCTTCTGTATCTGTACCAGAACCCGGAAAATTCAATTTCTTCCTCTTTTATCCTCACTCCTAAGCCTGGTCTCATTAAAGTCAATGAGAGTTTTGCCTTTGACTTCAGTGGGACCAGATTTCAACCAATATTTATAATCTATCAGTGTCCTTAAACTATGGTTGCATTCTAAAAAACTGTTTATGTGGAAATGTTTGATTCAATTGATCTGCTCCCTGTGCGTAGTCAGAATTATATTTGTTGACATCAGTCACAAAAATAATTTTTTACTGCTTTTTAATCTGTTCACACTGAAAACCGAACACAGCTATAGAACAGTTCAGACTGTTACATCTTCAACAGAATTGTTAATATAAGTTTTGGACCGACTTATTTCCTTTCTTATATGTGTGTAACCCACTGAAAACAACGAGGGTGTCAAGATATAACTAAGGTTAGAATATAACCTAGTGGAAGTTTATTAGTCATGACTGTGTAGAACAGACAGACTTTTTTGTTTCAGGTTTCAGGGCTGGCAGTTAGAAATTAAAGAAATTTGACTTGAAAATCATTGGGGCAACAATAAACATGAGCAGTACTTTTTTTGGCGATGGTACACAGGGGTACAGCATACCAGCACCTTTTTTGCTGGCCCCATTGCCCAGCTGGGATGGCAGGGATGGGGGGGGAGTCAGCTGGGGAAAGGAGCACACGGCTGGAAGAAGAGGGGTGGTGCAGAAAGAAGAGAGGTGGGAGAGAGATTTTTCAAATTTATTGTCCAGATATGTTTAAAAATAAAAGCACTCAACATGAGGCTTCAAGGTGCCACTTTTACAGAGTCACTAGGAATAGTAGGACCACACTTTAACTGGATGGGGGCACTTACTGTTGACCAACATGAGGCACTCATTTCCCCATTGCCCTCAGAAGCTCAGTGAGTCCAGACGATGAGAGACCAGGAAATGTATAGTTAAATAAATGCATTTTAAATGGCCTTATTTATTTAGTTAGTTATTGATCTCTGCATTAGAAGCATTTCTCACACACAGTTCTGGATTTATGTGAAAATGAAATTCTTAGAAGCCCACTAACCAAGGTGAAAGATTCACAGAAATCTCAAATCACTCTGACTGGGCCAGGGACATCCTTCCCTATACTATTTCCTTCAACCAACAGCCTTTCTGTGCTACCTTGCCACCCAAGTAGACCCTCATACACATTCTTCATCCTTCCAGCATACCTTGTCCTACCCTCCTTTACCCATAGGAAACTTATGAAAGACATCGTGGCTTCTTCCCCCTATCACAAGAAACTTTCTGCTACACAGATGGAATGGATGAAGTTTCCAGTTCAACTTCCAACCATTCTTGTGTTGCAGTCTTGTGAACTTGGGACTCAGATTATAAGAAGACTTATTGGTGTTCTATTTGAAGCAGGAGGAGGACTGTTTCTGGTCCTATTGGGAATGTATTAGAGTGCTGAAAGACTGTTTGCTCTTGGGTTGAAGTAGTGTGTTCTTGCTGGTTCCCACCTTGGAGATGCAAAAGGGAGAAAGCATGCCAAATACTTCCCCTGAAGACTTTGGGGATAAATATCATGAAGCCAACTTCATGGTTACAGTTAAAAAAATTTATTTACTCTTCGCCCTTTAAATGTTACTAGTCTAATTATGCTGCTGTTTCTACATTCTAAGGATAAGGAATATCATAAACTTTATAAAAAATGGGGGAAACAAATTGTAAGTTTGGAAGGGTGCACATTTGGACATAGTTGCCTTTAAAATGTTGACATTTATCATTTGAAAATGAATAATGTGATGCAGCATAATAGTATTATTCCCTATACTAAATAAATATAGGGACAATTTGTATTATCATTTATGTAACTCCGATAGTGTTGTAGACAAATCCTAATAACTTTTAAAAAGCATTTGAAAATAGTTAGGCATTAGTCTAACATATTCTGGGCAGTATATAAACAGCAACTTGTTTGGTCACACCAGAAGGAGGTTAGGAGGCAATGGAAGTGGTTTAATTAGGCTACAACTTCATTCATCAGAAATATCTGGCAGTACCCTACAATAAATTGTACAGTGCATCATCCTTTCCTTAATCATTTCCCCATAATTTCCCACCAGCTATCCTGCTTCCTTTGGTTGCATGAGGTGAAAGGGGCTATAAGAGGAGAGGGGATCAGCGCCCCACTCTTCCAGATGTAGAACCCTCAAACTCTCCCTCTTCAGCTATCTTAAGGGATTCATTCCTTCGAATCCTTTCCAAATTCATTTTATCTAATAAGCACCTCCCTGCCATACTGATTACCTGGACATTTGTCATGAGTTTTATATGCTAAGTCATGCCAGTACAGTCTATTTAACCTGTCTACTCCACTCTACTGGGTCCCAAACCAACTGTGGAGAAGGCAAATTCTCTCCCTGATCAATTGGCAATGAGGGGGAAATTTCTTCCGAGCTTCCAAAGAAAAGGGGCAACTAACATAATGTCCACAGTATGTCCTGAGGAAACCCCACCCATTTGCAAATTTTGCATGTGGGTGGGAGTGGATGCTGCCTGTCCAATCCAAATAAGAAAGGATTTTTCCATGAATGCATAAAATGTAAATAATTCCCACCCCCACGCATTCACTCTTCTGGTTATCAGGAAAGGCAGTGACCCTCTCCTCACTTTGATCTAGCGTCATTGCTTTATCCTCATCTCTTCCCTGCAAACTTCCCCCATCACCTCGTCTATCTGTTATAGGGGGAAGAGCCTTTTAAAAGGGGCGAATACCCCTCTTCCTCTGACAAAGACAGGCTAGACTTCACCATATGACTGGCACAGTGAACACATTTTTAATGGCAATACTGAAAGGATAAAAAAAGGAGGAGGTCTATTGTAAGGAAAGAGGTCATGACATTAGTTGGTTTGGTCACAAAATTAGTATATTTTGCTAAAATCCACTTGTAATTCACTTGGATTTTTAATTTTGCTAAAACCACAGGGGGAAAATGACTTTGTTGGTTTGTGTTCACTGAAATTATACAACCTGGATTTTGCACAGCTGCAATTCTGAGCACTATTTTTTGGCACTTGTTGGTCTTGATTTTAATCCTCAAGTACACCCATATCTTATAGGGAACACAAATCAGAGCTACTTCATAAAACACACCATTATCAAATAAATATATAAGTTGCAAGAAGAGACACTGCAAAACATTATGGCCAGATTTACTCTTGGATTCTGATTCTTAGAGCCAGTCTGGGCCAGCTAAGGACATGATGTGAGTTAAGGCAGGTGAACAGCTGTTCCAACTTACATCTGTTGCACACAGTCCTATGGAGATCACACGATGCTAAGAGTCAGCATGGTGTAGCGGATCTCTGTTTCAACAGGACCCTTCTACTGGAAGGTTTCTCAACTGGACAGCGACACTTAATATCTAGTCCTTTTGCCTTGCCTGAGTCATTTCTGAGAAACTTGCCCTATAAGTTTAGATACAAATATTCAGAAGGAAAAATGAAATGATGAAGTATTAAAAGGATAAGAAATACATTACTTTAGCCCCATGACATTAATTATAAAAAATACACTCCAAGCTTACCATTTTAAAAAAAAATTCATAACATAACATAAAATTCATAACATTCTCAGTGACTGAAGTCTTGGAGTGCAACACCCTACATGACTTCTAAAAGAATGTCAGACACATTTAAAATAAAAACTTGCCAAAGAAAATTGCACACCTGCCCTTCTCTCCAATCCACCCCATCAACAAGCTAAAAGCCTGAGAATAGAGACTACCCAAAGGGAGAAATGAATTCCAGATCCAAGAGTCCTTTCTTGATATCATCTTGCTACCAGTCCACTGGTGTTAAATCTGGAGTTTATCAGTTTGAGCAACATATCTATCATGTAGATGTTTCTACTATGTATCAGTATAACTCAGTTGGCAGTTGTTTATATCTTTTATTATCTAATTACAGGAAAAGGAACATCCTGAGGAAGAAATTCTACTCTCCAAACACAGAACAAGGGCTGAAACCCCCTGCCCCTACATTCCTAAGAATGCAGTAAAGCTTAAGGGTCAAATTCTCCTCTCAGATACTTCCAGGAATACTCATCTTTGGTATTCTGCTTTCTATTCATATCGATGAGAGATGTGCACATATCCAAGATCAGCAATAATATGTTTATGTGAGAGGGGACTTTTGATCCAACTTTATAACATATATCATCCACGCTGCTCTCTCTTGAATAAAATTGCAACAAGAAGTGAGACTCTGTAGGGACAGGAGATAAGGAAAAATATGATGTTTATAAAAGTGATGGGGGCTAAGGTCTTACTCTATACAGATTGCCCAAGAGGGATCAATGCCAATAGCTATATCAGTGAGTCAACAGCTTACAGTTTTTAAAATCCATGCAGGATGTGGATTTTTTAGCTGCATTTTCAAACAGAATGGAAAATTAATGAGGGAAGAAAAAGTATGCAGATTTTTTTCAAGAGTTAATGAAGTAGCAACACAGATACTTTATAGAAGAGAAGGGTGGGAGAATAAAAAGGATTAACCAAAAGAGGGAGTCACTGGTGTAAAGGAAAATATTTGATAGGTGTGGGTTTGGCCTTGAAGATGAGGATCGTGATTAAATACAAATAGGGAATCAGTAAATGGGGAATCTAACTTTGTATATCAGAAAAGGTAGAGCAAGATTAACTCATTAGAGCTGCCCAAGGAGAGAGAATACCGAAAGGATAAAGCAAATCATTTCTTATTGTATATAAAAACCAAGCACCTTTATAACACAGGATTTAAAATTATTCAGGGCTGATGTGAATTAATCTACAAAGATTTCATGAGATAGTGCCTCTTTATGAACTATAACCCCATATTTTTAAATCTTGTACTGGACAATATTTTATAAAGGGAATAAGAGTTTTAGCTGTGAGTGTAAGCTTCTTCATGTCAACTCACTTCTGGTGTGTGAGAAGTACTTCTCCATTAGCCTGAATTACAGCAATTCTACCTTTATGGTTGACTTGTTCAATTTTAGGTCCACTATTTGTGATGAACTGAGTGCGTTGATTGTGTGGTTATCGAGTGCTGTCTATTTGGGAACACTGATGAAACCAATGATAATCCTACTATATTTTAAACATTTCTTGCCGTCCTTACTAGCGCTCACTTTGTTATCTTTATTCTGTTCTGACTGATGCCAAGTTTCAGAAAATACAAAGAAAAAGTGAGTTCCCATAAAATGTACTTCCATCCACAAAAATGCCTGTGTTGTGTCCCACAGATCTGTATTTGCTCAGTCCAATTAGATAACTGTATGTAAAGAATCGTTTCTACAAATCAATTACACAATGTGTGTTTGCAGAAGTAGGGTTTTGCAAGCAGACTCAAAGAACCCACCTCTGAAAAACTGGCCTTTTCTAGCCTTATTCAATTGATTTGGTAGATCCACTCTTCAGAAATAAAGTCTTGAAATTAAAATTCACCGTATCCAAGTGAAAGACAGATTAAGTAAGTGTATGAACGGGGGGAAGGAAGACTTATTTCCTGAGTTTCAACAGATGTCATACTTAATTGGTTGTGAAATAAACCAGAGCTGCTCTCGGCCTGTTTCCCTAGTTTCAGCTGTGAAGACATTTTCAAATGTGTATTTTCCTCCTGTTTCCCACAATGAGGGGTGAGACTAAACCCCTAAAAGAAGTAATGCAACATGCCTGGTGTATGTAGGCCTTCAGATATACTAATTGATCAGAAAGGAGCATTGCATCCTTTGCTCCTGTGTGGAATATGGCAATGCAACGCTAGGCAAGACAGCCCAATTGATGGACTATTTGTCTGACTTAGAGTCCAGGATCCTGTACTAATAATGAACAGCCCCTTGGATCTCCCATCTGCTTTGAGGTTTCCCAAACCACCCTCTCTTCAAATGCACTTGTGCCATACATTCATAACTTTGTTGCTGTCCTACGACAATCTGGCAAAATCCAATCATTTCAATATAATTACAGATAAAGTGTCTCCTTGACACTGCCTTTCTCTTGTTGAGGTTTCCAGTTGGAAGGAGTCAGGTGGCATGACACCTAAAAGTCAGTCAGAGGTCAAGCATAATACAGGAGAGCTTACCACACAAGGAAAAAGAAAGTCTTGTTTATTACAGCCAAAATAAAAATAAGCATAAAGGAGACTAATAAGAAATATAGGCATGTGCTGTGGCAAACTATCTTAGGTACCTGTTTTCTATAATTAAAATGTGCTTTTCATCTTTACGGTGAAAGGCACGTTTAATGCAAAATATGCAATAGAGGCTGCCCTGTAAAACACAAATATCACTAAGTTAAAAAAAAATCCCTAAAAAACATTTTCAAACAAAATATGAATAGGTTTTGTTGTTAGTTTTGGGCTTTTTTTAAAAATGAAGGTCAAAGTAAATGTGTTTAATTCACCTGTGACAACCAAACTGAACAATATTTGTTATTCTAGTTTAGACTTGGAACTCAGGTCCCAGCAGTGAAAGGACAGAGTTTTAATCCCTAGAAAAAAATCACATTCCTAATGTGCATAATAGAAACCAATTTAATCCCTCCTGAAGTCAGAAACAAAACCAGAAAATAATTTCTTTACTATTAAAAACAGTAACAACATCCATGATCTCTATTCTTTCATTTTTTACAAGTCTGACTTTCGGTAGATGACCTCGCTTGTTTGTCCCTACATGTTTTCCAAAATATAAAAGTGAAATAGAGTCCCAAGGGCACTGTACTTGAAAGGTTATGAGAGTTAGAGAATTTTAACCATGCCTGCCAAATCAGCAGATGGCTTGTGATTATAATTATATGCATCAATAAAACGAATAATCTTTACAAAATTTGAATTTCTACTAAAGTAAGGGATTTAGTAAGCAGATGCAACAGAATGCATTTTCTTTAACCCTTTTTGTAGACAGTGCTGCCTCTCACACAAATAGTGGGGAGAGCCCTCCATAAACTAGCTTGATCACACACTTTTGTATTATGGTTTTGTTCTTTTTGACCAAATATTACTTTTGTTTATACAGATTCATGTGTGCAGCTTCATTTTGTTGATGGTATGTCTGCCATTTATATGTCAGATGATTCTTTTCATAGACCTGTATTTCAAAATGAGATTTAATACTGTAAAATTTTAGAGAAACCAAGGAAATATTTTGTACTGAATTCATCCAATATACTAGGAAAACAAAATACTCAAACCAATAATTTATATTGCTCTGGTACTACAGTCAGTTTATAATTTCTTGGATCTCTATAGTTTGTGTTCTGATTTATCCAGATTGATTAAGTTATACAGCTGGACAGTATATTTTCCCCAGACTATCGAAAACTTGTAAACCTCTATTTGTCATGTGAAGTTGTATGATGCCTGGTAGGATAAGTTAAAATATAAATCATAATCTCAGATTTCATTTACCACAGCTATCTTGAAACAGATTTATGTAACAAGATCTGGAATATGTATATAAAATTGTGCCAAAATAACAACAAAAAAAGGGACTTCCAACTTAAGTCTGCACTAGTGGTAAAAGGCCACACTATGATATAATTAAAAAAAACAAGCATAAAGAAGTGAGTTAAACAAACTATTTCTAGATTACATCACAAAACCTATGATTTAACTGCAACATTTTTGTTTGTAAATGTTTAAACTTCTGGCATATTAAAGGGAGAAAAGTTTATAAAGTTCTTAGATACATTTTTTTCACCTGTGAGAGAAAAAATCTATACCAGAAATATTCTAGTGTCATAATCTCACATATTGTATTTTGACTTAGGTGTATATATTTGAACATTTTAACTATAGATTTTTAACTGGCTAGATATGCATTTTGAGAACATACGTTATTTTATTCAATATCATAATATATCTGATACTGAGACCAAAAGAGTATTTTGACACTTTTTAGAAAGTGGATGTTTGACTTGTGGGATGACAGAGCCATTACTCTGTATCATGTAAATCCTTCTTAGTATAAGCATTATTGACCTGATAGTCCATAACGGTGCCTTTGCAGCCATTACCATTTTGTTGTGCCAATCCATGTGCTCAGGAGTATGGGGGCGGGGGTCCATTTACCTTTCAGTAGATGAAGGATTTACATAGGTGACTAACTATTGCTAATGAGAGTGACCTGTGGAAAGTCCTTGCATATTAGGAAGAAAGTATAACCTTAGTTCTTCACAATATATGATGTTTTGAAAGCATTTTTAAAACTTGTTTCCTCCAGTTGTAACAGGGCAAATAAGTTCCTCACAGTCAAAACTTCTTGATGGAAGGGAATGCTTATGTACAAAGTTAAACCTCAAAAATTACTTAACAGATGTTCTCAAGATCTATTAAGCAAATTAATAATGTCCTGATCCTCCAAACTCTTACACACATGCTTAATTTTATTAAAGTAATCAGCCCCATTGACTTCAGTGGGACTGCTTGCACGTGTAAAGTTAAGAACATGCATAAAGGCTTGCAGAGTAAAGGCCTTCATAAGTAATGACCCACCTGAGAATAAGTAAACTGAGTTAGGATCCCAGAGCAAGTCTATTGACAGATTATCAGTCCATGTAATGTAGAGTTTTGTAATTTGAAATGTTGCCTGCAAGTTAACTTTAGAAAAAGATACAGATTTTCATGAACATGAATGAGACTTATTAACAAAAAAATTGAGAGCAATTTTGCTTAAAGATGCTTTATTTCAGCAGTAAAAACAACTAAGAGTGGGAAAAACTCTCAACATTAATTAAACCAAATATTTGGACTAAAATGATTCAAGATTATTAAAATTTAAAAGCACTGTCTGAGCCTTTACAAAGTTTACAATAATCTTACAACTACTGTATACACATGAAATGAGATTTGGATCTCACTTACATAGGAATAAATCCAAAGTTAATCAGGTGAAATAAATGAAGTAACTTTTGACCTACACCGATGTAACTATAATCAGACTTTGGCCCAAGGACTCCAATCAGGTCTTGGTCTATTAGGACATAAAGTTTACTATGCATGTTATTTCATACATTTTTATGTCATAATACAGGTTGATGTGAAGGGACTAAGCCTGAGAGAAGCTTCTCTGTAATTGACCTTGGACATGCTCAGCTAATCAAAAATATAAAGTGTTTTGGGATTATTGGCTTCAAGAATTAAAGTCACAGAAAAGTTCAAGTTAGAAGAGTTAAATTAAATATGTAAGGCCATACAGCATCTCAAATCCATATATAAAACTCCAGGTGATGTAAATTGATGTTGCACATGGGGATCTAGTATAGTACATGGCCAAAAAACATATGATATCTTATTACCATTTGAAAATTCTCATATATTACATAAGAACACAACTTTAACTTGTCTTACATCTTAGAAAAAAAACATGTCAAACTACGGAAAAAGAAATGAAATCATGGAAAGTTATTAAAACTTTGAAACGATGTAGCTTAGAGTATCTGATTAATATTTTATTATCTTCACAGTAATACTGCTACAATGTACGCGTTGCTCTTGTGAATGCGCCAGACCACACATACGTATATTATAAGGATAATTTCCATAAAGGTCTGCTGAACTTGCTCAGTAATCTGTGGAGGCAACAGTACTGAATACCTTTTACGTCTGTTGACATGGTTATAAAAATAGCCTGATGATAGCATGATGGGGCAGTGTTCTCTTCTAGAGCTTTAATGCTGCACCTGAACTTGAAGAACTCAAACATCACCAGGCACAATGAGCTATACACTTAATATCAGTTAGCGAAGTTCAAAGTAGAATGCAGCAGAACCATTTAGCTTACCAACTCTCTGCTGACGTAACCATTACTAGCTAGCTACAAATTATAATACTTAGCTGAGAAAACAAGCTCCTCGTATAACAACTGCATTTTCCATATTTTCTGGGAGAACATATGGAACACATGTTGCTGAGATACAAACACCTACTAGCATATGATGAAAAAAATTAAACAAAGAATTATACTGACTTGAGCTTGTTTACACCTCTTCTCTCTCACCTCCCCAAATTTTCTAAGAAGATACACTAAGATGTGAAAGCTGGATTTGATAGTTGACATCAACTACTACTTAATATGCAATGATTCGTAATGTGCTATAAATATTGTATATTTTTATGTGATCTTGATATATGCAGATTACATATATAAAATGTATGTATATGTATAAATAGTAATGCCATATTTTTATCTTAGTTTGCATTAGCTATGATAATATTGCTGTTACATGTCTAGGTAAGTGTTATATCTTAGTGAGCTGACTTCTGTGTAGCATAAAGTGTTTTAATTAAATGACTAGATTACTCTGACATGTCTTTATAACATCCATTGACAACTGTTTCCTGAAATATAATAACTCTCAAAATTAAAAATAAAATCCACTGCAGTACTGACTGACTCCTAATTACATTATGTTAACTGCTTGTAAAAGGAGAAATGATAGTAAATGTCCTTTTTTCTATATATTTTAGTATTTTAGAATAAAGTGTTATTTAATTCACACAAGAAGCTTGTAATAATATTATACTGTCTTTACCCTATCATCCCCTGAGCATACAAAGTCTAGAGTAGGCAGAAAACATTTTCACAATGCAAACAAGATTTTCTGGCAACTTCCTGTTGCCATTTTTCAGCAAAATAAAGGGTCCTGGGATATTAAACCTAAACAGTGAGAGTGCAAATTTCATCAAGAGATATACACACTTAGCAAATGTTATTATAAATGTTAGCATCTAGATTCTTTGCTCTATGTTCCATCAAAATAGCAACTAGCACAATCACTGTTTAGCAACAGATCTTCTACTCTTTATTTAATTTCAGCTCAAGTAGAAAGCAAGTGTGAGACAGCAGCATTTAAATTTTGAGGACACTGAAAAAATAAAGATATTTAACAGATTTCTGCCAGTATATGTGGTTCTAAATATTGTACCAGTTATCCAGGACTCTAAATCTTTGGCTAGTAGATTGAAATATGTGTGCGTTCATAGCTATACATTTCTAATACACAGATTTTTACAGAGATGGAAAAAGAAAGTTGCTGCCTGTAAAGTTGATCAGATCAGAATGTAAATTTTGGGTAGTGCTTATAGTGTGACAGTTATGTTAAAGAATAATTTCTCCTATCACATCGTAACTCAGAACACCAACTTCACTGAGCATTCTGTTCCACTCTACTTTTGGAATTCAAAAACTTTTGTAAGATGACAAAGCGAGAGAAAGAAAAACCAATCACTGATTTAAGAGACATTTTCCCCCGCTTCCTGAAGTGATACAAAAAGAAAAAAAAATCCTTCGTTATGACCTACTTGTCTAGAAACAGACTTTCAACCCCATGGTAAGACTAAGATTTGCTCTACTTTCTCCCTAGGGCATAATTGTCAGACTGACTTACCGTGTGCCTTTTAGCCTTTGTTCTGCCTCTCACGCTGACATCAGGGAAGCAGTGATGTAGAATAAAGCAGGGGTGGGCTAGGTTAGTCCACTGTTTGTGTCGTTGTGTGGTGTGCAGGGACACTCTGTGATACTCTAGTGAGCTGCTAAGCTTTTTTTGTAGGCTTTGTGTCATTTACTTAACGACCAATCTCATTAGCTGCCAGGGTACAATGGGCTGATGCATTTTCTATGTACATACTCTGCACAGTGACCCTCAAGGTTGCCGAAGGTCTATTTAATCAGTCAAATGCTGAATATATTTGCAGTAAATCACTAAAAAAAATAGGACCACAGAGGTATCTCATGCAGGTTTTCTATTTCCTGGGAGTTACTTGCAGGTAATAAAGTGGCAGCAGATTTAAGCAAAAACAAGGGTAAAGAAGTGAAGGGGACACTCACTAAGGTTCACACTGGTGGCCTTTAATTTAGGAAACTTTGGGAGCACTATATTGCTGTCTATGCTTGTTGATTTCTTCATGCAGTTCATGCTTCAATGCTCATCATGTTATTACAATTAAACCTCTCTAAATAACAGCAGCAACCACAAAATATGCACCCTTTAGTAGGTTAAGTTTATTTATTGTAGGCAACCTCAGAGCTGGCATCCTTGCAGTCCGCCCTCTCTTCAGTTACAAGGTAAAAACCCTTTTAACGCCTCTGAAAAATGAAATGCTGAAAAGCCCTATGAATGACGACAGCTGTCCGTAAGTATCAGGGAGAGTTCTATTGTCCAACTTGTCCCTGGATAAAATGAATACTTTACAGCAGAGCCTGTTCAGCTTGGCTAAAGAGTATGGGGAGAAGGGGAGGAGGTCACTGGAGATTTCGCACACTAATTTAATCTGGGAAAAGGACAGGCACTGCATCTCACTTGAACAGACTGGCGGCAATCTGGGCTCTGACAGAACTATCTCCTTTTGCCTGTGCTCTATTTATTCCTTATCTCTGTTTACCAACCGCTAGGTCCCTTTCATTCACACCACGAGGCCTTCTCCTACTATCAGTCAGCAGCTGACACTGTGGAAGAGCCTCAAAGGCACACACAAAAAAAGGGAGGGGGGGATCAAAACTAAACCAAAGCTGTATAAACAATGCAACAGTAGAAGTAAATGCATAAATCCTAATTCTCACCCCAACCCACAGGGTGCGAACAGAACCTTTATAGTAAATCCAACAAACCCACCACAGTGAGCTATGGGCTACAGAGGAAACAGAAAAAGCCAGACATCATTCATGAAATCACCATCTCAAGCAAACAGGCACTGGAATATATTTTTAATGGGTTTTGCATGTAAAGTTTATCCCAGTTATGTATCAATCAGCAAGAAATGAGGGGCACACTTACCATGTGCCTGGTGAAAGGTGAGGAAGCACCTTGTCAAAGGCCAGTCCTCATGCTTAAAGGACTAAGAGTTTAGATAGCTTTGCTCTCCACCTTGGATTTAAATTAAAAAAGATCAAGGAAAACATTATTTATAAACTCATTGTGTCCTGGAGATTATAATGGTTCAGATTATTTTATAGCTAGCATTTGGGACTTAAATTCAAAAATATTATTTAAGCATTCATTTAATTCTGCCTTTTGGGTCATGGATACTTCAATTTCTTGTACCTCAGTCATTAACAGAAAGGATTGTCTCCCACTATTACTTCTGTTTAACTTTTAAATATTTATTGGGGAAAGATAGTGAGGGGGAGGGGCGAAAGAGGAAGGGAAACAAAGACCAAGGTTTTAACTGAGAAAGAGGGGAAGGGGGAAGAAATGTTTTCTTCTGTTTGGCATTCTATTTTGGGGTGGCTGCTGATCCCTGAATTTTGATGGTGTTTCTTTAATAACCACATTGAATAATAAAGATATCTCGATTTGTACTATTAAACAATACACTCTGGCTAGGAGAGAAGCAACAAATACACAAAAAACATACTGTACTGCTTCAGTGAATCATTTCAGGCTTTTAAACTCTATATTAAACCGACTTTATCTCTGAAACCATATAATGCTTTATCCAGAAAGAGAACTATGCTTTATTACTATACTGGAGTTTTTAATTAAAAATATTGTTTCATAGAATAAAATAGCATATTGTCAACTGCATGGTCAAGATCATTACAAAAATAGTGAAGAAAATGTTGCCCATTATCAAAGATAATCAACTGAACCAAATTTCAGTTTTGGTTTCCACCTATGTGCATTATGAGCAATGAAGTCTTTACTACTTGGATCCTTTTTTCCAAATGAATTAATGAATTAAATTTATCCTTTCACCAGCTGCTAGGGAGCAGATGGAACCATTTCTGAAGCCTTGTTGAATTCAATCCATAAAACTCATTTCCTAGGATTAGCAGTCCAAAGTTTCTTTTAATGTTTATATACCGCTTGGGATTTTGAATTTCATGATGTTAAACTTTCAATTTAACTATTTTTTTTTCATTTCATATCAAACAAATATGATCGTTTGGATTTCTACAGTTTTGTAACTAGGCATTGCAGGTCATATAAGGACAAGAATTCATTTCAAGAGTAATCAAGGGTGGGTTTTTTTGTTTTTGTTTTGTTTGTTTTAACATCGCACCCTACCACAAAAATCATTATAATGTAGTCAAAGATTAATTCTGATTTTAAGATATATATGCTTAAAAAGTTTAAGAACTATTTTAACTTTAGCAAGTTCGCATATTTAAACCCACAATAAATCAGTACTATCTTAAGACTACTGGTCTTACATTGATTAGACAATATGCCACAAGTCCCTAAAATATCTTTTTGATATTTACCTTTATATATTAGGTTTAACTTTTTCAACAAACGATTAGTTTGGTTTTGAAATAACAGTAGCAAATAGTTGCGATGTCTCAGAACAGTACAGTAAGTACAGC